>JBBGZY010001388.1:340000-379787 GCA_037952925.1 Lithobates clamitans | reverse complement strand
GACTCATTGGTTAAGGACTCGGATTCCCAGCCCACTCCTTAGCATGCAGCTACATACAGTATATACGTTGACTGAAAAAAGAAAAAGGAAAAACAAAAAAAAGCGCAAAACACATTAAGAATCGCATGACAAACACTTGCATTTCTGGTGCGATTCCTTTGAAGTCTATTACATGCAAAACGTGCGGGGGAAAAAAAAAAAAAAAAAGCCTGAGACCATTTCCAAAAACAACCCGGCTGCAAAAACGCATAGATGTGAGCGTGTACATAGGAAACCATGTTAGTTAAGCATCTGAAGTCAGCAGCTACAGTACTGGTCTCTGCAGATTTAAAATCAAACTGAAGTTCCTTTTTAAAGGCAAATGGAAAAGTATGACTTGTAAAAAAAAATCGAGTCACATTAGGTTCAGTCTCAACACTGAAGGAAGGTAAACGTACCAAGATGTCCTCTGTACTATGAGTGTCATTGACTGAGAGACCATTTAACTGCTGCTGCAACTGCCCGACCACACCCTGCGGCAAGTCTCGGGAGGGGATGAACCAGTCTTGGTCTTCCTCGTCCAACATTTCCTGGAAGCAGCGGTCTAGAAACTCCTGCTCCTGTAGCTCCTCTTCCACCTGAAGAAAACAAAAACAAAAAAAAAAAAAAGAAAAAGTGACAAAAAGCACAAGATGTCCATCATTTTGTTTTTCTTTTCAGCCAGCGAGAGCTGGCCCTTTAAAATGTCATAACACCACAGGCATTCCATGCGCTCCCTAGTCATGGGGTTGACCGCCAGTGACCATGTGCGCTCCCTAGTCATGGGGTTGACCGCCAGTGACCATGTGCGCTCCCTAGTCATGGGGTTGACCGCCAGTGACCATGTGCGCTCCCTAGTCATGGGGTTTACCGCCAGTGACCATGTGCGCTGTTGACTGCCAGTGACCATGTGTGCTCCCTAGTCATGGGATTGACTGCCAGTGACCATGTGCGTTTCCTAGTCATGTGGTTGACTGCCAGTGACCATGTGCGTTTCCTAGTCATGTGATTTCTGTGGTTGAACGCCAGTGACCATGGGTGCCTCCTGGTCATGTGATTTCCTGTGGTTGACCATGTGCGCTTCCTGTGATTGGCCGTCAGTGACCATGGGTGCCTCCTGGTCATGTGATTTCCTGTGGTTGACCATGTGCGCTTCCTGTGATTGGCTGTCAGTGGCCATGTGTGCCTCCTGGTCATGTGCATCGTGTGGTTGGCTGTCAGTGACCATGTATGCTTCCTAGTGTTGACTGCCAGTGACCATGTGCGCTTCCTGGTCATGTGATCGACTGCCATAGTGATCCACTACCATCACAGGGAGCTGTCAGTGGCGGCACGCTCACAGGGTTGGAGACGCCAAGTGAGCCCACGCCTTCTATGGCAGCTAGGTGTTAAAGCCCACAATTGTGCTGCAAATATACAATTACAACCAGGGTTGTAAGAGTGGGCAAAAATCATAAGCTTCTGTCGTATTTTATTGCAGTTCTCATTGGGGGGAGGGGGGCTATCCCTTCACTTTCTATTTGTCGGACACCAATATAAGAAGCGGGGAGAGCGGGTGTCACTGGGACAAGGCGGCATAGCCAGGAACACATCACAGGTTCTAACCTGGCTGTGTCCAGACTGAAACAAAAAAAGGGACTGCCTGCATTCATTTGCATGGAACACCTGCCCATCCTGTGCAGGGAAAACACGGCCCCTCATACGGGCCCACTCTTAAGTACGAGGCCCATAGGTCCCTTTCACACAGGCGTTCTCATCAGCCCATTTTTGACCCACAATTACTTTGATTAAAGAAACAGGCTGCCACGTATCTCTAAGGGTAGCTAAAGATGCTTGGGACGCTGAGGAAGGTGGGAAAACAAATTGGAACAGACATGGATAACACACGTGGGACATTTCTGATCAGTCCAGGATCCTCTGCTGGGATGAACCAGAGGGTGCCCATGTGAAAAGCCCTAATCTCTATGAATTACATATGTATGGGATAAAATCAAGACTATGGACTGAATATATCTTGTTGTAACTTATCTCAAGCTTACTTATGAGCCAATCCCCGCTATTAACCACTTAAATACGTGCCATAGTCAAAAGACAGCTAAAGCGTGGTTTTGTTATGAGAGGGCATCCATAAACGTCCTCCCAGAATACGTCTGGGCTGCACATCGGGTGTTCTCTGTCATCGCGGTAAAGGGCCAATTACAGCTGCCCTTTACCAGGCGATCGTCTGCATCCAATCACAGCTGATCACATGTAAACAAAATGTGCCAGTTAATCTGCATTCCTTTCCTCACACGCTGTCACAGCATGATGAGAGGAAAGCAGGTAAACCAGCAAGCCTGACAGAGCACATTTTACAGTGCCGCCCCCCCACCCACGCACATCAGTGCCGCCCCCCCCCACCCACGCACATCAGTGGCGCCCCACCCCCACCCACATCAGTAGCGCCCCCCCCCCCACCCACGCACATCAGTGGCGCCCCACCCCCACCCACGCACATCAGTGGCGCCCCACCCCCACACATCAGTAGCGCCCCCCCCCCACGCACATCAGTTAAGAAATTACTTCTTTGCAAACTTTTATGACAAAGGAAAAAAAACACGCTTCTACAGGCATAGTGACGTGCCGATATGTCACTGCCAGTTTACAGGTGGTCGGGGGCGCACAACCCCAAACCCACTTCCCCCCTGATTGTACACAGGAGTTTGTCAGCAGGTCCTGGTCAATGATTCATGACTGGGACCTGCTGATCAGCTGTGTCTAATCACAGCCCAGAGCCCTGTGTTGACAATCACAGGGCTCTGTACAGAGAGAAAGATCACTGCTTTTTTTTTTTACTAGAGATCGAACACAGATGGATCTGTAGTATAAAAAAAAAAAAAAAAAAAAAAAAAGCAGCACATTTACATTGTTAGGCACACAATTAACTTTGATGGGCCCTACATGTTAACCCCTTCCCAGCCAGAATCATTCGTACAGTGACAGTGTATAGTATTTGCACTGGTCACTGCATTAGGTGCATTGGTGATGTCTGGGTCAGATTACCATCCGCACTATCGCAGTCCCATTATATGGCATCGATCACCACCATTGGTAGTTAAAAAAAAAAAAAAAATAATAATAATAATAATAATTCCAGTATGTATACACCGTAGGTTGTAGACGCTATAAAAAAACTTTTAATGCAAACCAATACACTTATTGGGAAAGAAAGAAAGAAAGAAAGAAAGAAAGAAAGAAAGAAAGAAAGAAAGAAAGAAAGAAAAGAAAGAAAGAAAGAAAGAAAGAAAGAAAGAAAGAAAGAAAGAAAGAAAGAAAGAAAGAAAGAAAGAAAGAAAGAAAGAAAGAAAGAAAGAAAGAAAGAAAAAAAAAAAAGAAAAAAGAAAGAAAGAAAGAAAGAAAGAAAGAAAGAAAGAAAGAAAGAAAAAGAAAAAAAAAGAAAAAAAAAGAAAAAGAAAGAAAAAAAGAAAAGAAAGAAATCTCAAAATGTTCGCTCTTTTCATTTATATAATCAAAAAACCCCAGTGGTGATCAAATACCACCAAAAAAAAAAGCTGTATTTGTGGGGGAAAAAAAAAATTGAAAAATACAAATTTCATTTGGGTGCAGTGAAAGTGCAATTACCAGTTAAAGTAGCACAATGCTGAACAGCAAAAAAATAAAGTGGACTTTTATGAAGGGGGTAAAACCTTCTGGAGCTGAAGTAGTTAACTTTTGCAAATAGGACAGGAAGTTTATGGTGCCCCTGCCCCCCCCCCACCATACTTGGAATCAAGGAGGCGGTGACCTTCACAATTGTGAAGTGGTTATAAAAAAGGTAGAAGGTTTTTTTTCATCTTAATGCATTCAGATATAAAAAGCCTTCTGTGCTCAGCAGCTCCCCCCTCAGCCCCCCTACCTGAGGTCCCTTCTCTATCCACCAATGTCCACAAGTGTTTCGCCTGTCTGAGATTCTCCTTCCTGATTGGCTGAGACAGCAGCGGCGCCATTGGCTCCCGATGCAGTCAAAGTCAGCTAGCCAATCAGGAGTGTGGGGCGGGGCCGGGGCTCCTTGTCTGAATCGACACAGGGTGCTATGACTCAGCTAGGGTGCCCCCATAGCAAGCTGCTTGCTGTGGGGTCACTGAACAGGTGGGAGGAGCCAGGATCACAGAAGGACCTGAGATGGGGAGGATCTGTGCAAATCCACTGCAACAGAGCAGGAAAGTATAACATGTTTGTTTTTTGTCCCCCCCCCCCCCCGACCCCGTAAATATAACTAGACTTTACAATCACTTCAACCTCAGGTCCTTGAAGATGGGATCTTATAGGGCTAGCAGCCTTGTTTGCTTCTGGTCAGTTTGAATTTGGTAAAATGTGATACTGAATGGTTTTTGTAAGAGCTTGTATTGTACACACATCTTAAAAATTAATTATAATAAACTACTGTAAAAGAAAAAGACGTTTTTCAAATCCTTACATTGAATAAAGGCCCCTTTCACACTGAAGTGCCCTAAAAGGTGGCCTAATAGTAACAGGAAGGCCGCCATGACAGAACAATGGAGGATACATCCAGCCCATTCTTTATATGAAAAGACTTTGCTGCCTGGAGGTCATGTTGACCTTCTTGACTCAATATTTGCAAGTTCCTGACCTTGGCATGTACACCCGACCTACCGTGTTCCAGATGAATGAATGACGTACCGCCTGGCACAGGCTCCGCATAAGAGCTAAGCAAACAGCATCTTCAGAAGGCAGTCCGCAAATGCAAAAACAAAACTTCACAGGCTTAACGTAGAATTCCTGGATAAACCTAATCTTAAAATCCGGTGTTAGCGGTTAGATAGATGTACTAGTAGGTTTCAATAAAACTCAAACTGAAGGCAAAATGCAGCTAATAGTTTACCCCACAAGGAAAGAAAAAACTGCTTTAATTGCTTATAAAGTGTTTTACATAAAGAAAAACTGATCAGTGTAAGCACCCCTGTCTGTGGATCGACTTCGGGTTGCACCAATAAAAGGGAAAAAAAAAAAAAAAAAAAAAATCAGACGAATACTTTCATGCAAGCACTCGCCATTACCTAGGACCGATAATTTGCGGTGCGATTTAAGTCAATACAAAAAAAAAAAAAATTGGGAGCAAATAGTGCAGGGAAAACAACAAAACAAAAATCGATTTCAATCTTGAATCGAGTTGAGAGGTCAAAATCGAAATTACAGCAAATCGATTTTTTTTTTCCTCCACCAGGACCGGCACTGACACCACGCCGGTCCTGAGGAGCTGTGGGCAGGAGTTTTTTTTTTAGGTGAGGCCGCGGCTTCGGCCTAGTCCGCGAGGCCGGACGCCATGGACTAGGCTGAAGCCTCGCCTAAAAACTCCTGCCCGCAGCTCCTCAGGACCGGCGCGGTGTCAAAATAAAAAAATTTTTTTCGCAGATTTTTTTTTTTTTTTGAGAAAAATCTCCCAGTCCTAGGCGCAAATTGCACTGCAAGGAATCACATGCGCTTTCCCCCACTGCTCCAGTGTGTATAGAAAAAAGGGAAAAGTGCCATCTAGTGGGCAGTTCAAAAAGAATGTTAGCACTCACAGTACATCTGGTCAGAGGCAATATAATCTACTTGGGTGTCCCGATCTCGCCGATGAGAGCAAACGGTAGCCACTGGGAGGCGATTACCGGGCTGGAAGAGAGGTTCCGGGACCACGTGGGTATAGGGCATAAGTGATGTCAGCTTGGGGGGCGGACCACCTCTACATCTCCGCCAGCCCTGTGAGCACCTCCAGCGACCCCCAATTTGCCATCGTCGGCAGATCAGGACACCTGGATTATTGTGCATGTGGCCAGATATGTACCGTGAGTTCTAGCACTTTTTCTAACCTGCCCACTAGATTGCACTTTCCTTTTTTTATATGCACACAGGCGCAGTGGAAGAAAACGCACCCGATTCGGACAGGAATCTCACTGCATTTCACAGGCACATGCCAATTTAAAGAGTTTGTAACCAAAAAAAAAAAAAAAATATATATAGATCCTGTTCCTTTAACCACTTCACGTGAAACAACGTACCTGTACATGGTTTTTAAGGAAGTGGTTGTACACGGGGGGGGGGGGGGGAATACGCAGATGCAGGCTTCACCTTTTTTAATGAGCTGGCGGTCGGCTTTTCAATTATAACAACCGATGCTTGGCCGTTGTCACAAGGAGTGGAAGGGGACGTCACTTCCATGTTTACTCAGCTGCCAATGGCGCCGACTTTTAAAAAAATCCCCAAGCATTCCAAAAGTGCCGATCTTGGCTTTTTAAATACTGTATATATTCAGCGTATAGCACGCGCCTTAATTTTATGAGGAAAGCTTCGGGGGGGGGGACCCTTACATTTTAAATGAAGCACTTAGAAGCAAAAAAAAAGGGGGCAGCCTGATCTGTGCCTTATTACACAGAGCCGGGATCTCCAGTGTACTCGCAGTCATACAGTCCCGCGTCCTTGGCCGGCTCTTATGATAGACAGAACACCGGTCCAATGCTGGGACATGTGAGGTCTATCCTTCCCCCTCTGAGACAGCCAGGTATAAAATTGGTGTATAACATGCGCACACACACACACACACGATTTGCTACTATTTTCAGGGGGAAAAAAGTGGCTGTTATACGCCAATACGGTACTTTTAAGTGCAAAGGAGTGATTTAGGGTCTTTTAGACAGCCGATTCCTCCATAAAGAGTACCTGTCACCACCTATTACTGTCACAAGGAATGTTTACATTCCTTGTGACAGCATTAAAAGCGATCAGTTTTTATTTATTTTTTTTAAATAGCAATAAAAAAAGAACGCATATGCAAGTTACGCTCACAAATGTAAAAGGGGAAAAAAAAAAAAAAAAAAAAAAAAAAAAAAAAAAAAAAAAAAGCTACTTTTACTGTTTAGCTTTTTTTAAAATACAATGAAGTGGATTTTTCCACAGTTTGAAAGACAGCTGCGCACATAAAAAAAAAAATAGATTTTTAACTCGTAAACAATTGTCAGAAATGGGCTTGGTCAGCAAGTGGTTAAACTGTTTTACAGCACAGTGCTTCTGCTGTGTAATTTGGCCTCCTGCATCACATGAAATAGCTGGCTGATCCTGCCCTCCACCCTGTAAACTGACCACAGTTTATCATGGCTGCTGAGCCCCGACACTGGTCAGTTTATGTGCCTCCGTCATCCGCAGCTCTCCTCTGTCCTCCTCCCTGCCCGTCAGCTCAGACGGTTGCTATCATTTCCGAGTGTCATTTCTACAATCTCCTCCATTACATTAACTGTTAACATTAATGTGTCGCAGTGTAGGTGGTTTTGTAAAAATAAGCTGTTCTATACTGTGTTTCCGAGCGCCGCTCATCACTCACGTGACCGGCCGCGCCTCTCCTCTTCCCAGCTGACAGCAGGGGAGGGTTTCTCAGCCCCTCCCGCTGTAGCCGTCAGACTGGGTGCTTGTAAACAGTATAGAATGGCTTATTTTTACAAAAACACACACTGGGCACATCAGTTAAACGTAAAAAAGAGGGGATTGAAGAAATGACACTGTGGCTTAAAGAGGAAGTAAACCCTGGTGGGTTTTACTTCCTCTGTTTCCCTGCAAAGGTAAAGCATAATGGGCTACTATGCATCGCATAGTAACCCATTATGTCACTTACCTGACACAGGAGCCTGAGATGTCCGATTTCCTCACTGGCAGCGAGCAACCATTCTACACCCCTCTTGCTTCCGGGGCCGCAAACTCTGGCTCTGTGACTGTCCGGAGTCGCGGGAGCCGCCAGTCATGGCATGACCTCAGCTTGAACAGCATGCCCTTTCAAGAGTGCGCATGCGATGAATACATCGGCGCATGCGCAGAAGAAAGAATCGCTCGGGGAAATAGTAAAGATCTCCTAAACCGTGTAGGTTTAGGAGATCTTTCAAGTACCTACAGGTAAGCCTTAATCTAGGCTTACCTGTAGGTGAAAGTGGTCTGTAAGGGTTTACAACCACTTTAAGTTTTGACATATTGGATATCTATTTACTCGGTGCAACTCCATCTTTTATATTTTACCAAATTAAAAAAAAAAATATGGGCAATGTATTGAGCTTGTGTCCCCTAATATTAACTTTAGTGTATTTTTTACAGACCCCATTAGTAATATTGTGAGAGACAAAAAATTGGAACTACCACTATGGTGTCTGCTTTCAGAAAATAGATTGTTTTGGGGGGTGGGCTAATGTAATCTTCAGGGCTAAAATAATTTTTAAGCATGTGTGAAGAAAAAAAAAAAAAACACCAAAACAAAAAACACAGCTCTGGCAGCAAAAGTAATGTGTAAAGGGGGGGAAAATCGGTGTGTTGGGGATGTCTCCAGGCCGCCTGTGGAGGACTTTGCTCTTGCTGACATTAGGCACATCATTACCTGTCTGTTGAAGTCCTCTTCATTCTCCATCCACATGTACTCTGCGAAGGGGTTGTTTTCATTCTCGTCATGTCCGTTTACCACCTGTTCATCCTTGGACTTGTTGTTGGACGTGGAGTTCCCAAGATTTGAACCGTTCATCATGGCAGTTATCTGGCAGCGAGAGAAAAACAGATTAAGTACAACTACAAATCAGCTGTTCGTTGTGAATCACATGAAAGATCAACAGAGAGAGAAGACGGGAAAGTGTACTGAGCTCATCCAACACTAAGAAGGTTCAACATGAAGGCTAAAAAACACACGTGTGTGTGACCAAACATCTATTTTCATCCCCTCTGTAATAAAGGGGGGGGGAGGGGGATTTAGGATTTGGAGAACGTAATTTTAGGACTCAACTAATACAGGACATTTTTGCAGCTGCTCCTCGTGGGGGGGGGGGGGGGTCTGGCTTTTCTGTTTAAACTCCCCTGCATGTTTTTCTATGTGCTCATGCACACACAGGCATCTAGCAGCATTTAGAGGCAAAACAACAAACACTGCCAGTATCCCCAGGAGCAGAGTTGTGGCTGAAAAAAAAAAAATGCATGATGCTGCTAAATGCATCTAAAAAGGCTAGGCAAGTTTAGCATTTCACTTTCTGACCAACGAAACAAATTAACGCTTGACACTTTTTTCTTTTCGGCAAAAACGCTACAGCCAGGAGGAAAGGCTTCTAGGAGAGCATTTGCAAAACGTCCTATGTGCATGAGGCCCAAAACTAAAGGTTTTAAAGAACCTCCACCGCTGGGGACACCACAAAGGGTCTCCCGGCGCTGGGGGGGGGGGGTGCGCTGCTGCAAAGAGCCTCCCCTGCTGTGCTCTTCGAGGGTGCGCTGCAAAGAGCCTCCCATGTTGGGCTCCCAGAGGGGTGTCGCCGCAAAAAAGCCTCCCATGCTGGGCTCCTGGAGGTGCGCCGCTGCAAAGAGCCTCCCCTGCTGGGCACGCCGGGGGTGCGCCACCGCAAAGAGCCTCCCCAGCAAACAGCCTCCCATGCTGGGCTCCCGGAGGGGTGCCGCCGCAAAAAGCCTCCCATGCTGGGCTCCCAGAGAGGTGTCGCAGCAAAAAGCCTCCCATACTGGGCTCCCAGAGGGGCGCCGCTGCAAAGAGCCTCCCCTGCTGGGCTCGCCGGGGGTGCGCCACCGCAAAGAGCCTCCCCTGCTGGGCTCCCGGAGGGGTGCAGCCGCAAAAAGCCTCCCATGCTGGGCTCCCGGAGGAGCGTCGCCGCAAAAAGCCTCCCATGCTGGGCTCCCGGAGGAGCGTCGCCGCAAAAAGCCTCCCATGCTGGGCTCCCGGAGGAGCGTCGCCGCAAAAAGCCTCCCCTGCTGGGCTTCCCCGCAAAGAGCCTCCCCTGCTGGGCAGCCCCACAAAGAGCCTCCCCTGCTGGGCTCCCGTAGGGGCGCCGCCACAAAGCCTCCCCCTGCTGGGCTCTGCGGGGGCGCGCCGCCGCAAAGAGCCTCCCATGCTAGACTCCCAGAGGGGCGCCGCCACGAAGCCTCCCATGATGGGTTCTCCGGGGTGCGCCGCCGCAAAGAGCCACCCCCTGCTGGACTGAGAAAAGTAATGTAGGAAAAATGATCCGCACTCCGGTTATAGCCCTTAAAAAAAAAAAACAGCTTTGTTTTTAGTGACAAGCCACAGTGAACTAACGCAGCTAAAAACAGTTGACGCATTTCAGCTCCCCGAGGAGAGCGCCGCTGCAAAGAGTCTCCCCTGCTGGGCTTTCCCCAGCAACGATGGTTTGTGCCTCTACCAGCAGCTATGCCCCATGCACTGGTTTTAGTCTGCTGTCCTCCTGTATAGGATTCTTGCCCCCTGCCAAGGTGTCGGAGAACTGCTGACTCTACGTGGAGTAAAAAGCCCTCTCTGCAAATCCTAATACCTTCTTCTACCGTACATTTACAAAAACAGAACACACAGTTACCAGGTCTGTAAACAACACACACCCACGAAAACAAGTTTACAATCACTACTCCGTCCTTCAAAAATGTTATTTCAAATCAAAACTGACAAGAGACACGAGCCAAGGCAACCCGTAATGTTTTTTTTTTTATCTGCTCACTATGACCATGGAGGAAGAGTAATCCCAGCGCATTCACCAATGTGGGGCACAATCATCTCCAACCAGCTGGAAGCCAGAAAGCCGAGTTCAGCACAAAGCATTTAATAGAGAGGGGTGGGGGAGGAGAGGTCACCGGCTATACACAGCGACAGACACAAGAGCAACACAGGTGGTGTTCATCTACAACTTCTTCATCCTCAGGACTTCTCTCCAGCTGCCCCCCATATACATTACACAACCTCCAGATCAAATACAGGGAGCCTGCCTGATGATAGCGTCCCCTCAGCGCAAATAATGGAGTCGTGATTAAAGAGTAACTCCACTTTCAGTTGGGAAAAAAAAAAAATTCCCCTCCGGGTGATCTGTGAACACTGCAGAGATTTTGCCAAACTTTGCCAAAAAAGTATTTTTTTGTTATATCTATACACAAAGGTTTTACCTTTCGCTTCAGTTTTAAACAAAATGGGTTGTTTTATAAAAGGTAAATTATTTACAATCACTTTAAAACTCCATAGGCAACGCTTTCAACTTTACACACAGGTTACCCATTTACAGGTCTAATGCTAGAATTATCGCTCTTGCTCGAATTTGAGGAGATACCTCATGTGTGGTGCGAACGCCGTTTACATACGCAGGTGCAACCTATGTATGCATTCACTTCCGTGTGTGAGCACAAGGGGGCGCTTTAAAAAATATGTAATTTTTTTTTTCTACACTGTCCCTTTAATTTTTTTTGCCATTGAAATGTAAATATCAATATAATAATTCAAATATAAATATGGCATGACAGGTCCTTTTTTCTTTTGAGAGATCTGGGGTCAAAAATACCCCCTCAACCCTGCAAAGCATCAGGGGGGGAAAAAAAACAAAACAAAAAAAAAAAAAACACACACAGCTTTCCAGCTGGGGGGGGGGGGGGGACTGGCATTGTTATATCTGCCAGATCCAGAAGTGATGTCATGATGTCTTCCAGCCTCCCATGGGTCATGGAGATGGCTAGGGACCATCCAGTCCACAGCCAGCTCTATGGTAATCAGCCGCCAGATCGGATCTCCGTGGTCCCAATTGCACAATTGTATGTCATACATCCAAAAGTCTAGAGCTAAGCACACCCTTCTGCCTGGAATGCCTGAGCTAAGGGCAGGTGGATTCCTGGAAGTAAATGCTACAAGTCATCTGCCCTTACTCAAGACTGCCATAGCCAGAAATAGGGGGGGGGGGGGGTTGCGTTGAATATTAAAACCCCTTTCACACCGAGGCAGTTTTAAGTGCTTTAGCACTAGAAATAGCCTCTTCTAAGCGCCTGAATAACACCTCCCATTTTGGTGTGACTTTTCACACCCGGGCGGTGCGATTGCAGGACGTTACGAAAAGTGTCCTGCAAGCAGCATCTTTGGGGCGGGGGTGCTGTATTTAGCTCTCCCGAAATGCCCCGCCCATAGGAATGAATGGGCAGCGCTTTCAAAGCGCTGCAAATACTGGAGTTTTTAACCCCTTTTTTTGGGGTTAAAAATCGTCCCGCTATCAGCCGAAAAGTTTAAACAGCGCTAAAGCGCCGCTAAAAGGAGTGGCCGGTGCCTTCAGTGTGAAAGTAGTCTTAAGGAATCAAATAGCATTTCTGGTTTGCGGTGCTCAGATGCCGTGTAGTTCCATGAACCTCTATTATTGTAAAGTGCTGCGTAGACTGTTGGCACTATATACCCAGATTATTATTATTATTATTAGAAGAAATATTATTAGAAGAAATATTATTAGAAGAATAATAATATTTCTTCTTCTAATAATAATATTTCTTCTTCTAATAAATAATAATAATAATAATATTTCTTCTTCTAATAATAATATTTCTTCTTCTAATAATAATAATATTTCTTCTAATAATAATATTTCTTCTTCTAATAATAATATTTCTTCTTCTAATAATAATAATATTTCTTCTTCTAATAATAATAATATTTCTTCTAATAATAATAATAATAATAATAATATTTCTTCTAATAATAATAATATTTCTTCTTCTAATAATATAATTTCTTCTTCTAATAATAATAATAATAATAATAATATTTCTTCTTCTAATAAATAATAATAATAATAATATTTCTTCTTCTAATAATAATATTTCTTCTAATAATAATAATAATATTTCTTCTAATAATAATAATAATAATATTTCTTCTAATAATAATAAGAAATATTATTAGAAGAATAATAATATTTCTTCTTCTAATAATAATATTTCTTCATCTAATAATAATAATATTTCTTCTTCAAATAATAATAATAATTCTTCTTCTAATAATAATATTTCTTCTTCTAATAATAATAAATAATAATAATAATAATAATAATAATAATATTAGTAGAAGAAATATTAATATTTCTTCTAATAATAATATTTCTTATAATAGAAGAAATATTATTATTAGAAATATTGTGAAGGAAGAATAAACTTGTGAAGAATAAGATTATTAAGAAGAATAAGATTATTAAGAAGAATAAGATTATTAAGAAGAATAAGATTATTAAGAAGAATAAGATTATTAAAGAATAACTTGGACTCAATTTACCCAAGATAAAGAAGTTGTACTCTCCACATTTTTGGCTCCGGTTCCCGCTTCCCTCGCACACCCACTGAGACTCCATTATCGCCTGTCTGAAGGTAATGTTATTTTAGGAAGTGTTCTCCTGTGCGGGAATCTTTGTGAATTTTGTTTTTACACCAATTTTATCATGACGGCTGGTAAAACACTAAAGTGATATAGCAACAGTGTAGTGGTAAAAAATAAAGAAATAAGGGCCAAATAAAGTTTTATACACCTTTGCAAACTGCTTTAGGCTTCGTTCACATTAGCGAATCTCCAAAGCCGCATGGCTTTTGGTGCAACTTTGATCTGACTGCATTCTCTGGACCAAAAGTTGCATCAAAAGTCGCAGCGCTATGAACAGGTGCCACTGAAAAGAATGGGCCGCAACTTGCCATGTGACTTTGATGTCCAAAAGGAGCACGACAAGTCGCACAAGTGTGAACGGGGCCCCCCTCAGGCACCGTTCCTACTAGTGCGACTTGTCGTGCCACTTTGTACAAAGTTGCATGAAGTGCCACAGCCCATTGGTTTCAATGGCACCTGTTCAAAGTGGTGCGACTTTAAAAAAGGTGTCTGCACTACTTTGATCCAGGGTGTGAAAAGTACCACTCAAAAGGTCACATTAGTGGGAAAGTACTCAGTTAGGCGATTAAGAAACTGGCGAAAAAGAAAAAGAAAAAGAAAAAAAGAAAAAGAGTCCTGCAAGCAGCATCTTTGAGGCAGTTTGGAAGCGGTGTATTTAGAGCTCCCAAAACACCCCCTACCCATTGCAATGAATGGGCAGCTCTTCCTAAGCGCCTGAAAAGCACTTTGGAAGCGCCGCAACAAGGGAGTTTTTAACCCTTTCTTTGAGGCAGAAAGCGCTGCCTAAAACAGCAGTAGAGTGCTGCTAAAATGAGCAGCACTTTACCGCGAACGCACGGGCAGCCCCAGTGTGAAAAGGTACCAACACTTGTAGGACTCCAAAATCGCAACTTTGAATGGGCGCGACTTGGATATGACTTGTACCCCTGCGAAGTCGGATGCGCTGTTGCATGTAAAACATTCAGACGCGACTTTAATGCAACGTTTGAGTGTTAATATGAAGTCTATGGCCCTCAAGTTGCATGAAGGTCAAACCAAGGTAGGGCTTGAACAATTTTGAAGTCGCTGCGACTTTAAAGTGTTTCTAAAGCCTTAAAGCGGAAGTTCCACGAATATGGAACTTCCGCTTTTCGGAACCCTCCCCACATTTGGCACCTTTCATGGGGGAGGGTGATGCATCCACAGGTATTTGCACCCACTTCTGGCATAGACTCCCATGGGAGTCTATGCCTCTTCCCGGTTCCCTATGCATGCGCAGTAGGGAACCGGGAAGTGAAACCGCAACGCTTCACTTCCCTATTCCTCCACTGAGGATGGCGGCGGCAGCTGCCGAGAATCGAGCGGGTTCTCAGCGTCGCCTGCCGACATCGCTGGATTCTAGGACAGGTAAGTGGCCATGTATTAAAAGTCAGCAGCTGCAGTATTTGTAGCTGCTGGCTTTTAATTTTTTTTTTTTTTTTTTTTAGGTGGACTCCCTCTTTAAAAAAAAGGGTTTTTTCACCTTAATGCATAGAAAAAGATTTGTGCTTCAGCTGCCCCCTAGACAACCCCCCCCCCCCCCAAATCTACATGAGCCCATCTTGTCTTGGATTTGATCGACAGCAGCGGGAGCCAATGGCTGCGCTGCTATCAATTTATCTAAATCATGATACGATACACGGGCTGGAGCTGGTGTGCTCGTCCCCGGGGCGAGAAAGAATGGGTTCAGGCAAGTAAAAACGGTGGGAGTGTCCAAAGTCGCATGACAAGTCGCACAAGTGTGCATGGGGTGTAAGCAATTGCTTGGTGCAAGTATAAAATAGGTTTGTAGAAGGTCCAGCTTCTCATTTCAATGCTTCCAGTACAAACTATGCAGGAGGCTGGGGAAACAGTCAGGATCCGCTGGTGGGATAAGGGATCAATAGGTCGGGTGTTGCACACACCGTTTTGTAAACAAACAAAACCCGGAAGTGGTGAAATCCCCGTCGCTTCCAGTTTTTGGAAGACACAGTGGGAGGAGCAACATCAGTTCCTCTCACTGTCCCAAGAACCGGACGCCACTGGCTGCATCCTTACCTGGGCTCCCTGATCTCTGGGGAGGGCCCGGGCAATGGGGGGGGGCAGCAGAAAGGGAACCCAATACTGCCGCCTGTAAAAGTAATCCAGCAGCTCTTTAGCAACTTGGATTCATTTTACTTTGTACAGCATCACCAGCTCAAAAAATAAAAATAAAAAAAAATTCAAGCTCTGCAAGCTGGGATAACATGCACTGCATTGATGTATTCACACAATTTCACGATAACCATGAGATAAACAAAGTTCTGGAATATTCCTTTACCCCATTGTTTTCCAAATCTATGTACACTACAAACTGTATGATTGAATCGGTTCTGATATCGCCGTTTTACTAACCTGACAGCTTATTATTACAGTGGAACCTCGGTTTAAGAGTAACCTGGTTTGAGAGCATTTTGATTTGCGAGCAACTTTTTTTAAAAAAAAAGTTCTGACTCTGTTTGCGAGTGTTGTCTCTCAAGACGGGCGGAGTTCAACCTAATAGGGCCTGCAGTACCTCATTTGGCGCCGGAGCCGAGCAGCGACAATTGCAACCCTTCAGCAATGCTCAGAAAGACACGGAAATACTCAGTTTGTGACGTTTGCCGAGGTCAGCCGACGTGTCCTTTGGCCTTTCTGGCCGTTTCAAGGCTCTCCTGCACCCCCCCCCCCCCCACCTCTGGCTGCATGCGGTATTGCATCCCATTGAAGTCAATGCGGAACAAATTATTTTAGTTTCCATTGACTTCAATGGGAAAACTCGCTTTGATATGCGAGTACTTTGGATTAAGAGCATACTCCTGGAACGGATTAGGCTTGTAATCCGAGGTTCAACTGTATTTAAAAAAAAAAGGAAATCTTATATTTTGTTTGCAAATATTAAAGATGTTAACTACCAGTAAGAATACGTCCTTACATTTAAAGAGCACCTGTCATTTCAGATCCATCATGGCAGCGCCTGTTAGCGGGCATCCACTCACCTGCTGCCGCCACGTCCCTCACTTTGTTGTGTGACTGCCGCATCACCAGCCATTAAAGTGAATGGGACTGTCGGGGAGCCAACGGCAGGCCAGAGGAGGGGGAGCCAACGGCATGCCAGAGGAGGGGGAGCCAACGGCAGGCCAGAGGAGGGGGAGCCAACGGCAGGCCAGAGGAGGGGGAGCCAACGGCAGGCCAGAGGAGGGGGAGCCAACGGCAGGCCAGAGGAGGGGGAGCCAACGGCAGGCCAGAGGAGGGGGAGCCAACGGCAGGCCAGAGGAGGGGAGCCAACGGCAGGCCAGAGGAGGGGGAGCCAACGGCAGGCCAGAGGAGGGGGAGCCAACGGCAGGCCAGAGGAGGGGGAGCCAACGGCAGGCCAGAGGAGGGGAGCCAACGGCAGGCCAGAGGAGGGGGAGCCAACGGCAGGCCAGAGGAGGGGGAGCCAACGGCAGGCCAGAGGAGGGGGAGCCAACGGCAGGCCAGAGGAGGGGGAGCCAAACGGCAGGCCAGAGGAGGGAGCCAACGGCAGGTCAGAGGAGGGAGCCAACGGCAGGTCAGAGGAGGGAGCCAACGGCAGGTCAGAGGAGGGAGCCAACGGCAGGTCAGAGGAGGGAGCCAACGGCAGGTCAGAGGAGGGAGCCAACGGCAGGTCAGAGGAGGGAGCCAACGGCAGGTCAGAGGAGGGAGCCAACGGCAGGTCAGAGGAGGGAGCCAACGGCAGGTCAGAGGAGGGAGCCAACGGCAGGTCAGAGGGGGGAGCCAACGGCAGGTCAGAGGAGGGGCCAACGGCAGGTCAGAGGAGGGGCCAACGGCAGGTCAGAGGAGGGGCCAACGGCAGGTCAGAGGAGGGGCCAACGGCAGGTCAGAGGAGGGGCCAACGGCAGGTCAGAGATGACAGTTGCTCTTTAAAAAAAAATTGATTTAAATTGAGCCTTTTTTTAGCGATTTAAAATCAAATCCACCCTGTTGAGCAGCAATGCAAAGCACTGACCGCCGTGTATGTTGCTGGAGAACTTCTCAGGACTCACAAAAACAAAGTAAGGGTATAAAAATGTGAAAAGCATTCCACTAATAGAATTCTAACACCTATATACACACACAATAGTTCAGTATAATGGGGACATCACACTTGTGAAGATCAGACAACTGCTGTGCGATAACCAGCATGATAATTATTTACAGCGACAAAACAGATGTTGTGTCATTTCCCACACGGCCAACAAGCCGAGGAAGTGGCGGCTCTACAGACATCTCCTTCCTGTTTAATGTTAAAGCAAAACCTGTGAGGATGCAGACAGCCGCTACACAAACAGCCCCCATATGAGGCACATTCTACAACATCAACACAATTCACAAAGCTACAGCACCATGAGACACATTTTAGGGCAAGTTCACGGCCCAGTCTAACAGTAATACTAAAGCCTCGGTTTGTATCCTTTTACCTTTGTATAGACCAGTTAAAGGGGTTGTAAACCTTCCTGTTTTTTTCACCTTAATGCATCAAGGTGAAAAACACCTGGCAGTCATCGGCCCCCCCGTTCTACTTACCTGAGCCCCTTCATTTCAGTCAGCGGGGACACACTGTCTCTCTCCACGGGTTCTCAGCTCTTGATTGGATAGATTGATAGCATCGCAGCCATTGGCACCCGCTGCTGTCAATCAAATCCAATGACACGGGGGAGGGGGGGGGCGAACCCTGCATTCGGCCTCTATGGATGCCGAATGCTGGACTCGGGAGCGCGCCCGCAAGGTAATCCCCCGGCAGAACGCTTCTCCTAGGGAGGTATCTGATGTGGGGAGGAGCCGCCGAGGGACCCCAGAAGACGAGGTTCGGGGCCACATTGTGCAAAACAAACTGCACAGTGGAGGCAAGTAGGATATGTTTGTTATAAAATATAAAATAAAATTACCCTTACAATCATTTTAAGCATAGGGTAAAGTTTGCTTCACAATAAATCCAGGAAAACAACTTTAGGAATCCCCGCGTGTCCCCAGTCACATCCACAAAAGGCCACCCAACCCCCCCCCCATTCCTCTCAAGACTACAACTCCCAGGACTCCACGAACCACTGCACATGTGCACCTCGCCCAGCACTTGAGCTCCCTATGCGCCAAATAGGCCCGGAACCTGGAAGTATCCCGGAGGAAGAAGGGCGGCGAGGGATGAAACCCGCAGCACAGCCGGAAGGTGGAGAGGACTACTTTTAGGAATTCCGTTTTAGGTTAGAAACTGATTTCTGGGTTGTCAACACTGAACCCTGGATCCAGATTGTCATTTTATACATTTTACCGTTATCCTGCTTTTCAGGGGCGAAGTTACACATGCCCTCACAGCTCGCTAGGGGGCAGCATAGTGTACAAGTCAGCACTCGGGTCGCTCCGAGTTGCCGGATGACTAGGGAGCAGCGTGGTGCGCGATTTAACAATTCGGCCGCTCTGCCTTTCCAGCAGACTAGGGGGCAGTGTGGTGAACAGATTCAGCGCTCTGGACGTTCCGAGTTGCCGACTGGCTAGGGGGCAGTGTGGTGCACAATTCAGCACTCTGGACGTTCCGAGTTGCCGACTGCCTAGGGGGCAGTGTGGTGCACAATTCAGCACACTGCACCATCCCCCTATTGTGTTCCCTACAACCTTTATTTTGTTGTGTACAAAAACATACGCTCCATTCACTGCAGTGTCAGGCGGTGCAAGGCACCTATCCTATTGCATTTACAGCCTATATTTAAATGGGTGCAGCCCCATCTTCATTTACTTTTGGCATTCATACCCACACTCCCCCCCTTAGGACCAATTATAGCCCTTCCCATCACCTATTCCACTCCCAGAGGGACATACAAGCACCGATGGGCTCCACTTTTGGTGCATACTACTACTTTTTTAACCACTTAAAGGCCCCAGTGCCCTTTTTGGCTCTTAACATGTAACAACCAGTACTTTTTGCTAGAAAATTACTTAAACCCCCCCCAAAAAAAAAATTACATACACAGAGGCCCTAGAAAAAAAAAAAATCTTTAGCATTTTATTTCAGACTGTATTTGCACAGCATTTTTTCAAACGCAATTTTGTTGGACAAAAAAAAAAAAAAAAAAAAAACACGTTTTGGAAATTCAATGCAAAAAACACAATATATAACCCAATGATTTGTTAATGTATACAAGATGATGTTACGCTGAGTAAATAGATACCAAACATGTCACTTTAAAACTGCGCATGCCCATGCAAACTACGTAAAATTTTCTATCCATAGATGCTTTAAAGCCTTTACAGCAGGGATATGCAATTAAGTCCCATCATGCCTGGTGCTGTCAGAGTCTTGCTATGCCTCATGGGACTTGTAGTTCTGCAACAGCTGGAGGTCTGCTAATAATGGCAAATCCCTGCTTTACAGGTTACCACTTTAGATTTACAGGAGGAATTCTGGTGCTAAAATGACTGCCCATGAACGGACGTTCGTGGCGATACCTCACATGTGTGGGGCGGTCGCCGTTAGCATGAGAGCAGGCCTGAAGCGCAGGTTTGCTTTTGCACGTGAGCACCGTGGCAAAGTTTTTTTGTTTTGTTTTTTAATACACTGTTGCTTTAACTTTTTTTCCCACCACTTTTATTGCTGTCACAAGGAATGTAAACATCCTTGTGATAACAATAGGCATATGACAGGTACTCTTTATGGAGAGATGTGGGGTCTATAAGGCCTCAAATTCCTCCTCTGCCTTTAAAAGCATTGAATTTGCGATCTGCACTTGGGGGTGTTAATGTATACCGACACCCCCCCAGCGGATCGCACACCCAACGCGTTTTGAATGTAGATCAGAAAACACGCACGGAGCATACCTTTCTGGTGTGAACAGTCCCCATAATGTAGATGGACTGATGCCCTCCCTAAAGGGCAACCTCCACCTGTCCTCAAAACTGGTCAATCTTTGCCGGACATCTCCGCAATATTCTCTGCAGCTCAACCAATGGACAACAAGCATCCCTAGTGGTATGGTCTTCAAATATTCACTACAAAAAAAATGGATGTGTGTGTGGATATTTATTAAAACTGAAGCAACTGTGCAAAGTAAGCAATCAGCTTCTATCTTCAGCTTGCTCAGTTAAGCTTTATAAAATGAAAGTCAGAATCTGATTGGTTGGCATGCACAGCTGCCGCAGATTCTGGCCGCTCCCCTTTCACTTGGCAAACATTTCCCAATAGTTTGTAACCCTTGTGCTTCAATCCCGACACCGTTATGCAAACATTGGAAAATGACGATTTTGTTGCACAAGAATTTTAACCCCCCAAAAACAAACAAAACACAAGCGGTCTAAGGCATGTTTTGTGTTGGCCAAACAGCTGAGATAAGGGATAAGGGCTTATGAATCAATCAGCAATTCTACACGAAAAATAACATTTCAAGCCAAAAACCCTTTTCTAGGTCGAGAGAGAGAGAGAGAGAGAGAGAGAGAGAGAGAGAGAGAGAGAGAGGAGAGAGAGAGGGAGAGAGAGGGGGAGAGAGGAGAGAGAGGGGGAGAGAGAGGGGGAGAGAGAGGGGGAGAGAGAGGGGGAGAGAGAGAAGGGGGAGAGAGAGGGGGGAGAGGGGGGGAGAGAGAGGGGGGGAGAGGGGGGGGAGAGGGGGGGGAGAGGGGGGGAAGGGGGGGAGAGGGGGGGAGAGGGGGGGGAGAGGGGGGGGGGGGAGGAGGGGGGGAGAGAGAGGGAGGGGAGAGAGAGGGGGGAGAGAGAGAGGGGGGGAGAGAGAGAGAGGGAGGGAGAGAGAGAGGGAGAGAGGGGGGGAGAGGGGAGAGGGGGGGAAGAGGGGGGAGAGAGGGGGGGAGGGGGAGAGAGGGGGGGGAGAGAGGGGGGGAGAGAGGGGGGGAGAGAGGGGGGGGAGAGAGGGGGGGAGAGAGGGGGGAGAGGAGGGGGGGAGAGAGGGGGGGAAAGACTAGAACTGTCGGGATTTTACGATTGTCCATGGCTCCGTTAGGGAGATTTACCCTCATTTCCTGTATGGCCAACAACGGTGTCACCAGGGAGGGAGGGGAAAATCTACAACAGGGACACTGACCGAAACCAATTCTGACGGGAGCATTTTAGGCTCCATTCACACCTGAGCGCAGCGAGGTTATTCATCCTTTATTTTTAGGTGGAGTGTTTTTGGAGCGGCACGATTCACTTAAATGGGTCTCCCTGTGCGCAAAAAAAACCCGACACAAACAGAAAAAAAAGACACAAACAGAAAAAAAAGACACAAACAGAAAAAAAAGACACAAACAGAAAAAAAAGACACAAACAGAAAAAAAAGACACAAACAGAAAAAAAAGACACAAACAGAAAAAAAAGACACAAACAGAAAAAAAAGACACAAACAGAAAAAAAAGACACAAAACAAAAAAAAAAAAACCCACAAAAATAAGGAAGATGGAAGCATTACCGCAGCTGTACAGGCGCTTCCATGGATCCCCCCTGGTGGTGGAAGGCAGTCAGTACACCAAGCCACGGACATATGGCATACGTTCAGTGGCAGGGAGATATTTTTACACACAGCAGCGAGGAGCGTGCGTATATTTCACAAGCTGACCGTTAGCGCCCAGATCAGTGGTTCTCAACTCCTCAGGACCCACTAACAGGCCAGATTATAAGTGTTACCTTGGGATACAGACTAGAATACTGCAAATCACTGAGCAGCAAATGATATCACCTGTGATGTATTTCAGTTATCTTGCAAACCTGGCCTGTTAGTGGGTCCCGAGGACAGGAGTTGGGAACCGGTGGTCTAAACCTCAAGGCGCCCCAACAGGTCATGTTTTCAGGCTAGTTTGCACAGGCGGATTTGATCAGTTTCACTGCCTTAGTAATGACCACAGCTGTTTCATCTGAGGGAAATCCTGAAAACATGACCTGTTGGGGAGCCTCGAGGACTGGAGTCGAGAAACATTGGTCTAGATGAAAGCGATTTGGTGTCTACGACCACCGATTACTTTTAAAAGCATAACTAGGCTGCATCTGAGCACCGGTTTTAAATATTCAAATCAAGCTCACTCATCCAACCAAGTGTCTGCTTCCTCACCCCCCCCCTGAGAAATCCCCCCCCCCACAAAGCGTTTCTGGCTGTGGTCATCTTAAGGACAGGTTATTCATGTAGCATTTACTTGCTGGAATCGGTCTGCCCTTAGCTCATGATCACCAGAGGTTGGAAGAGGAGGACACGCCAGCAGTGATGCAGAAGACAAGCAAATTCCAGAGACCGAAACCCAGACCACGATCTCCAGATTCAGACAACATCCACAGATCTCTCATCCATCAATGATGGGAATTATTCCCATCAGACCCCAGTTGACGTCCTGTAGGACGAATTACGTGGGGTTATTGCTCGTTAGCTCTGCACACAGCGCCCTTTTTTTTTTTTATGTTCATTTGTGATCACATTTTATTGTACACATCTGAAGTGATGTTTGAACTTTTTTTTTTTTTTTTTTTAACAACTTAAAAGCGGTTGTAAAGATGTTTTTTTTTTTTTTTTTAAATAACAAACATGTTATACTTACCTTCACTGTGCAGCTCGTTCTGCACAGAGTGGCCCCGAACCTGGTCTTCTGGGGTCCCTCGGCGGCTATTTCGGCTCCTCCCCGCAAGCATTCACCACCTTCATGCGAGCTCCCTCGCACGGTGGTGAGTGCTTGCGGGCGCGCTCCCGTGATACAGCCGGCGGCTATAGCCGCTCGCTGTATCACTCGGCCCCGCCCCCCGGCGCGCCGCGTCATCGGATGTGATTGACAGCAGCGCGAGCCAATGGCTGCGCTGCTTTCAATCCATCCACTGCAGCCAATCAGCGACCAGGCTGAGCTGCAATGAAGCTGACGAGGACGCGGACAGAAGATTCGAGGCGTCAGGTAAGTAAAACGGGGGGGCTGGGGGCGGCGGTATTGTCAAAAGTTTTTTCACCTTAATGCATAGAATGCATTAAGGTGAAAAAATTTTTACCTTTACAACCCCTTTAAGCCCCGGACCATTTTGCCAAAGACCAGAGCACTTTTTGCGATACGGCACTGCGTCGCTTTAACTGACAATTGCGCGGTCGTGCAACGTGGCTTCCAAACAAAATTGACGTCCTTTTTCTCCCCACAAATAGAGCTTTCCTTCTGTGGTATTTGATCACCTCTGCGGTTTTTATTTTTTGCGCTATAAACATAATAGACAATTTTGGAAAAAAAAAAAACGCATCATTTTTTGCTATAATAAATATCCCCCCCCCCCAAAAAAAAATTATATAAAATAAATAAAAACTTTTTTTCCCTCAGTTTAGGCCGATACTTATTTTTGGGGGAGAAAAAAAAAAAAAATAGCAATAAGTGATTGGTTTGCGCTAAAGTTATAGCGTCTACAAAATAGGGGATAGTTTTATGGCATTTTTTTTACTAGTAATGGCAGTGATCAGCGATTTTTATTGTGACTGACATTATGGTGGACACATCGGACAATTTTGACACATTTCTGGGGCCATTGGCATTAATACAGCGATCAATGCTAAAAAAAAAATTGCATGGATTACTGTAAAAATGTGACTGGCAGTGAAGGAATTAACCACTAGGTGGCACTGTAGGTGTTAAGTGTGTCCTAGGGAGTGGTTCTAACTGTGGGGGGAGGGGCTATGTGCGACACATCACTGATCAGGCGCTCCCAATCACAGGGAGCTGTAATCACTGTCACTAGGCAGAACGGGGAGATGCTTGTTTACATCAGCATTTCCCCAGCTTACCCTCACCAGGAGACGATCGCGGGTATCGAGTCCGCGGGACCCACGATCCTACTCAGAGCTCCAGGCACGCCCGCAAGCCGCCTCTTAAAGTGCAACGTACAGTTACGTTAATCTGCCTGTACGTGCCCCTCTGTCGCAGTATATCTGCGTGAGGCGGTCAGGAAGCGGTTAATTATAAACCCATACTTTTTTTTGATCTATGCCATGTGAAAGCCTTTTTTTACGATTCCCATCTTTGATACTTTTTTTTTAGTACTCGTCGATACCAACCGCAACGGTTTTGTTTTAAATTCAGTTGTCAAGCAATGGTATAAAAGCATTTAAAAAAAAAAAAAAAAAAAAAAAAAATTTACAAATTAGATTTTTTTAAAATTTAGCGCAAAAAAAAAAAACAGGAAAATTAAATGGAGGAGAATAGGGAGTTAATTAAGGCTGATTAGAGTAAATTAAGGGTTATTAAGGGGTTAAAGCGGAGTTCCACACAAAAATGGAACTTCCGCTTCTCGGAACCCTCCCCCCCTCCGGTGTCACATTTGGCACCTTTCAGGGGGGAGGGGGGTGCAGATACCTGTCTAAGACAGGTATTTGCACCCACTTCCGACAGACTCCCACGGGAGTCTATGCCTCTTCCCGTCCCCACCGCGCTGTCTGCTGGGAATCACACAGCTCCCAGGAGAGAGCGGGGACCAGTTACGATGCGCAGCGCGACTCGCGCAGTAGGGAACCAGGAAGTGAAGCCGCAACGCTTCACTTCCCGATTCCCTCACCTAGGATGGCGGCGGCAGCTGCCGAGAACCAAGCGGGTTCTTGGCGTCGGCTGCAGACATCGCTGGACCCTGGGACAGGTAAGTGGCCATGTATTAAAAGTCAGCAGCTGCAGTATTTGTAGCTGCTGGCTTTTAATTTTTTATTTTTTTTTGGCGGTTTAGGTGGACTCCCTCTTTAAAACAGAGGAACATCTTTTCATTCTTTTGATCTGAAGATAAAGAAACAGAAAGATACAAAAAGAAACTTTTTTTTTATTTTAGTGTTTCAGGGCTGAGCAATGTTGTTAATGAATCGCTTCTTTTTGGACAGCTCCAATTACTGGACTTCAACACAGAGGAGACCCACTGACAGCTCAAAGAGCCGAGCCTGAAATGATCGGTTTCAGGTATCGGTGCAACCCTAGTTACATCCATGGTGTCTATAGACGCAGGGATTTTAGTATTTGCATAGACTTTAAATAAACTAAAATATATTTCAAGTCAGCAAAAGATTCTGGGCTGGCTCTGTGTTGTGTAAATGAAGACAGATCTGAGCGGTATTGCTTACACGGTAACATCTGTTAGCCATGCGTTTTTATCTTGCAAAAAAAAAAAAAAGGGAAGTGTTTATATCTAAACAAAACAACTGACAGAAAATTGGCCACAGAAAGCAATGCCGACGGTAACCAGCTGAAATCTGATTGGGGAAAATAGGCTGCTCTTACAAAAAAGGATGATGCAAACATTGTGTATTTGTGATTAAGCGATTGTATTTTTTATTTTTTTTTTTACAAATATATAAAAAACACCCCACACGATATTCCCAGCACTCATAACCAGGACTGGGAGAAGCCAGCGACATAGTAAAGCTGTGAGCACCTGACGTGCCACTACATGTCGCTGAGCATACGAGTTACTACACGTTTCTGCCACATAACCTCGTATTACTGAGTGTACACGTATGTCATTTAAATGTTACACATTCAGCACGTTTCTAATCTTTATGCACAGCACTAAAAGATAAAAAAAAGCAAACATACAACTATACTCCATGTAACCAACAGACTGACACAGACCGATAACAGCGCAGCAGAATAGTGCAGGTCATGCAGCTTCTATAACATATGGAACGCCAAACAAGTCTAATCTGTGATATCTCCACAGACACCCCCCCCCCCCCACCCCCCTGATCCTCCATTCACAGCACACATATCTTACCTAGAAACTGCTCTTGCAAGGAAGATGTAAAAGTAACATTAAAAATGACAAGCAAAAGGGAATTAAAAAAAAAAAAAAAAAACACACACGTCGAGTTTCAGCCCGTGTGAAGAAAAAAAAAAAAAAAAAAAATTAAAAAGTCAGCAGCTACAAAAAATGTAGCTGCTGACTTTTAACCACTTAGGCTCTGTGCACACTAGGAGCAGAAAAAACGTCAACTTTTTTTTTTTGCTTAAAAACGTGGCATAAAAGACACAAATTGAAATCATATTGTACAAAGTTTAGGCGAGTCTATGAGAGTTTAAGAGCATTTGGTTTATAGGCGTTTTTTTTGCACTACACGCCCCTCTGCAAAAGCCAGAAAATGATGTACAGTGACACTTTATTATTTATATAAATTTATTTATTATTTATTTAAGTAAAAAACACGTTGAAACTTGACGTTCAGAAGAGGAGTTTAGGAGAGACTGACGATTTTACAGCTCCTAAACTTCTCCAGAAAAACGCGATAGAGAAGGTTTTTTTTTTTCCTGCCTCTGAACATCGCTGACAGAAAACTCCTGTAGTAATCATAATGTGCAAAGACAAATAGAACACAATTATTGTGCTGCTACAGGCAGGTGAAAAAAAAAAAAAAAAAAAAAGTCAAACGCCTGTATAATCCACCTTTTTTTTTTTTTTTTTTTTTTTTAAGTCCAGTGTGCATGGAACCTGAAGGACCAAGCCTTTTTTTGCTAGAAACTTACTTTGTACCCACAATATTATACTTTTTTCAGACACCCTAGAGAATAAAATGGCAGTCGCTGCAATAATATATATGTCACACCATATTTGTGCAGCAGTCTTACAAATTTGAAAAAACCCTTTTTTGAACAAAAAAAAAAAAAAAAAAAAAAAAAAACCTTCCTATTTATTTTACTTAATATAATTTTACACTGTCCCTTTGAAAAAAAAAAAAAAAATTTGGATCACTTTTATTCCTATTACAAGGAATATAAACATCCCTCGTAATAGAGAGAAAAAAATAAAAATAAAAAACCTGTCCCTTTAGAAGAAGTGGAGGTCCACCTACCACTGTAAAAATTAAAAGGCAGCAGCTACACATACTGCAGCAGCTGTCTTAATAAAAATCACTTACCTGTCCTGGAGTCCAGCAATGTCGGCACCGCAGCTGGCATTTCCATCGGGTGTATGCCACCTCCATTGAGAGTAGGGGAACCCGGTAGCGTAGCCTTTTGGCTTCATGCCGGGAACCCTACTGCACATGCGTGAGGCTCGGCTTCTCTCTCCTACTGGCTCGGCGACGGGGAGGAGGAGGGAACCTGGGCAGTGAGGTCAATACCCGCGGCTGAGGCTCCCGGAAGTGGGAAAGCATGCCCTGTGAAAGACAGGTATGCTGCCCCCCCCCCCCCCCCTAAAAAGGTGCCAAATGTGGCACATGAGGGGGAAAGGGTAAAATGAGCAGATGTTCCACTTTTGGGCGGAACTCTGCTTTAAGTTCGTTGGGCGGAAGCGACGTTTGATATTGCTTCCGCCAGCCAACGTCATTGAGTTGAGTGGGGGCCCAACATTCCCCAATTCTATTTCCTGCTTCGCAGGGGAAAGGATCAGATTGTCTTCGATGCTACAAGGGGTGGGCACCTCTCCTGCTCCAATAAAACTGTGGGCACCTGAAGCCGCTGCCTGTTCACTTCCTGGATTTACACAGACACTTCCAGCTCTCATTGGTCCTCTTATGACTCACCAACCCGACAACCCCCCCCCCCCAGGAAAACTCTCTAAAATGAGAAGCTGTGCATGATGTCATAAGCTTAGGCAAATGACCAGACAAGAAACAAGAAGTGGGCTGTATAAGGTATTTACTGGCAGAAAAAACAAAAAAACAAAAAAAAAGGTTTAACTATCCAAAGTTAAAACAAGGGCAGATTTAATAGATATGGAGGGGGGTGACACGACTGAAGGTCCGCTTTAAGTGCATTTCTAAATTTTGGTGCACCACTATAACAAGGTACATTTACTTTTTTCTCTCCCACACACACACATTTTAGTTACTTCCAGGTTTCTTGGCAAATGTCACATCTTCAGGAGAGGAGAAGGGGTCTTCTCAGCTGAGCACAACATCCCGCATGCATGAGCCAAGGGCTGATGGATTCATGGATGGATTCCAGGAAGTATGGGGAGGCACAGTGGTGTAGTGGATAGCACTCTCGCCTAGCAGTAAGAAGGGTTGCTGGTTTGAATCCCAACCACGACACTACCTGCCTGGAGTTTGCATGTTCTCCCTGTACCTATGTGGGTTTCCTCTGGGTGCTCCGGTTTCCTCCCACACTCCAAAGACATGCTGGTAGGTTTATTGGATCCTGTCTAAATTGACCCCTAGTATGTATGAATGTGAGTTAGGGACCTTAGATTGTAAGCTCCTTGAGGGTAGGGACTGATGTGAATGTACAATGTATATGTAAAGCGCTGCGTAAATTGATGGCGCTATACAAGTACCTAAAATAAATAAAGTACATGCTACATGGACCATTTGCCCTTGCAAAAAATAAAGAGAGATGATCACCACAAGTTACCAATAATGGCTGCAGTGTTGGCAATGAAGTAATAACACACAACCCTGATAAATGTAAAGAAATGTTTTGCAGCAATATAATGCAAAGTGCAAAAAGTTCTTAGGATATGTATCAAAACAAGTCCAAAAAATGCAGAGTGCTATAAAAAAAAACAAAAAAAAAAAAAAAAAAAAAAAAACAAACACCACACAAAAATTATATAAAAAAGACACCAAAAAAAAAAAAAAAAAAAAAAAAAAAACACATACAAGCCTCCTTAAATGAACAATGTTAAGGATACCCCTAAGGATACCTTAGGTTTTTTTGGGAGGGGGTCGTTTTTCAGTGGGGTTTCTCAGAATAAGGGATGGATTGGGGGGGTTGCTTTGAATATTAAAAATTAAATTGCGTCTTTGGTTTGTGGTGCTCAGATGCTGTGGAGATCCGCTTTATAGAGTCAAATAGGAAAGCAAATCTGAGTGGTGATCTCAGGGGATACCTGCTGCATGGGTCAAGAGGCGGCACATGACCGGCATGGGTCAAGAGGCGGCACATGACCGGCATGGGTCAAGAGGCGGCACATGACCGGCATGGGTCAAGAGGCGGCACATGACCGGCATGGGTCAAGAGGCGGCACATGACCGGCATGGGTCAAGAGGCGGCACATGACCGGCATGGGTCAAGAGGCGGCACATGACCGGCATGGGTCAAGAGGCGGCACATGACCGGCATGGGTCAAGAGGCGGCACATGAGGTGTACACAACATTCTAGTTGGACACAAAGTACTGAAATGAGAAGGCAATGTACAGGACTACCAATTCCAAGGAGCCCTCTTCTCACTGAGGTCCTTGTGAAGACTGTCTTGTGTATATTCCACTCCGGCGGCACTCCACATTCTTTACTGAAGATGAACAGCAGTAGCAGATGGCTGTCCATACCGGGCTTTGTAGTTTCGTAGCAACAAAAAAAAAAGGCAAGCATTGTGCTGTAACTTCAACAAAAGCAAAATATGCATGTTGAGCAGGCAAGGATATTAAAAAAAAAAAAAAAAAAAAAAAAAAAGAAGGGAGAAGGATTGTAAACCCTCAAGGTTTTCACCTCAATACATTCTATGAATTAAGGTGAAAAACTTTCTGTGGAGCACCCCCCCCCCCCCCCCTTTTTACTTATCTGAACACGATCGTTCCATCAGCAGGGATTAGCACAGCAGCTCCAGCCGCTGTCTCGGTCCTCATTGGATAGATAGCAGCGCAGCCATTGGCTCCTGCTGCTGTCAATCAAATCCAGTGACAAGGGAGGTGGGGAGCGGAGCCGAGACCTGCTGTCTGTCAGTGGACGCAGCCGCAGGACTTGGGAGCGCACCTGCTCAGGTATCCCCTTGGAATGCGGGTCTCTGAGGGGGGGGGGGGGTACTCTATGCAGGGGGAGGAGCCAGGAGCACCGCTGGGGGACCCCAGAAGAGGAGGGTTGGGGGGGCACTCTGTAAAACCTTTGCTCAGAGGAGAGAAGTATGACATGTTTGTTATTTAAAAAATACGAACCTTTACAACCCCTTTAAGCACCCGATTACATTATTGCGCTTTAAAGTGATACAAAGAACGCACCACTATACAGTTTCCACTGTCCCTTCCATTTCTGTATGTAGATGATGGCACTGAAATAATATTAATAAAAGGAAATAAATAAATCTAAGTACCCTGTTCATATTTGATATCCAGCTGTCACATGACCCAGCGCTCTCCCAGCCTGCCTGCAGGGAAACATAAGCAGGAGGAGCTCCCGTCCTCAGGAACCACCAACAGGGAGATGTTTCTACACACAGCAGCGAGGAGCGTGCGTATATTTCACAAGCTGACCGTTAGCGTCCAGATCAGTGGTTCTCAACTCCTCAGGACCCACTAACAGGCCAGATTAGAAGTATTACCTTGGGGGGAAATGCAGACTAGAATACTGCTAATCACTGAGCAGCAAATGATATCACCTGTGATGTATGGTAGGTTAATTGGCCCTAGTATATAAATGAATGCGAGTTAAGGACCTTAGAGTGTAAGCTCCTTGAGGGCAGGAACCGATGTGAATGTACAAAAAAACAACTTTTTTCCTTCAAAATTTGTTTTTTTTTATTCGTTAAATAAAAACCCGCAGAGGTGATCAAATACCACCAAAAGAAAGCTCTATTTGTGGGAACAAAATGATAAAAATTTAGTTTGGGTACAGTGTAGCACGACCGCGCAATTGTCATTTTAAAAAAAGTGACAGTGCTGAAAGCTGAAAATCGGCCTGGGCAGGAAGGTGCAAAAGTGCCCGGTATTGAAGTGGTTGAGATCACAAATTTAAGTGATGGAAAAATAGAAAGCTGGATAACCGCACTCAAAAAAAAAAAAAAAAAAAAATTCACCTTTATTGTAAAAACAGGTATCAAGGCATCATAGGTAGATACAGACTAACTGCACGGCTGCTGACGCGTTTCACCCCAAAATATGGCGCTTCGTCAGCTATGACTATCGGCTATTTTCCATCATCTCTGTTGCGAACAGAGCCAGCACACCCTGTTTGATTGCAGAGACAGCTGTCCTTAGGAGAAGTGATTACTTTGGAGCGGTGAACTCCCACGCGAATTTAAGTGAATATGACTTTTTGGCCATTATCGGCCAATAAGCTGCTTTCACAATGGAGCAGTTTTTGAAGCGCTTTTGCGTTAAACAAAAAAAAAAAAAAAAAAAAAAAAAAAAAAAAGAAAGAAAAATGCATCCCTTTAAAAATTCTATGCATGTCTTCACACTGGACTGTTACACTTCCATCGGGGTGCCGCTCGTCGCATTTTTGGGGCAGTAAAAAAAAAAAAAAAAAAAAAAAAAGCATTGAAAATGGCCTTGTGACTGCAGTGACCAATGAGTATTACTATTGAGCCCTTTTTTGCCCGGGAAGACTCTCCAGAAGGAGGGCCAGTGCAATCACGTTGACCAACAATTTCTCCCCCTCACATGCACTGATGATACGCAGCCTTCAGGGGACTTACACCAGTTGCTGCAAGCTTCTTCCCCTTTTCATTTTTTAGGTTAGACCCCTTTCACATGGTCACCTCCACCTGACAAGACTCCACTTGCTCAGCAGGGGAAGGGGGGGGGGGATTTGCTCGACCGACCTCCGCTGAGCAGTCTCCCCGATCAAAAGGTCCGTCTCCTGGAGCTGAGATGAACCCAGTCCCCCTCTCCTCTATGATGGGGCGGTCAGTTTTCACCCGATCCGCTAGACGGATGGAAACGAGGACCACCATCTGCTGTCTGGATTTGGCAGACAAGATTGGATATAGCAGAGGACAGGTCACCGCTGACATACGCCACTCCATAGGGGTGAATGGATGGTCCGCCTGAAAAACTGACAGGTAGACCCGATCAGACAGCCCGTGTGTGAAAGGGGCGTAAAAAAGGTGAAATTAGCTTCAACAAGCCTTGGTCCATAGCCGTTAGCTGAACGAACTATCCATCTATCCAAAAACGAAGCAAATCAACTTTTTTTTCACCGCGCCGGTCCTGAGGCGCTGCAGGCATAAGTTTTTAGGCGAGGCCGGGACTTCAGCCTAGTCCACGGCTTCGGCCAGACGCCGCAGACTAGGCTGAAGCCGCTGCCTCGCCTAAAAAAAAAAAAAAAAAAAAAAAAACACTCATGCCCGCAGCTCCTCAGGACCGGTGCGGTGTCCAAAAATAAATAAATAAAACACCAACACCTCGATTCGAATATCGAGTTTTTTTTTTTAAGAAAATCTCCCAGCCCTACATCCGATACAACCCACAGCACAAAGGCAATACCCACCGACAGCATGACAACGCAACTACCTAATGCACCTTTATGTAGACACAGATCTAAGGCTGCAATTTTTTGCTCATTTATAAAACATGGAAGGGAAAAAAAAAAAAAAAAAACGCATGTTAAACTTGCAGTGCCCTTCATTGTAATGGAATTTTCTATGCAACACCAAAGTTAAGCACACAAAAGCTCAAAAAAGCTCAACAGCTACTTTGCCAGGTTTGTAACATATGAGCTATCCCACTTAAAGGGGTTATAAAGTCAGGTTTGTTGTCTTAGACCCCTTTCACTCTGTGCCGCCCCGGGCGTTAGCGGTTTTAGCGGCGCTATTCGGCCGCTAGTGGGGCGGTTTTAACCCCCGTTAGCGGTTGAAAAGGGGTTAAATCCGCCCGCAAAACGGCGCCACGGCAGCGTTTTGCTGGCGGTATAGCAGCGCTGCCCCCATTGATTTCAATGGGGAGGAGCGGCGAGTTCACCACTCCAAAGAAGCTGCTGGCAGAACTTTTTCTGACGCCCTGCCTGCGCACGCTCCAGTGTGAAAGCTCTTAGGCTTTCACACTGGAGTGAATGGAGCCGCTTCTTCAGGGTGCTTTACAGACGCTATTTTTAATGCTATAGCACCTCAGTGTGAAAGGGGTCTTAATGCATTCAGATAAAAAGCCTTATACATGTGTGTGCGCGCATCAGCTCCTCTCAGCGCGCACCCCCCCCATCCAACAACACTTACTTGAGGTCCCTCTGTCCACGAGTGTCTCAGCCATCTGGGACTCTCCCTCCTGATTGGCTGAGACACAGCAGCGGCGCCACTAGAATCAATTAAAGTCAGCCAGACAATCAGGAGAGAGGGGGCGGGGCTGCGTCTCTGAATGGACACACAGAGCTGTGACTAGGCTTGGGTGCCCCCATAGCAAGTGGTTTGCTATGGGGGCACTGAACAGGAGGGAGGGGCCAGGATCACAGAAGAGGGACCAGAGAAGAGGAGGATTCGGGCTGCTCTGTGCAAATCAACTGCACAGAGCAGGCAAGTATAAGTATTTTTTTTCTCCCTCCTATAAAAAATAATAAAGACAAGACTTTACAATCACTTTAAATAAATAAGCTGCCCTGTGTGTAGCAACAATTAAACCACTTCAATCCCACTGTCTGTGAGAATGGACGCAGCCACAGGGTTGGGGGAACGAGCATGCACAAGTGTCCCCATGGGAAGTGGCTTCCTATGGGGGGGGGGGCTATGGACAGAGGAGGGGCCAGAAGCGCCGGCGGGGGACCCGAGAAGAGGCGGCTTGTGACCGCTTTGTGCAATTCCATTGTACAGAGCAGGCAAGTAAAGGTTTTTTTTTTTTTATTTATTTAAAAATGTTACCTTTACAAATCGTTTTAACCTTTGCATTGGGGACACAGTCCTACAGCAAGGAATTTTCTCTTTATTTGCACGGAGTTGGGCATTCAAAAGGAGAAGTCCAGCCTGAGCTCATTCGGCTGTACTTCTAAGGGTCACAGGAGTGCAATTAGTTTTGCACTCCCGTGACCCGTTTTCAGCAGAGAGCGGTCCGACGTTCTGCTGACGTCACCAAGATCAGTCCAGGCACCACGTCACCCCGACTTCGGGAGTCTGAATCCGCCAGGTGCCTGGGCTAATGGCAGTCCCAGCGGGCCGCTCCCCGCCCCCTCCCCAGCTCAGTGCTCCAATGAGCGCGGAGGAGCAGAGCAGGAAAGCTGCTGATTGAGAGTCAGCATCTCTCTGCTCAGGGAGCCAAGAGAACCGAGCCATCAGCTGTGTTCAATCGCTCGGTTCTCAGTGCAGAGACGCCGGGGGACAGATGCAGCGACTGATGCTGCATCCACCTTAGCTTGTAGGATTATGGGGGGGGGGGGGGGGGGGACCACATACTTCTCTAAGTATGAAAATATATCATCCATGGAGTTCAGCTTTAAAACATGACCCATACAAAAAAAAAAAAAATCTGGGGAGTACTGTAAATACTATACATTAAAGTGTTACTAAACCCACAACAGTAAAAATCACTCTGTATATGCAGTAGAGCAAGGATCTTCAAACTACGGCCCTCCAGCTGTTGCAGAACTACACAACCCATGAGGCATTGTAAAACTCTGGCATTCACAGACATGACTAGGCATGATGGGAATTGTAGTTCCTGAACAACTGGAGGGCCGTAGTTTGAAGACCCCTGCAGTAAAGCATGCTTGTTATACTCACTGTGGAACCTAAGGGGGGAAATCCTCTGCATTGCGTAAAAGGCTGTTCTTTCTGATCCTCCCCTTCTTCCAGTGACTCCAAAAAAATAACCTGATATTAACAGAGTCTATAGAGTCAGGCTGCACATGCTCAGTTTGGCGTGTATTGCTAGAGGAGGTTTTTTTTTTTCTTGGGGAGATTACATGTGATCAGCACAGGGCCAATCGGCACTGTCCAGACAGAGGGTCAGGGGCTCTGGATCCTGATAGGACAATCATGGGAGAAACGAAAAAAAAAAACCACATCCTGCAAGCTTTACTAGGAAAAAATAGAAGTCACATGACTACTGTATACTGCCTATGGAAAAAAAAAGTATTAATCAGTTTACATTTCCGAAAATGATTGCATTTCCATGTACTGTGGGAGATCAGATATTAGTGAATGCAGGTTCCTGGCTTTAGTAACACTTATTGGGAATAACTGCCCCAAAAAAAAAAAAAAAAAGATAAACACCTACAGCATATCCCTTTGAAGAGTTCTGCTACTCTAATACATAGAAATATATCCAACATGTCAAGTGTGTCAAAGCTTCACATTTACACATTCACAAAAGCATTCCCCCCCCCCCCCCAACCTAATCAACTTATACAGATACAGTGACTGAGTACAGAAAGTAATAAAAGAAAAACCACATGGGATGACTGAGAAGGCCTTTGCGGGGAAAGGAGGTCCCAAAATGAACGTAGAATAATCAATATCGTGCTATATTGCCGAAGCGTCCATGGAGAGGAGGCCATCAACAATATTAACGCCTCAATGGCAGGAGGAACTCCACTTGTAGAAAATAGAGAGGTCCTTGCTTTACTCCAACATGCTGCACTTAGACCCCATACACACTATTAGATTTTCTGCAGACTTGTGTCTTTAGATTTACCAAAACCATGTAGTGCAAGGGCCTGCCTGATTGCATACGAATTGAAACTCTTTAAGGTCTGACCTTCATATTATGCGGCTTTGGTAAATCTGAAGACAAAAATCTGCAGAAAATCTAATTGTGTGTATGGGGGGGGTCTTAGGCGTCACTGGGCAGCCAATGTTTCTGTGCTGAGAGCGCCCTCACTGAGCCATGAAAGACATCGATTGGTCCCCCGCTAATGGTCAGTAGCCAGTGGGACCGCCTCCTAAACATGTGATCGATAATCACAGTGGTGACTGGCTGATCAATTCCCACCCCCCCCACCCCCCCCCAAACCACACTTCTTACCACTTGCTGACCAGGCCTTTTTCAGAACTTTGTTTACAAGTAGACAAATTTTTTTTTTTTGTTTTTAGCAGAGACCTTGAAAATAAAATAGCGGTTGTTACAATATTCTGTCATGCGGTATTAGTGAAGCACACAAAAAAAAAAAAAAAAACACAATAGTTACCCTAATTTTTTGCATGACGCGAAAGATGTTACGCTGAACAGATACCCAACATGTCACGCTCTAAAATTGTACACACTTGTGGAAAAGGTGTGTACAATTGTAGGGTCTTGCGCTAGAACTATTGCGGCGATTCCTCCCATGTGTGGTTTGAACGCCAGTTACATATATGTGGGAGCGACTTGCGTATGTGTTCGCTTCTGTGCACGAGCACGGAGGGATTGGGCACTTTAAAATTTATTACTTTTACACTGTGCCTTTATTATTTTTTTTTTCACTTTTATTCCTATTACAAAGAATGTAAACATACCTTGTAATAGAAATAAGCATGACAGGACCTCTTTATTCTTTTTACCTAGCACAAAACAAACAAAACAAAAAAAAACCCACACACCACATTTTGACTTACAGGAAGAAAAAAAAAAAAAAAAAAACTTTTGTTTGTGACGTTTGAGGTTGAGATGGTCCTCCAAGGGCAGAGAGAAGAGTGGGGGGCCCCATCTATCCCTTACTCAACTTCCTTCCCAGCGAACAGCTGCATCAGATCGCTTCTGGCTTTACCGATGATTCTGGCAAGCTGGGAAAGAGGGAAGCAGAGGAGGGGCAATTCTGCTGGCGAACCCGCTCACGGGACAACTTTTATCAGACGCGGAATCGACCATAGTTAAAAATATCTATCTAAATCTCTATCTACATCTCCATCTCTAGAGTTATGGCGCCCATGCCGAGCGGCTGACCTCCTGTGTTAGGAATGCACCCGCTCAGCAGGGCACACGGGAGCTAGTGGAGATCAGAATCTTCTTCAGTGATTTCCAGTGATGTGCAACACTGTACCCAATTTTTATCTTCTTTCTCACAAGTAGAGATTTCTTGTGGTGGTATTTAATTACCACTGGAAAGAGAAAGAAGAGAGAGAAGAGAAAGAAGAGAGAGAAGAGAAAGAAGAGAGAGAAGAGAAAGAAGAGAGAGAAGAGAAAGAAGAGAGAGAAGAGAAAGAAGAGAGAGAAGAGAAAGAAGAGAGAGAAGAGAAAGAAGAGAGAGAAGAGAAAGAAGAGAGAGAAGAGAGAGAAGAGAGAGAAGAGAGAGAAGAGAGAGAAGAGAGAGAAGAGAGAGAAGAGAGAGAAGAGAGAGAAGAGAGAGAAGAGAGAGAAGAGAGAGAAGAGAAAGAAGAGAGAGAAGAGAGAGAAGAGAAAGAAGAGAAAGAAGAGAGAGAAGAGAAAGAAGAGAGAGAAGAGAGAGAAGAGAGAAAGAGAGAGAAAGAGAGAGAAGAGAGAGAGAGAAAGAAAGAAAGAAGAGAGAAAGAGAGAGAAAGAGAGAGAAAGAGAGAGAAAGAGAGAGAAAGAGAGAGAAAGAGAGAAAGAGAGAGAAAGAGAGAGAAAGAGAGAAAGAGAGAGAAAGAGAGAAAGAGAGAGAAAGAGAGAAAGAGAGAGAAAGAGAGAGAAGAGAGAGAAAGAGAGAGAAAGAGAGAGAAAGAGAGAGACAGAGAGAGAAAGAGAGAAGACAGAGAGAGAAGACAGAGAGAGAAGACAGAGAGAGAAGACAGAGAGAGAAGACAGAGAGAGAAGACAGAGAGAGAAGACAGAGAGAGAAGACAGAGAGAGAAGACAGAGAGAGAAGACAGAGAGAGAAGACAGAGAGAGAAGACAGAGAGAGAAGACAGAGAGAGAAGACAGAGAGAGAAGACAGAGAGAGAAGACAGAGAGAGAAGACAGAGAGAGAAGACAGAGAGAGAAGACAGAGAGAGAAGACAGAGAGAGAAGACAGAGAGAGAAGACAGAGAGAGAAGACAGAGAGAGAAGACAGAGAGAGAAGACAGAGAGAGAAGACAGAGAGAGAAGACAGAGAGAGAAGACAGAGAGAGAAGACAGAGAGAGAAGACAGAGAGAGAAGACAGAGAAAGAAGACAGAGAAAGAAGAGAGAGAAAGAAGAGAGAGAAAGAAGAGAGAGAAAGAAGAGAGAGAAAGAAAAGAAGAGAGAGAAAGAAAAGAAGAGAGAGAAAGAAGAGAGAGAAAGAAGAGAAAAAAAAGAAAAACAAAAAAACAAAGAAAAAAACAAGAAATTTAGTGTCAGAAAATTTTGTAAATAGTCATTTTTCTCCTTCACTGATGCCCGCAGATGAGGCGGCAATGATGGGCACTGATGGGCAAGAATAGGCGGCACTAAAAAGGCAGCACAGACTGGCATCACTGCTGGGCCGGCACTGATGGTCAGTGCCCCCCCCCCCCATTACCTGTACAAGTCTCCCCTGCAAGGAGAAGCTGCTGATCGGCTCTTCTCTCCTCACACCCGGTCAGTGCAAGGTGAGGAGAGACAATTACCAGCACTTCTGTTTACATGTGACTGGCTGTGGCGATCACACGGGTAAAGAATCACGGGATCACACAAGAGCGGGGAGACTGGGGCGACTTCATATGATGTTGCCCCAGAACGAGAGGGGATCCCACCTGCTGTCATTTTACCATGAGGGAGGTGGTTAAAGTGGTTCTACATTTAGAAGTTTCTCATTCCTAAAGTGGATCTTCAGTCATTTTTTTCAACTTTCCATCTATTAAATATTCTGCCCTTGTTGTTGTTTTAACTTTGGATAGTAAAACTTTTTTGTTCTGCCAGGAAATACCTTATACAGCCACTTCCTGTTTCTTGTCTGGTCTGGCCTAGGCTTATGACATCATGCATAGCTCTCTCACTCGTGAGAGTTTGTCAGGAAGGGGGGGGGGGGGGGATAAGTAATAAGAGGGCCAATCAGAGCTGGAGGTGTGCCTGTAAATCCAGGAAGTGAACAGGCAGCAGCTTCAGCTGCCCACAGTTAAAATGGCTGCAGCCAGACTCAGTGGAGGGAGATTTCTGCAACATATTTGGCAAGTACAGAATCACTGTATATATAAAATATGCAAAGTGCTTGGGGGAAGCTTCAGAATGCAAAAGATCTTTTTTTTTTTTTTACAAATTATGTGAGCAGACTGCAGTCCTTCTTTAATGCATTAAGATTAGGGGTGCAAAGGATCGCCATCGATCCGTGATCCGATCCGCGGAGGTTGATCCGTACGTGACACCTCTGTGGCCTCGGCCATAGGAAAGGCCGTGGCTTTGGCCTTGCTCCGGAGCGGCGGCCATCTTGGTACACCCGGCGGCCGTTTAGCACGTCAAATGACGGAGCGATCACTTGTAACAAACCGGCGTCATGACGCCGGTTCCTCTCTCTCCCCTCTGTGTACTGATCTGTACAGTGGAGGGGAGAGATGGGATGGCAGCAGTGCCAATACTCTGCAATGCCCTGCCGCAATGCCCTGCCAATACCCTGCCAATGCCCTGCCAATGCCCTGCCAATAGGGAGATTGTGGATATTGTTGTGGGGGAGATTTATTTTTTCGTTGATCCGAACCGTGACTCCTGATCCGAGGAACGTTCCGAACCGTGAGTTTTTTGATCCGTTGCACCCCTAATTAAGATAAAAAGCCTTCTGTGTGCAGAAGCCCCCCCCCCCCATACTTATTTGAGCCACACCTCGATTCAGCGATGTCGCACAAAAGTCTCGGCTGTCGGGGACTCTCCCACCTGATTGGCTGAGACACAGTGGGAGCCATCAGCTCCCACTGCTGTCAAAGTCAGTGAGCCAATGAGGAGAGAGGTGGAGCGGGGCAGTGTCTGAATGGACACAGAGCTGTGGCTCAGTCACCACCCCCCACCCCCCAGTACTTATCTGAGCCACATCTCGATTCAGCGATGTTGCGTGACTTGGCTTCCTGAGCCAATCAGGAGAGAGATGGGGCGGGGCAGAGTGTCTGACTGGACACAACTGTGGCTCTGCTAACCCCCCCCCGTAGCAAGCCGCTTGCTGCGGGGGTGCACTAAACAGGAGGGAGTGGCCAGGATCACAGAAGAGAGACCCCAGAAGAGGAGGATCTGGGATGCTCTG
>JBBGZY010001388.1:0-335000 GCA_037952925.1 Lithobates clamitans | reverse complement strand
GGAGGGAGACGGACGCGATCGCCTCCGCCGCTACCGACGGCTCCGGTAAGCGGCGGAGGGCACCGGATCGCGGCGGGAGGGCGGGCCCCTCACCCGCCACCGATAAAAGTGATCTCGCGGCGAATCCGCCGCGGGGACCACTTTTATCAGAAAGCCATCCGCCGCACGAAAACGGGGATACCGGGGTTGTGGCAGCTAGCTGCTGCCATAACAACGATATCCCCCCTTTAAAGTTTGGACGTACATCAGCGTGCGGCGAAGTGGTTAAGGTCACCTCCCTCAATGCGCAAGGTCTGAATGTCCCAGAGACAGCTCTCGCTTTACTAACCCCTGAAAAAGTAAATCTCAATTTGCCTTTCCGCCAGAAATGCACTTTAGAGGTGACAATGTCCCTAACCTGACCAGCAGAGACTTTCCGCTGGTGTATCAGAGTCCCTCACCCATTTCTAACACTAAAGGGGTTAGCATACTGGTCGCCAAGTCAGTGCCCTGGACCTTTGGTGTGGTGTGACCAGGGCCGTCTTTAAGGCAGGGAAAAAGGGGCAGCTGCCCTGGGCCCTGTCATTGTTGTGGGGCCCAAAGCAGCTGCCCCATATTTGCCAACTATGCCAGTTTAAATTCCCTTGTCCCTTGAAGTTTTAGTCCTGTGCTGTGTCCCGATATCTCAGTGTGAAGTGCTGCTACTAATGCTGCCCAGCGCTGCCCTATTGTTGTGTACAGATGACTCACCTGCAGACCCTGTGTTTACATGTAAATTACCCGCATTCATATGTAAATAGCGGCTGCATTCGTAAGTAACTGTCTGCGGCCGGCGGCATTGATATGTAAAGAAAGGCAGCATTCATATGTATATCATGCCCCCCTGCAGTGAGGAGATGATGTGCTGTAACCTCTAGCAACCAATCAGTGAGTAGTAATACTGTACAGTAATCTCTAGCAACCAATTAACAAGCAGAAATCACGTGCTGTAACCTCTAGCAACTAATCAGTGAGCCATTATGTGTGCTGTAACCTCTAGCAACCAGTCAGTGAGTAGTAATACTGTACAGTAATCTCTATCAACCAATTAACAAGCAGAAATCACGTGCTGTAACCTCTAGCAACTAATCAGTGAGCCATAATGTGTGCTGTAACCTCTAGCAACCAGTCAGTAAGCAGTAATGATATGCTGTAACCGCTAGCAACCAATCGCAATTGCTGCCTGATCTGATATAGTAAACTGATTTTAAGTCTAGCTGCTATTTATTGTATGTCTCAGAGCAGGTGGAGAGTGAAATTAAATAGAGGGAGGGGGGGGTGGGGGAAGAAAATTTTTGCCCAGGGTCCAATCAGAAAGACGGCCCTGGGTGTAACCGGATGCTCAGGGTTGTTACCTCCTTCTTAAGGGGAAGGTTCAGGATGTCCAGGTCACCTTTGCCATTGTCTACTTCCCGAATGTAGTTTACCCTCAGTTTTTGCAGGACCTTCTTCCTATACTAAGCCTCGTACAAACGATCGGATTGTTGGCCAACAGCGCGTGCGAAGCGCGTTGGCCCAAACTTGTCTTGCATACAAATGGCAAGAAATTGTCGGCCAACAAATACGACCGTAGTGACGTACTATGTTATTTTACGTTGTTTTTCAGCTCTTTATCGCCACCCTTTGGGCTCCTGCTAATTTCGTGTTAGTAGAAATTTGGTGAGTGTCAATTTGCGCTTTTCATTTCACGCTTTTCCTTTTGCGATTTTCTGTACAGCCGTTTGTCAACCAGCCATGTTGCGGATTTGGAGGAGGCCTTGGAGTTATTGCTTTGATATTATTTTTTTGGTTGAATAATAATGATTTGATTTGTTACATTTTCTATATTTTTGGATGCATAGAATGCACTTTTTGGTTAAGTTCTATTGGCAGATAGCATGTCTAATTTTATTTGTTTTCTTTTTTTAATGCACAATAAAAAAAATTGTGTAGAATAATACTTGTAACGGCACCCACGAGTATGAAAGGGGTTAAAGTCGATTAGGACATTTCATACCCAAACACAAAGGCAGCTACCGAACACTCTAATCAGCCCAACAAGGAACCCATACAAATAATTCACCCCAAAAACGAGACACGGCTCTGTCTTCAGGTTTCAAGCAGGAATCAACCCCTTTATTATAACACATGGAAACAACAGATAAAATAACTCAGAGACTCTTTCCCCCCCACCCTTGGAAAAGAGGGTCGGTTAAACTGTCCAATGACAATGGACACACAGGTCAGGTGTGTTTAACGTCTCATCAGTACACAGTGTTAGCAGGGAGAGCTGTTGGAAGAATCCCCCCTCCCTCCAATGCAATACACATCCTGTGATCAAAGACAGACAAACACAAACCCTCCAATGCAATACACATCCTGTGATCAAAGACAGACAAACGCAAACACTCCAATGCAATACACAGCCTGTGATCCAAGGCAGACAAACATAATAGAACATTGGTTTGCAGGAGGCTGGCATTCAGTCCTCTTCAAAAGCCTCTTTTCCGGCTAGGTCTGTCACATTTTTCTCTCCTTTCGGCAGGAGACTAACACAGGAGGAGACCCCAGACGGGTTGACTCTGAAGTTAGTCAGTAGTTCCAGTCCTCTAATGCTGGTATCCACACCGTACCCCAAACAAATTGTTCCAACCAGATCATTACTTACCCAGCCAACCTCTGCCTCTCTCGGAGAACACGCCCGCCGCTGGGGAGAGGCCTGGACTGGCCCTTCTCCCTGTAGTCTTTTCAGCCGCTGGAGAGAAGACAGGGTGTCTGGGCTCACGCCATCATGCTGTTGGGGATCTGGGCACGGGTAGTCACTGGGTTGGCTTCAGCGGGGCCTAACGGGGCATAAGCAGAAATGAGGGGGGCCAAATCATTCCCCAGTAGTACATCCACTGGCAAATCCTTCATCACCCCCACATTCACGTGTCCCGAACCAACCCCCCAATCCAGGTGAACACGGGCAACGGGTAGCCGGAAAATGGTGCCTCCCGCTACCCTTACGACTACAGTGTCCCAGGTGTGTTGGCTCTCTGGGATGAGGTTCTTCCGTAGTAGGGTCATGGTGGCGCCAGTATCACGTAGGCCATTGGCTACTTTTCCATTAACCCGGACGGTCTGCCTGTGTTGCTGCCGGTTGTCCTGGTTAGCTGCTTGTACTAGATCAGCCTCATGCAGGACGCCCAAACGTTCTTCCTCCTCAATGCAGTGAGCTGCAGGCATGGATGTGCGAGTGGGACTGCCTGGCTGGATTCAATGGACAGTCTGGCTTTTTGTGCCCTAGCTGTTTACACCCGAAACACCTGAGGGGTTGTGAGTAGTCCTGGGAGCTGAACCTGGGCTGCCGAGAATAAGTGGCCACTGGAGGTGGTGCTGTAGGGCGGTACAACTGTGGTTTGCAGGCACCAGCTGAAGGGGGTGCCGCTGATCGATAATACACCCGAGCTGTTGTCTTGACCACAGGGTTATCCAGTTTGCGGGCGTCTGTGTATTCGTCCGCCAGGCGAGCTGCTTTAGGCAAGGTGAAAGGTTTTCGGTCCCGGACCCAGTCTCTGACTTCCGAGGACAGCTTGTCAAAGAAGTGCTCCAGCAGGAACAGTTGCAGCACCTCTTCCCCGGATACTGCTTGGCATCCAGCGACCCAGTGGGATGCCGTGCGATGTAGGCGGCATGCCCACTCGGTATATGAGTCTCCAGTCCGCTTGCTCGTCTCTCGGAACCGCCTCTGGTGTGACGGCATACCTGGCCAAAAGTGCTTCTTTTACCAGCCCATAGTTCATAATATGCTCGTCTGGGATGGCCCTGAACGCTTCACTGGCCCGGCCGGACAATTTCCCAGACAAAATGGTAACCCATTCCTCTGTGGGCACCCGGTGTAGGGCACATTGCCGTTCAAAATCTGCAAGGTACCCATCAATCTCCCCTTCTGCTTCCAATGAAATTTTTAAAAGCAGCAAAATGTACCTTTCTCCTTTCAGTTGGTGCTGTTGTGACTCCCGCTGCTGCAGCACCTCTTTGCTGTAGCCAATTTGCATCAACAGCCGCTATAACTCGGTCTATGATCTCCGCTGTAGGGTTAGGGCCATAATGTGCCAGTCTTATGTTAACAGCCCGATCAAAACTTGCCTCTTCGGGTGTCCTGTCTGTTACGCTGGGCCTTTCAATTATGTCGGGTCTTTCAGATCTATCCATTTTGACTAGTTCTGCGATAATATCCCTCTTCTTACGGTTGTTGGCCGGTCGGCCCCGGTTCTCCAGTAAGTCCTTGAGGGTAGAGAGCTTTAGCCGTCCATACTGTGCTTCCATTGTCCTGTGTCCTCTTGTAGCTGTCCTTCTGGGCTGTGGGAATGATCCCGCTGCTAGCCACCAGTGGAACGCCCCCCCGAGTATGAAAGGGGTTAAAGTCGTTTAGGACATTTCATACCCAAACACAAAGGCAGCTACCGAACACTCTAATCAATCGAACAAGGAACCCATACAAAGAATTCACCCCAAAAACGAGACACGGCTCTGTCTTCAGGTTTCAAGCAGGAATCAACCCCTTTATTATAACACATGGAAACAACAGATAAAATAACTCAGAGACTCTTTCCCCCCCACCCTTGGAAAAGAGGGCCGGTTAAACTGTCCAATGACAATGGACACACAGGTCAGGTGTGTTTAACGTCTCATCAGTACACAGTGTTAGCAGGGAGAGCTGTTGGAAGAATCCCCCCTCCCTCCAATGCAATACACATCCTGTGATCAAAGACAGACAAACACAAACACTCCAATGCAATACACATCCTGTGATCAAAGACAGACAAACACAAACCCTCCAATGCAATACACCTCCTGTGATCCAAGGCAGACAAACATAATAGAACGTTGGTTTGCAGGAGGCTGGCATTCAGTCCCCTCCAAAAGCCTCTTTTCCGGCTAGGTCTGTCACAATACTTGGCTATGTGTTTTACTTCAAATGACAGTTTGGGAGTCGGCAGTTACATTTAAAAAAATACAATGTAAAATTGACAAGGGACACCAACATAGTTGTATCTTTGATCTTAAAAACTACAGGATAATGGTGTTGTGGTAACTTGCCCAAATAAAAAAAAAAAAAAAAAAACATGATAATATTATTTTTGATATCACTAGAAAAAAAAAGCCTTTAAAAATGTGTTTGCAATAACTCCATCAGTATCACCAGCAAAGCAGCTTCATTATTATCCCATTAAAGAAGAAGAGAATTGTGCGCTGCATTTCGAGATTTCATAATTTGCCGCGTCACAAATGTTAATTCTCCATTACGAGTTATTGTAGTTTACAAGACCGACCGCTTCCGGCTCGTCCTTGCTTCCGAGCATGCATGTTTGTACTTTGGACTTTTGTCCGACGGACTTGTGTACACACGCTCGGAAAATCCGACAACAGACATTTGTCCGCGGAAAATTTTAAAACCTGCCATCCAACATTTGTCCGCGGGAAATCCGACAACAATTGTCCGATGGAGCGTACACATGGTCGTATTTTCTGCCAACAGCCTGTCATCACGCAATTCCCGTCGGAAAGTCCGATTGTGTGTACGAGGCTTAAGGGTTTTCAGAAGGACTTCTTTATTGGATGTATCGTGGGGTTCTTCCCATCTATCTTATTCTTGACTCAAACGCCTAAAGGCAGATTTGCAACTCCTGCAGTTGGTAGGCCCTTGGCGGTTATTGCATCCCAATGAACGGGACTATTCCATTTTCTCTCGCGTCCACTATACTAATTTGTGTCTTGATTACCTTTCAATTTCTCATGGGGCCTTGCCTAGGGTTGTATCCGCGAATATCGATGTTATTTCTTTTTCAGATCATCCTCCGGTTCATTTAACCCTCTAATTGGGTCCAGTTCTTCAGAGCCCCCCATCTTGGAGATTGAATGAGGCTCCATTGCAATCAGTGGACATATGCACTGAACTGCACGCCTCTGATGGCTTTTACTTCTCTGTTAACCGTGATTCAGTAGACAATCCATTGGTTGTGTTGGAGGCTCACAAACTGGTCGTTTGGGGCATGTTAATCAGGATTGGAGCCCGCCATAAGAGGAAGAGATCTCGACGTACAGATGAACTCATGGCTAAGTTACGCAGTCTGAAATGTTCCCATAAGGCAAGTCTTGCGCATTCTACCTATCAGGAACTCCTTAAAGTCTGAGAGGAGCTTGGGTCCCTTTTATATCATAAAAAGAAGCACAAATTGGCGTGGGCCCATCGTTTTATACGAATTATAAAAAATAAACCTGGTACTTTATTGACTCAGGGAACCTAAACCCCCCATCTTTTGGACACCAGTGGGCGAAAATTGACCACCTCTACAGCAATGGTAGTCCCTGACAATGGTGGTGGTATTTTTTTGTTTTGTTTTTTTTGTTTGGTTTTTTGTTATGGGGGGGGGGTTGTTATTTTTTAGGGTTTCTTTATGTTTTCCTCTTTTTTTTTTTGGTTGAACTAGATCAGGGGTAGGCAACCCCTGACATGGGTGACATAAGCGGCACGCAAAGCCTCTTTTGCCGGCACTCGACTCCCTCCCCATCAGCAGAGCAATGCAGGGAAGTGTCAGTGAGACACTAATGTATTCCAATTTCAGATTTCCCCACGCCGCACCTGCACTTATGGGGAGGCACCGTCCCCCCACACATTGTAAAAGATGAGAAACATTGTTTGGTTATCTAACTTTGCTGTACCTGCGATCTTTTGTGATGGGGAAGAGTTTAAGTGCAGTTCGGCTGGGGGGGGGGGTCCCTGTTTCCAGGAGGAGGAGAACTGTCATTGGCCACTGCTAAAGCCAATCACAGTCGTCCTGCTAGCCCCGTCCACCATCTGGGAGGAAGATGACTTGCTTTGTTGCCACTACCAATCTCAGAAAAAAGGGATTTCACTGTGATTGAGAAAACCCCAATTAGGTGACAGTTTGTGGAATTACTGTTGAGCTTCTGGGAACTTTGTTAAAATTATCCCTGAGCCTTTGTGTCACTTACTACTGAACCCCGGCACTCTGTGTCCCTTTAATCCACAGACAGTATTCAATGTAATAAAAACCACACCCAACTTTTCCTGTGGCGCAGAGCACCGCACTTTTTCTCAGCTGCGGGGGCCCAACTTATGATCCTGCACACAGGCCCACTGCTTTCAGAAAATGACCCGAGCTCATCATTGCTCATCCATTCCAGATGCTTGTATGTGACACCCCATACATCACATACATCACATACAAGCACGTGGAAATGAAAAAGGTTACAGCGCTCTCTGCAGGGACAACTCAATCCATACACCAGGTCCACTCACAGGTGCCGAGGTTTGATGTATCCAAATACACACTCGAATGCAACAATAGTAAGAAGAGCTGGCAAGACTGTAATCCTTGAAGTGTCGTTTATTGGTACATCAGAGTGACAATAAAACAATAATGCTGATGTGTTTCGGCAATAGCCTTAGTCTAAGAATAGACTGAGTCCTGCCGGCTCTTCTTACTATTGATACAAGCACGTGGGCTGGATGTGACAGGTGGATCAGCAGGATGAGTTTGCCAGGACAGGTAGATGTGTCTCATCTCTGCTTCCTTGCACCACTCTGCATATCATGCATATCATAGTTGAGGGTACAGCGGTGGAGCAGATGAGAAGGAGGGTACAGCAGTGGGGGAAATGAGCAGGAGGGGTTCAGAGGTGGGACAGAAGAGCAGAAGGATACTGTGGTGGGACAGATGAGAAGGGGGTTCAGTGTTGGGCCAGAAAATCAGGAGGTAGAGCAGTGGGGCAGATGTGAAAAGAGGTGTATTGGTGGGACAGATGAACAGGGGGTTAGTTACAGTGGTGGGGCAGGAGAGCAGGGGGGTACATTGGTGGGGAAGAGGAGAAAGCGGGTTACAGTGGTGGGGCAGATGAGCAGATGAGTTCAGTGTTAGGACACATGAGAAGGTGACTCAGTAGTGAGACAGAAGAGCATTGGGGTACAGCGGTGGAGAAGATGTGCAGGGAGGTACAGTGGTGGGGCAGATGAGAAAAGGGGTACATTGATGGGGCAGATGAGCAGCAGGGTTACAGTGGTGGGGCAGATGTGCAGGAGGTACACTAGTGGAAGGGATGAGAAGGGGGTTCAACGGCGGGACAGAAAAGCAGGGGGGTTCAGTGTTGGGCCAGATGAGAAGGGGGTTACAGTAGTGGGAAAGATGAGCGGGGGGTTTCAGTGTTGGAGCAGATGAGAAGGGGGTTCAGCGGTGGGACAGTAGAGCAGGGGAGTACAGTGGTAGGGCAGATGTGCAGAGGAGAAAGGAGGTACATCGGTGGAACACATGAGCAGGGGGTTACAGTAGTGGGACCAAAGAGCAGGGAGAACAGAAGTGGAACGGATGTGCAGTAGTGTCAGAAACCATGAAATCAGGCCGAGACAGAAGTACAGTTAAATCACACTTGTTTAATAATAAAAGTAAATAGAACAAACATAGTCAAAACATAGCCAGAGTTCAGTAACCGGAACGAATAGTCAGACAAGCCAAACATCAGGGATCACTGTAGTGGAACAGCAAGCAGGATCTGGAGCCAGAAGGGATGCCAGCAAAACAAGTCTTGAACAGGATCGCAGGAGATAATTTCTGTGATGTTGACCATGGCGAAGGCAGAGATCCTCTGGACTGGACGGCTTAAGTAAGCAGGACTGATGAGCAGGTTATCAGCAACAGCTGAGTAACTGTGGAGAGATAGGAGCTGGCAATTAGCCAACAGCTGAGCGGCCAGCTCAGAGAAGGAAGGGCTGAGCCCAGCCCTGACAGTACCCCCTCCTCAACGACCCTTCCCCCTCGGAGGATCACCAGGCTTCAGTGGAAAACATCTATGGAAATCACGGAGGAGGACAGGGGCATGTACGTCCGAGGATGAGACCCAAGAGCATTCATCCGGACTGTACCCTTTCCAATGCACCAGGTACTGTATGCGCCCATGGAACCTACGGGAGTCAACAATTGACTGTACTTCATACTCCTCATGGTTCTCAACCTGTACAGGGTGAGGACGTGGCACTGAGGCGGCGTTCTCAAAGGTGACGCCATCTTTCTACCTTCTTTCTACCTTCTTTCTACCTTTCTACCATCTTTCAATAGCGCCGCCTTTGAGAAGTCCAATGACGAAACGCGTAAGGCGGGGCTACGCTTCTACGTAATTTCTGGTACGGAAGTAGGGAGCCTGGAACGCAGGTGGAACGCACGCCGCGAACCGGCTTTTCCTACATATCACATTGATCAGTTATTGTAGTATGCCTGAGCTTTTCCACATCTTCATGGGAAGCTATTGTTTTGAATCTATTTTTAAATAAATCTAATTTAAATACTACACTATGGGAGCCCTTCTTTCCCCTCCTATGAGGACCCAGCATTGAGCAGCTGTGGAGTGAGTTCATGGCGAGGCGCTGATCGGTGTGGATTCCCCGACCTTGTGGAGACAGCTGCAGGAGCCCGATAGACCACGGATGGGTCACTGGGAGAGCTGAGGAGGAAGTCCATCCACGGTTACCCACATATGCCTATCACCCCTGTAGGGGTAACAGCATTTGGTGAGTGGGGACTGTGACAGACCTAGCCGGGAAAGAGACTTTTGGAGGGGACTGTATGCTAGCCTCTTGCCGATCGATCGGGGGCCCTTGTATTTGGGGGAACGGTGCTCTTTGTGAGCTGTATGCCTGGGGACCCTTGAGGTGGTATTACTGTGAATTCGGGTCCTGGTCCCCCAGGACACACAGACTCTGGGGACCCTGGATTTGCCATATTGGAGTAGTGGCTGATTCATAATGCTGGGACAGATACTGTTAGGAGATGCTGATGTAAATTCCAACACCTGTCTGTCTATTGTCTGCTAAAATGTGTATTGTAAATAAGTCTACTATGGGATCTAAGAGTCATTAGATCCCCATTGTTATTTGTGTTAATTAACTCTGCTATTGTGTGAAGAAGAGTCTATGTTGATTGTGATAATGTTGATTGGATTTTCTGAACTACAAGATGGCCAGTCTGGCCTAACGGTCATGTCTGAGTCATCTAAGCTGTCTAAAGGGATTAGTTAATTAGCTCATGTTAATTAGGTTAATTAGGTTACAGCTGTATTGTTAGAGTAATATGAGCAGGAGGTCTGCACTTCCACTTTTAGTGTATAAAAGCCTGTATTTTGCAATAAAAGAGATTCCTGTTTGAACTTACATACAGCCTGCCTGGTGTTTGTTCTGAGCTATCACAACTGGGTTAGAAGGGCACATAGCTGTAGTTCTAATCCCGGAACATTGGATGACCGAACAATCAGATGTTGGGATCTGCAGTCTGATTCTATAGCTGCAGAGGAGTGTCAGGAGAGTGGAACTGAGCGAGCAAAGGGGCTCCTTACAGGGACCCAATAGGGGGAGCACAACGAGTCACTTAATTTGCTGAGCACAAGAGTCACCTGAACGAGTTGAATATTTGGCTATTCTGGAGTTATACTCACGTTATATATACACCATCTTTGGGACTTGTATTTTGATTAACTACTTTATTACACACAATGTGTGTGGGACTATATATATATTTTTTACACACATTTGTTTGGGCTCTATTTTTGGTTATTTTTAAGATTTTTTGATAACTTTATAATTTTTGGCTAACTTTTTTTTTTTTTATATATATATATATATATTTTTAAAAGTGCTTTGTGTGTGGATGCGCTGCTCTCATTTGTACTCTATTTCCTATCTATGTGTATCCTATCTGTTAAACATAATCTTATTCGCCATCCACCTATAAAAATTCATCACATTAAACAACAACCATATGCAAATTATATAAATCATATAAAAGTCCGGTGACATGTATCACATGATAATAAAGTCCCTTCATATATGCTTGCAAATCTTCCGTTAGATTGCCGTGATCGGCGTGCTCTTGTGTTTGATCAATTTAAAGTGACTTAGTGCTCCACCACCACCTGTGAGATTGGCCACTCACCAGATTTTTCTTTAAAACTGCACCTTTGGTTCATTCATAGGGATAACCACCCCACTCAAAGGGAACTTCTCCAATAGCTATACTAGGACCTTAGTGTTCCTCATAAAAATGGATGAAAACGATCATCGCACAATAACGTTTAAAACCTTTATTTTATAAAACACAGAAAAACTATGCACTCACATTTCCAAGTGCCATTGAGCCGGCACAGAGCTTTTCCAGCAGTTAGGGACGGGTGGGCGCTGCAGCCCGGTTCGCCTAGTGTGTGCTGTGCTGCCTCCGTGTGCCGCTTGCGTTCCCCCCTTGTGTCCGTTCGCGTCCTCACCAACCACGCTCGTTCCCGGTCACATGGGTGCAAAAAACTCCCAGCAGCCTCTACGCGTTTCGCATTCCAATGTGCGTCATCAGGAAGCTTCCTGATGACGCACATTGGAATGCGAAACGCGTAGAGGCTGCTGGGAGTTTTTTGCACCCACGTGACCGGGAACGAGCATGGTTGGTGAGGACGCGAACGGACACAAGGGGGTAACGCAAGCGGCACACGGAGACAGCACAGCACACACTAGGCGAACCGGGCTGCAGCGCCCACCCGTCCCTAACTGCTGGAAAAGCTCTGTGCCGGCTCAATGGCACTTGGAAATGTGAGTGCATAGTTTTTCTGTGTTTTATAAAATAAAGGTTTTAAACGTTATTGTGCGATGATCGTTTTCATCCATTTTTATGAGGAACACTAAGGTCCTAGTATAGCTATTGGAGAAGTTCCCTTTGAGTGGAGTGGTTATCCCTATGAATGAACCAAAGGTGCAGTTTTAAAGAAAAATCTGGTGAGTGGCCAATCTCACAGGTGGTGGTGGAGCACTAAGTCACTTTAAATTGATCAAACACAAGAGCACGCCGATCACGGCAATCTAACGGAAGATTTGCAAGCATATATGAAGGGACTTTATTATCATGTGATACATGTCACCGGACTTTTATATGATTTATATAATTTTCATATGGTTGTTGTTTAATGTGATGAATTTTTATAGGTGGATGGCGAATAAGATTATGTTTAACAGATAGGATACACATAGATAGGAAATAGAGTACAAATGAGAGCAGCGCATCCACACACAAAGCACTTTTAATTTTTTCTCTCGAGAATTTTTTTGGATGCAGCAGCTACAGATATCACTTTTATATTGATTGATAGGACAGGTTTTGCGCCAGTGACACGCACATTTCAATATATATATTTTTGGTCATTTTGAAGCTTCACCTATGCAACACTTTCACTATATATGTATGGTTTTCTAGGTTTTCACCACTGTTTTAATTGCCTTGACAGACATATATATTTTTGTATAATAATTTTACTACGTGCACATTTATACCACACTACGTGCATATTTATGCTTAGGATAGCTCTTTCTGATCACTCTATACCTATGTGTTTCTATTTGGTATAATAGTTTTGATACCTGATTAGCACACTTTTGTTATATTACACACTTCTATATTCAATACTGTAGGACACACACACATACATTTAGCCTATTAGGATAGGAATTCCCCTCCATACAGGTAGGACTATCTACCTTATCATTCTTCCCATATCCACCCGGTTTCTTTATCTTTACATCAGCACATAGACTAGGCCACCAGAATTGTTGGGAATGGCCCAAGAGAGCTGATTCTTACCAGGGTATCAAGCAGCCTTGGAAGAATGGTAAGTCTGGAGCACGGTAAGAATGAGACAATGTAATTGAAACTTGACAAGAAAAGAGCCCATCGTGCCCTTCTGGGACAGAAGTGTTTGGCCTCAGACAAGAATATGAGATTCTTCTGTTCAAAAATTTTATTGAGCATAATCAATCAAAACAGTAACAAATAATCTCAATTGTATAATAGATACCAAAACTTACAGTACATCTCATGTGCAGATTATACAAAACTATTGGTAGAAAGTTTAAACCAACGTGTTAAAATAAAACAATTCAAACTACATTGAGTGCTGTGGATTGCATACATAAGTAGGATCAATTGAGGGTTTCGACTCTTGAGAAGAGGAAATTCAATAAAGTAACAAAATTAAACAAAAATATTCTTCTGCGAGCGAAGGAGACAAAGACCGCAAGTAGGTCAGGTCAGCAAGTAATAATACTGTTGTAGAGATTATAGCTAAGACCATTAGACATAGATAAGGGAGGTACGATCAGGATTAGGAAAAGAGTAAGAAAAGGGTAAGAAAAGAAGAGAAAGAGAGTTAGTCGGCGGGACCGCACGGGCACCCGAAGGATTACGGTGTGTTATTAAAATACCTGCAGGAGGGCTATGATTCTAGCAAATGTGTATCAAAGTCTGGAGGGAGAAAATGTTCCACCCAGGGTGCCCAGGTTTTACAGTGTTGGGGAATTCGGTCTAGAATTGTGGCCTCAATTTTACTATGGATCATGGCTTGGGTGACTCTATTTTTCACTTCTACTATATTTAGTTTAGGGGTTTTCCATGCTCTGGCTATCGTCTGCTTAGCTGCCGTAGTAAGTTGGAAAAGGAGGCGAAGTTGGGCTTTAGTGAGATTCCCCTGCACATAATTCAAGAGTGCCAGGGATGGGTCAGGGTCTATAGTTTCACTTAGTAATATAGAGGCCATATTATTAGAGGACAATGGAATATTATTGTCCAAAATTATTGTACAATAGGGCATGCCCACCAAATGTGGAGGTGCGTACCTCTCTCTCCACAGCCTCTCCACACAGGTGGGTAGTTCGGTAGGAATTAAGAGATCATTGCTGGGACCAGGTACCACCGCATGAGAACCTTATAGTTTGCTTCCAGTGCTATAATATTATGTGTAGAATATGAGATTCTTATGGTCAGTAAGAATGAGAACCGGCATAGTGGTACCTTCAAGGAGATGCCTCCATTCTTTCAGGGCTAAAATGATCACCAACAGCTCTCTGTAACCAATGTTGTAATTGCACTCCGCAGGTGACAATTTCTTGGAAAAGTAGCCACAAGTATGCAAAGTGCTCTCAGAGTTAGGACAATGAGACAGAAGGGCGCCAACTCCAGCCTCAGAAGCATCAACCTCAAGGATAAAAGGTAACGTAGGATCAGGATGTGCCAACACAGGAGCAGAAACAAAGGCCGCCTTGAGACTCTCAAAGGTCTTTACAGACTCTGGAGACCAATTCTGTGGGTTACCATCCTTTCTGGTCATATCAGTCAGGGGCTTGACCAGAGATTAGAAGTTACGAATAAGCTTCCGATAATAGTTGACAAAGCCCATGAAACGCTGCAGAGGACATAAACCCTCGGGTCGGGACCACTGTAGGACTGCTGAAAGTTTCTCTGGGTCCATCGAAAAACCAGCAGTGGAAATGACATAACCCATGAATTTAACCTGTTCACGGTGGAACTCGCACTTCTCCAGTTTACAATAGAGATTGTTCTCTCATAGTTTCTGAAGCACACAACAGACATCTGCGTGGTGGCTCTCCAGGGGCTTGGAAAATATGAGGATATCATCGAGATAAACCACCACACATAAATGCAACAAATCTCAGAGGATATCGTTGAATTCCTGGAAAACTGCTGGGGTGTTACAAAGGCCAAAAGCAGGACCGGACTGGGGCTAAAAACCAGCCCTGGAAAAAATGTCATACCAGCCCCATAGCATTATTATACCAGCCCAACATCATAACGTCATTAATTCCTTGTTCATGAAAGGGAAAACCATGCATTTTAAAGCACATTTGAAGAGTGTATTTATATATATATATAACATAGGGCTATATATCAGATACACCGTGCAGGGCTCAGTTAGACGGCTCTAGGTTGGTGACTCTGGTTTTATCCTATAGTCTTCTCTCCACAGTCCACACATGTTTTACTTCTCCCATGACCCCCATCCTGGCGGCACTCCCACTCTTGACTCCTCTCCAGACTCCCCCTCAGAGACTGCAGACATAATATAAGACGAGATGGTCAGAGGTTGCGAACATGGTACAAGAGATGGTTAGAGACTGAGGACATGATACAAGAGATGTCTAGAGACTGTGGACATGATACAAGAAATGGCTAGAGACTGAGGACATGATACAAGAGATGGCTAAAGACTGAGGACATGATACAAGAGATGGTTAGAGACTGAGGACATGATACAAGAGATGGTCAGAGATTGAGGACAGGATACAAAAGATGGTCAGAGACTGAGGACAGGATACAAAAAATAGTCAGAGACTGAGGACAGGATACAAGAGATGGCGAGAGGCTGCGGGCATGGTACAGGAGATGGTTAGAGACTGAGGACCTCATACTAAAGATGGTCAGAGACTGCAAACATAGTACAAGAGATGGCCAGAGACTGCAGACATGGTGCAAGAGATCAACGCAGCCTCATCAGTGCCCATCACATGCAGCTCTACAGTGCCCGTGAATGCAGCCTCACTGTGCCCACCAATTGCAGCCTCTTTGTGCCCACCACTGCAGCCTCTCTGTGTCCACCATTTGCAGCCTCTCTGTGCCCATCTCTGCAGCCTCTCTGTGCCCAACATTCGCCGCCTCTCTGTGCCCACCAATTGCAGCTTCTCTGTGCCCACCACTGCAGCCTCTCTGTGCCCACCACTGCAGCCTCTCTGCGCCACCCAATTGCAGCCTCTGTGTGCCCACCATTGCAGCCTCTGTGCCCACCGATTGCAACCTCTGTGTGCCAGCTATTGCAGCCTATGTGTGCCCACCATTGCAGCCTCTGTGTGCCAGCTATTCCAGCCTCTGTGTGCCCACCATTGCAGCCTCTGTGTACCAGCCATTGCAGCCTCTGTGTGCCCACCATTACAGCCTCTGTGTGCCCACCATTACAGCCTCTGTGTGCCAGCCATTGCAGCCTCTGTGTGCCAGCCATTGCAGCCTTTGTGTGCCAGCCATTTCAGTCTCTGTGTGTCCACCATTGCAGCCTCTGTGTGCCCACCATTGCAGCCTCTGTGTGCCCACCATTGCAGCCTCTGTATGCCCACTATTACAGCCTCTGTGTGCCAACCATTGCAACCTCTGTGTGCCCATTACAGCCTATGTGTGCCCACCAATTGCAGCCTCTTTGATCCCACCAATGCAGCCTCTCTGTGACACCCAATTGCGGCCTCTGTGTGCCAGCCATTGCTGCCTCTGTGTGCCCACCATAACTACCCCTCTCAAATCAAGCTTTGTGAAAACCGTTGCTCCCCTGAGGCGGTCAAATATCTCCGTAATCAATGGAATCAGACCGGCATTCTTAATCGTGAAACGATTGAGACCCCTATAATCAATACAAGGTCTCAGTTCACCACTCCACTTCTTCACGAAGAAGAAAGAAGCACCAGCAGGGGACGAGGATTTGCAGATGAAAGCTCGAGAAAGTGCATCTGAAACATACTCCTCTATGGCTTTATTCTCCAAGACTAACAAAGGGTAAACCCGGCCACGAGGGGGTATGGCACCAGGTTGAAGGTCAATTGTGTAATCATATGGCTGGTGTGGAGGCAACCTACCGGCTTGACCTTTGTCAAAGACATTGCTAAAATCACGGTACTCCTCCGGCAGGGAGGAGAATGAAGAGGTGCACAGGACCTTGGCTACCATCTGGAAGCATGTCTTATTGCATTGTGATGACCAGGGGAGTACTTCAGCACGAAGCCAATCAAAAGAGGGGTTGTGCCTCAATAACCAGCGGAAACTTAGGTGAGGAAATAACTTGTAATTGGATTATCTCATGGTGAAGAGACCCTACGGCCATGGACAACAGAACCGTCACATGGGCAGGCTGTAGAGGTCTCCAGTCAAGAGCCTCAATGGCAAGTGGAGTGTCACGCAGCTGCAGCAGAATCGAGTGCTTTGATACAAAGGCAGCATCAATGAACAGGCCTGCAGCCCCAGAGTCGATTAGAGCCTGTATCTTGACGGATGCCTTAGCCCAAGGAAGGGTGACTGAAACCAGGGGCTTATCCTTCTGGATAACTGGGGACGAAACAACGCCACCTAAGATCTATCTGTGACAGGACCTCAAGGTTCGGGCATTCCCTGGATGGGTAGGACAAGACTTCAAAAAGTGACCTGCTTGGCCACAATAAAGGCACAATCTCTCCCTCCTCCTAAAGGTTCTCTCATCACGCGTCTCTCAGAGAGACTCATGAAGCCCAAGTGGCCCTGGCTGGTCATAGGGCACACCGGACGTTTGCCTAGTGGGCCGGGGGCCTCCGGGCTGCATGTCCTAAGAAGAGCAGACCAGGCCACACAGAAGGAGATAAGCGGCGACCCCGGTTTGGCCAGGGCTAACATAGACCACAGCCACCGCTAACCTCCTGCTATGCGGCTGTGCCTGAAGCAGGGCCGGCGCCAGCAAACTAGGATGTGCAGAAGAAGGCAGGAGAGGAGTACCTGCAGAGAACAGACACCTCCCGGGCCAGCCGCTGGAGATATACCTGCACTCGGGACAACGGCAGCCTCCCTCCTAACAATGGCCGGCACACTGTGACAGCTGCACAGGGAGGAAGGTTAGTGGACTGAACTGAACCAGTGTGTGTTACAGCCTGTTCTGTAGTGGCGGATAAGAGGGGAGGATTGGGACTGTCTCTTTGCTCTCATCACGCGTCTCTCAGAGAGACGCGTGAAGCCCAAGTGCATGGGTTCACCTTCACTGACTGACTCGGTACCAGGAGGCATGGGAGGTGAGGGAGGCACGGGTGGGACTGCAAAACTCGGAGGCAAGCGTACAGGAGGCTTCCGCAAGCGCTCCTTAAAAGAGAGTCTTTCTCTGAGTCTGGAGTCAATGAGGATGAGCTCAGTGGGTATATCTCGGGCTGCTATCTCATCCTTGATGGAATCTGAGAGACCATGAGAAAAAGCAGCCACAAGGGCCTCATTGTTCCAAGCAACCTCTGCTGCCAGAGTACGGAACTCAATGGCGTAGTCGGCAACATTTCTGGTACTCTCTTTGATGGACATGAGGCACTTGGCAGCAGAAGCGGAGCGTGCGTGAACATCAAATACCCTTTTAAAGGAGACCACAAAGTCAGGGTAACTCAAGATAACAGGCTTTTGCGTCTTCCCATAGAGGGTTTGCCCAGGCCAAGGCTCTCTCAGAAAGCAAAGATATCATGAAACCTACTTTGCTTCTGTCCGTGGGAAATGCCTAGGGCAAAATCTCAAAGTATATCTCAACCTGGTTGAGAACTTCTCTACATTGAACTGGATCGCCCCCAAATCGCTGGGGAAGCAGAGCGGAACCAGACATACCTCTTGTAATAGGTAATACTCGAGGCGGGTGCCTGCACAGAGACTGGCGCAGCAGCAGGGAGGGCCTGCAACTCAGGTTGTACCAGAGCAGCCACTGTGGGGGATTCCAGGTGAGCAGTGCGACTCAGGAGCGTTTGTAACGCCATGACAAACTGATCCAGGTGGTGATCCAGTTCATCCAATCTGGAAAAAATATTACCAACAAGTGGTAATCAACCAACAAGTATCTTCTGAATTCATGGCCTTCGCCTACTGTCAGAAACCATGAAATCAGGCCGAGACAGAAGTACAGTTAAATCACACTTGTTTAATAATAAAAGTAAATAGAACAAACATAGTCAAAACATAGCCATAGTTCAGTAAACGGAACACACATTTTGGTTGCAGAACAGGCAGTTTACAGGTGCTTTACAGGCACTACTTTTAGCGCAAAAACGCCTCAGTGTTAAAGGGGTCTTACACAATGTGAGTGATGCTGAACAAAGCTAGAAGGACCCCTTTCACACCTAGACTGCCCTGCCAGGCCCGGGCTGGTCATAGGGCACACCGGGCGTTTACCCAGTGGGCCGGGGCCTCTGGGCTGCATGTCCTAAGAAGAGCAGACCAGGCCGCACAGAAGGAGATAAGCGGCGACCGCGGTTTGGCCAGGGCTAACATAGACCATGGCCACCGCTAACCTCCCGCTATGCGGCCGTGCCTGAAGCAGGGCCGGCGCCAGCAAACTAGGATGTGCAGAAGAAGGCGGGAGAGGAGTACCTGCAGAGGACAGACACCTCCCGGGCCAGCCACTGGAGATATACCTGCACTCGGGACAACGGCAGCCTCCCTCCTAACAATGGGTGGCACACTGTGACAGCTGCACAGGGAGGAAGGTTAGTGCACTGAACTGATCCAGTGTCTGTTACAGCCAGAGTCCTGCTCTGTAGTGGCGGTTAAGAGGGGAGGACTGGGACTGTCTCTTTGCTGGACTGAGGCTGTCTCTTTGCTGGACTGAGGCTGTCTCTTTGCTGGACTGGGGCTGTCTCTCAGGATGAATATCCCGTCACAACCACCCACGTGAATGTCCGCCCCCCCCCCCCCCCCCCCCGGGTCAGGCTGCCCAGACTAAAATGCCCGGGCCTATTTTTTGTCCCAGTCCGGGCCTGATCCTACATACCCCAGATCAATAGATCACAGCCAATTTGACCCTAATGCCCCGTACACATGGTCGGACATTGATCGGACATTCCGACAACAAAATCCTAGGATTTTTTCCGTCGGATGTTGGCTCAAACTTGTCTTGCATACACACGGTCACACAAAGTTGTCAGAAAATCTGATCATTCTGAACGCGGTGACGTAAAACACGTACGTCGGGACTATAAACGGGACAGTAGCCAATAGCTTTCATCTCTTTATTTATTCTGAGCATGCGTGGCACTTTGTGCGTCGGATTTGTGTACACACGATCGGAAATTCCGACAACGGATTTTGTTGTTGGAAAATTTTATAGCAAGCTCTCAAACTTTGTGTGTCGGAAATTCCGATGGAAAATGTGTGATGGAGCCCACACACGGTCGGAATTTCCCACAACAAGGTCCTATCACACATTTTCCATCGGAAAATCCGACCGTGTGTACGGGGCATTAGACTGTAAAGCTGATGGTCCATTGTTTCTGGTGAGTGGGGTCACCGAAGGGGGGGTGTTGGCACCTCACACTTTTTTCAAGTTTGGAGCACCGTTGCACCAAGCACTTTAATGATTTGTATAGATTTGCTTATATTATATATTTTTGTTTGCATATTGATTTCTATAGCACAAGTATACTGATTTATATGGTATCAGTCACTATATCATTGCATTGTTTATATTACATTCTGCCAGTGCTGTTTTTTATTTTTCTTTCACTGATTAAGGTTATAGCACCTTTGCACAGCTGCTGCCGTTTTGTACCTATTATTGGAGCAACTTAGCGTGAGTTTTATTTCATTTTATTATGTAACTATGTAGTTCCACACTTTCTACCACGGCCTTTACAACCTTAATCACTCCTCTTTGTCAAGCTCCCTTTCGGCTGCATTTTCAACTATGCAATCGCATATAGCATCTTCGGGCATGCCAAAGAGAAGGCCTTTGATAGGGTCAATTGGCAGTTCCTGTGTTCCACCCTGGAGCACATTGAACTGGGGCTGTCCATATTGAGCTGAATCTTCACCCTCTATTCTTGCCCCTCGGCTGCCATCAAGGTTAAAGAGAAGAGATCTGACTTTTTTATGATCACGAATGGTACACACCAGGGCTGTCCCCTGTCCCATTTAATTTTCATTCTTTTTTTGGAACCCTTTCTCTGCACTGTACGGGCGGACCCTAACATTGCGGGCTACCAGAAGGCATCCGGTGTCCATAAGGTGCCATTGCAGATGATTTTATATTTTTCCTGACTGACCCGTTACTGTCCCTGCCAAAATATCTCTAATGGCTGCACACGTACAGTGCTCTTTCTCACATTCAAATTAACTTGTCCAAGTCCTCTGCTCTTAATATTTTGGTGGATCTGGCCATGATCGGCCACCTTCATCTCTCCTTCTCTTTCTGCTGGGCAGGCGACTCTATTTGCTATTTAGGAGTTAATATTACTCAGGAACCTACTTCCCTTTATACAGCCAATTTTGATCCACTGCTAACCCGGTTGCGTACTGATCTACTCCATTGGCACCCGTTCACTTTAACCTGGTTCAGCCGTTGCAGTGCCCTTAAGATGACAATTTTGGGAGTTTGTATGGTCCCAATAGAAACCTCGCCTTCATGTTCAAACTTCTTCACCTTCCCACACACCAGAGTGGAGTTGGCCTCCCAGATATGCGGGCGTACTACAAGGTGACCTATCTCACTAGGCTTATTGATTGGCATTGTCATGCCGACGCAAAACACTGGGTGGCTAAGGAGATGGAAGATTTGCACAAAACTGTGAAGAGCTGGCCCTGGATCACTCTTTCATTGCCGAAGGATCTCAGTGATCATCCCACTCTTGGTAGAACTTGAAGGTCTCCAGAAACACTTTTCTCAGCTCTTCGGTTTCTCTGTTACCGTCTCCCATGATCTCCATTCTGGGTAACCCAGGATTTGAGCCAGGCCTTCAGAGTCCCCAGTTTCAGCACCTGGTGTCCAGTGGTTGTCTCCACCTCTAGCACTTCCTGGGGCCTGACGGTAAGTTCTTCTCTACTGCCACCCCTCAGAACCCCCTTTAGATTTCTGGAGTGGTCTCCAGCTTCCACATTTTCTTTGTAAATGCTCCTGATCCCCCAGTATCTTCTGTCAGCTCACAAAACTGGAGACTATCTGCCATAGATGGGAACCATTTCACCATAATCTTTCTACCATTTATGCGGCTCTGATTCGACCGACGGTGGACTTTATCCCTGCCTTCTCTCTAAGTGGGCATCTGATCTTGCCATGCAATTCACTGACTCACAAAAGGAGAACATTCTCCACAGTCTTCTATTGCCAATTCTATTGACAATTCTGCATCCTGCTTCTAAGTTACTTGGTCTAACGTTGTTATAAAAGTTGGGAATTGGCAGCTTTGTAAGCCATCGTCCTGCAGAATTTACTATTGAACCTGCAATGTGTTCTTTAAATTGTACCCAATACTTACCTTCCTTGCTTCATTGGCACGGCTCCTAGAGTATGTGGTCCAGGTTTTGCCCTGCATGTCACAGTTGCGGCAAGATCACGTGACTGCAGCCTTAAAATGGCCGCTGTACTCCATGGGCTGCTACATCAGTCATCACTGATCACTTACACTGTTCCTTGTATGCTCCTCACAAATGGCCTATTCCTGACATGATCCCTCCTCCTATCACTCCTGGCTGCTGGCACAGTTCCTGGTAGGTTCCTTCTGTCGCTCCTGGCCACTGGTGATTTTCCTGGTAAACTCCTTCCGTCCCTCCTGGTTGCTGGCACTGTTTCTGGTATGTTTCTTTCTCTATTTCCTTGCTTGTAGCCTGGCTGTTTCCACCACTGGGACTTTTGCATTTGCCAGTAGCTTGGGAAGTAACTTTGGGAGCAGATGCAGCCAAACGCAAGTCCAATCCCCTGAAGGAGGTCCCTGGTGAATACCACACATCTTTTATACGTGCTTGCTCCTCGTGGAACCCATTTGTAGTCAGGGTAGAGTTCCGTTAGCTCTGCTTGTTCAGTTTGTGACACATACTGTATGTTGTAAGATCGTCAGGGTGTTACTTACATCCTCCTCTGTTATGACCCCCTCTGCACCATGGTACCATATTCTAGTACTCCACCTAATGAAGAGGAGACCCTTATGACCTTATCTGAGAAGGTGGCCTTGCTTTTTGCCATGACATGGGGGCCCCCAGATCCCGCCCCCCACCTATGTGAATGAGTATCGGGTACATAGTACCCCTGCCCATTCACCAAAAAAGTGTCCAGAAGTAATAAAAAACAGTATTTGATCAATGTAGATCCACCGTCAATAACGTTGCCTGCCACACCCGAAAAAACAAACAAATAAAAACGTTTGTACCGTCACGGGGGCCCTCTGCCTACTGCAGGCTCCTCCGTTTGACAGTTCTTATATAAGTAAGGGGCGGGGCCACCTGTTTACGTTACCTGGTCTCTGTGTTTTTATTACTTTTTGCCACTTTTTTTGGGGAATGTGTACCCAAAACTCATTCACATAGGGAGGGGCCAGGATCTGGGGTCCCCCTTGTTAAAGGGGGCTTCCAGATTCCGAAAAAGCTCCCTGCCCACAGGCAGACCCCCCACAACCACCGGCCACGGTTGTGGAGATAAGGCCCTCCCCCATCAACCCTATATTATGGGCATGTGGCCTGGTATGGATGGAGGCCCTTGTCCCCATCAATATGGGTGCAGAGCCCCCCTTGTCCCAAAGCACTCACCCCACCATGTTGAGGGCATGTGGCCTGGTATAGTTGTGGGGGGGGGGCGCTCGCTTGCCTCCCCCCTTCTTTTCTTGAACGGACAGGCTGTATGCTTGGATAAGGGTCTGTTATGGATTTTGGGGGGAACCCCATGCCTTTTTTTAAATTTTGGCTTGGGGTTCCCCTTGAAATCCATTTTAGACCCAAAGGACCTGGTATGGACTTGGGGGGGGGGGGCCATGCCGTTTTCTAAAACATTTTTCTATTGCCGGGCAATTGCTGGAATTCTTTTCTTTACATTCATCTGTCAGTGGGGAAGCCCGCTGACAGATGATGAGTCATGGTTGTTAAGGACGCGGGCGGCCGGCTTACCGGCCCACTGCTTAACAACCAGCTGTTCTTCACACAGAGTTTTAATCGGTCGATTGTTTTTCGACCGATCCGAATTCCAAACATTCTGAGAAGTTGGAATTTATTACAAAACTAAAAGGAATTTAGCAAAGTCGAAACTAAACGAATTCCGAAACCAAAGCAAACAAATTCCATAATGAAATGAAATTAGTAACCTAACGAATCTGGAACAAAACAATTTTTCCATTCTGCACATGTCTAACCGCCGCACTGGTTATATGATAACGTTGTACTGCACTAGTGACAGTATGTAAAAAATAAATTGAATTTTTCTTTTTTTTATCTTAATTTTCCAAATAATTGTGGCAAAAAATTGCAACTTCAAAAAACTCGCCATGCTTCTTTCTAAATACCTTGGACTGTCTACTTTCCAAAAAAGTGGTCATTTGGGGGTATCTGTACTGTTCTGGCATTTTAAGGGCCTCAAGAAATGAGATAGACCGTCAGTACATCAGGATTGATTCTCAGATATATCCCTTAGTTTATACCTCTATACCTTTCCTACAGACTAATTAATAAACACTGATTTTGGTTATTTTGACCAAAGAAATGTAGCAGAATGCAGTTTGGCCTAAATTTATGAAGAAAGATTTTGTATTTGCAAAATTTTATAACAGAAACCAAGAGAAACAATTTTTTTTTTCAAAATTGTCAGTCTTTTTTTGTTTATTAAGCAAAAAATAAAAACCCACTGGTGATTACCACTTGCCGACCGCTGCACGCCAATATACATCGGCACAATGGCAGTGGTGAGCAAATTGGCAAACCTGTATGTCCCCTTTCATTGGCGGTGCTAGCGGGCGCACGCGCCCGCAGCATACAGCGTGACCATGCCTGCGGGAACCGCAGACACGATGTCCGCCGGGTGCCCGGCGATTGTGTCACGGAGCCGCAGAACAGCGAGATGCCTATGTAAACAAGGCATTTCCCCGTTCTGCTTCCACTGCTTTCATCGAGAGCAGTGATCACTGTCATGTGAGTGGAAGCCCCTCCCACCCACAGTTAGAATCACTCCCTAGGACACACTTAACCCCTTGATCGCCCCCTAGTGTTTAACCCCCCTCCCTGCCAGCGTCATTTACACAGTAATCAGTGCATTTTTTATAGGACTGATCGCTGTATAAATGACAATGGTCCCAAAATAGTGTCAAAAGTGTCTGATGTGTCCGCCATAATGTTGCAGTCACGATAAAAATCGCAGATCGCCGCCATTATTAATAAAAAAAAATTAATACTAAAAATGCCATAAAACTACCCCCTATTTTTTAGACGCTATAACTTTTGCGCAAACCAATCAATATACGCTTATTGCAATTTTTTTTTAACCAAAAATATGTAGAAGAATACATATCGGCCTAAACTGAGGAAAAAATTAGTTTTTTTTAGATATTTTTGGGGGATATTTATTAAAGCAAAAAGTAAAAAAATATTGCTTTTTTTTCAAAATTGTTGCTTTTTTTTTTGTTTATAGAGCAAAAAAATAAAAACCGCAGAGGCAATCAAATACCACGAAAAGAAAGCTCTATTTCTGGGGAAAAAAGGACGTCAATTTTGTTTGGGTGCAGCGTCGCACGACCGCGCAATTGTCAGTTAAAGCGGCGCAGTGCCGAATCGCAAAAAGTGCTCTGGTCAGGAAGGGGGTAAAATCTTCCGGGGGCTGAAGCGGTTAAATACCACCAAAAGAAAGCTCTATTTGTGTGAAAAAAAATTGATAAAAATGGTTATAGGTACAGTGTAGCATGAGCGCGCAATTGTCATTCAAAGTGCAGAAAGCTGAAAATTGGCCTGGGCAGGAAGGGGGTGAAAGTGCCCGATATTAAAGTGGTTAAGTACATGCAGGGGTAAAGCCACTAGATGGGGCTATACCCTTGACTTTGCTGGCACCCAACTTCCTATAAGCAGTAGTTGTACCCATACAGGACTCAAGTGTCCACCAGTAAAACTCTTCTGGAGAAAAGGGTTCTATGATGAGTGAAAACAAAATCCCTTTTACTTATATAATAGGAAAGGATTGACTTGAGCAAATAAACAGATTTTCTGGACAGTGTTTATTGATCGGCCGCTTAGAGCAGCTTAATTTCTGAGATATGAATCTTTTATGGAAACATCCTTTATATTGAGCTACACATAATGCATCAATACAGAGAACTGCATGTGCAATACAATAAGTGATAATAGCATCCCATAAATTACAAAGCAATCTGTGCCAGCAGAGAAAGTTTCCATTAAGTGTGTTGAAAATTCTTCCAAAGCATTATATACAGTATATACAGTGTCTCCGCTCCAAACCACTGCAGCCAGTGCAGACCCGACTATGCTCACCACTTACCTCTTGTACAGGGCACTTGGCCCGCTCTTTATAAACTTGCTCAGGTTTTGAGCACAGGGGTTATTATAGATCTAAAACCAATTACTTAGACTCCTTTTACACTGAGGCAGTTTTCAGGTATTTTAGCACTAGAAATAGCGCCTGAAAATCGCCTCCCATTTGTTTCAGCATGACTTTTCACACCGGGGCAGTGTGCTTGCTGGACGTTAGCAAAAGTCCTTGGGGCGGATACAGCGCTCCCAAAATGCCCTACCCATTGAAATGAATCGCTTCCAAAGCGCCTAAAAAAAAAAGCGATTCGGAAACACCGCAACACAGGTGCTTTTAACCCCTTCTTCGGCCGCTAGCGGGGGTTAAAAGCGCCCCGCTAGCGGGCGAAAAGCGCCACTTAGACAGTGGTAAAGCGCCACAAAAACGAGCGGTGCTTTACCGCTAACGCACGGCGGCCCTTTCACACTGTCTAAGACCCCTTTCACACTGAGGCAGTTTGCAGGCGTTTTAGCGATAGACATAGCGCCTGTAAACTGCCTCCCATTCACTTCGATGTGTGCTTTCACACTGGGGCAGTGCGCTTACGGGACGGTAAAAAAAGTCCTGCAAGCAGCATCTTTGGGGCAGGTTTGGAGCGTTATAAATAGCACTCCAAAAAACACCCCTGCCCATCTAAATGAATGGGCAGCGCTTCCAAAGCTACGCAAAAAACAAAGCGCTGCGAAACTGGTCTTTTTTCCTTTTTTTTTAAAGTAGTGTTCCGCCCCCCCCCCCCCCCCCACAAAAAAAAATTAAAAGCCAGCAGCTACACATACTGCAGCTGCTGGCTTCTAACAATAGGACACTTACCTGTCCTGGAGTCCAGCAATCTCGGCACCTGCAGCTGATGTTCCCATGATGTGCCGCCTCCATTGCAGGTAAGGGTACCTAGCAGTGTAGCCTCATGGCTTCACACCAGTAACCCTACTGCGCATGTGCGAGGCCCAGCTCCTCTCTCCTACTGGACCGGCGACAAGGAGAGGAGAAGGGAGCCCCGCGGTGATGTCACGGGCCGCGGCCCAGACTCCCGGAAGTGGGAACAGGATACCTGTCGAAGACAGGTATCCTGTCCCCCCTCCCCCCCCCGAAAGGTGCAAATTGTGGCACCAGAGGGGGAGAGGAGACAAATGAGCGGAAGTTCCACTTTTGGGTGGAACTCCGCTTTAAGGTCACATTGTCATGTGACCTTAAAAAAAAACAGCCCACTAGCGCCCGAAAAGCTCTGCTAAAGCGCCATAAAAATGACCGCTGTTTTAGCGGCGCTTCAGTGTCAAAGTAGCCCAATATCCAATAAAAGCTTTACCATATTATTGTCATTTCAGTATTTGTCTTCAATCTTTTGAAATTTTCAGTTTTCATGAAAAGAATACTTGTGATCCTGCCATGGAGGTCCTTGTTCAGGACTGTCTTCTTTTCTTGCTCCTGGCTTGCAGGGGCGTACGTACGGGGGTTGCAGTTGCGACCCGGCCCCAAGCTCCAGGGGGCCTGTGCCCCCTGTACACCTTAATACAGGAGTAGGCAACCTCAAAGAGGTGGAGATCTACCTGAACAACATGGGAGAAGTCAAAGATCTCCGGGCACAGTGTCACATCCTCACACCTGATTTAAACCTCTAATTACCATACTACTGCTTCGTAATCGCGTGCATTGCACAGCAATCATGGGTTTAAATCAGGCGGTGAGGAGGCAACATATCACTTCCTCACCACCTGTCAAACACACTCGGATCACTTTTGCAGGGGAGGTACACACGATCGGAAATTCCCCCAGCAAAAGTCTGATGTGAGCTTTTGGTCGGAAATTCCGACCGTGTGTATGCTCCATCGGACTTTGGCTGGCGGAATTCCCGCCAGCAAAATATTGAGAGCAGGTTCTCTATTTTTGCGGTCGGAAAAAGTTCCGATCGGAAATTCTGATCGTCTGTTCAAATTCTGACGCGCAAAATTCCTAGGCATGCTGGGAAACAATTCGACGCATGCTCAGAAGCATTGAACTTCATTTTCTCGGCTCGTCGTAGTGTTGTACGTCACCGCGTCACCCTGTTGCCCGGGCCTCCACTGTGTTTATTATGCTTCAGTTTGTGAATGAACAGAAAGCTGCTCAGCACAGAGAACTTCCCATTCATTCACTGAAAGGGACTGGGGAATCTCTATCCTCAGTCGCTTTCTCTGTTTCAAAAGTGAGACATAAGAGGTCTGTTTAGAACCCTGATATTTCACCAAAGCCCCCCAATGGGGCTCCTAAAAAAATTGTAAAAAATATTAACAAAATAAAATTGTAAAAAAATAAATACATAAAATGGTAAAATATATATACCGGTATGTATCCAGGATACTGCTTTAATATTGCTTGCATTATCAGGAGACACTCTGCAATATTGCTACAGTGCGGCTGTTTTCTCCTAGTGCCCAGCCTAGACTCTATGTTATCGCATCCTGCAGTCAGGGTGAATGTGAACTAAGAATGGAGCAAAGCATCTTGGGATATGTAGTCCAAAAATCCAAGTTCTATACTCAGTAGGACTGTTATGGATTACAAATCCCAGTCGACTGGGGAAGTAGAACAGAATGCTGGGAGAGGCAATAAAAAGCCTGTGTGGGGGGGCAGAATTGCTATCTTGGGACCATGGCCTGGATCTGCAAGCAGTGACTCGGTGTCAGAGTGCTGTGGCCGAGTTACAGCCTGTGCAACAGGGAGAAGGAAAGTCATGGCGGGTCGGTGCGGGAGCATCCACTGCCAGCCACTTCTGTTCGTTTAGCGGCAGCTTGGAGACTGCTCTCATCACATCCATGCCAGATCCCGCTGGGCTGCGGCGCGATGCGACATGGGGTCATGCACCATCCCTTGAGCCAGACTTTGCAGAGGCCTGCTGCGTTACCCTCATGCCACTCTTCAATATCGAAGGTCGCAGGGATTGGTGACATAACAAAGGACACTGTATGCAGACACCACTGTCTTGTTTCTCTGACTAAACCTGTAGGACTTTGTGCTAGACTTACTCTTTGCTGAGCAGCGACGGGGGTTCCTCCTGCTAGCCAGGACTCCACAAGCATACTTTACATCACCCTGCTTGCCAGGACACTTTAAGTATACTTTATTTTACCCTGCTCGCCAGAAGAACACTTCAAGCACATAACCAAAGAGCTAGCTGAAGACGCATGGCCTTCCTTTCTTCTGAAAGACTACATATCTCCCCCCCCTCCCCACAAGGTATTAAATCCATTGGTTCATAAGGGCCCATACTTTCACCCAAGACTCTATCTACTAAACCAGTGGGTCTAAAAACATAAAGGTTAAATAGTTTGAGCCGATTCTTTGGGACTGTGATTTTAGGGAATAGAAGGGAGTGGTCTGACATGGATCTGCTCATTCCCCTGCCCTCCTCTTGCCTGAACCCATAGAGTTCAATCCAAGCAGTGTGTGTTGGTTCTATATATATGGCTGTTTTACATTTTCTTCAACTATTATTTTTTGACAGTTTCTGCTGTCAGCGTTATTTGTTGCAGGAGGTGTCAATTGTAAGTTTTCATTGCTAAAAATCTTTCAATAAAATAAGATTCAACTGCTTTACTTGACTAAGTGTGTTGTTTCCAAGTGCTTTTTCTCACAAGGATGTCAGAACCCAGAGTGTCAGGGGTGTCAGAGGACTTGCAAGATCAGGGCAACCATTGGGGTACAGATCTTTCAAGCGGCCCTCATGGGGGTAGCGCTACATATAAAAATACAGTAACAAAAATAAGAAAATACTGACACCAGTGGCAGGACTACCAAGGTCGCACTTGGCCCTGGCATTCCGCCACCAGAGAGGGCGGGCCCTGGCAGGGGGTCAGAGGGGGCCTTTATGGCTTCTTGCACCGGGGCACTGAAGGATCTAGTTACACCTCTGGTACTGCCTATCAGTGCCTCCTCAGCAGGACTCTGAGCTGAGAGCATCTCTCTCATACAGCCCAAAGCCTGCATTGACAGTTCCCTCTTCCTCCTCCCTCACATGGACAGGGAAGGAGAGTGACGATCTGCTCCTTCTCCTGCAACCCCTCTCCTCCTGTGTGTGCATTGCAGGAAGTGTGAAGCCCAGCAGCTGGGTGATCAAGTTCAGCTGCTGGGCTTCACACTTTCCGCAGTGTACCCAAGAGACCCAGGAGGAGAGGGGCAGGAGGAGAAGGAGCAGATCGGCCCTCTCCTCTCCCAACTGAGGAGGGAGGGGGAACTGTCAGTGCAGGCTTTGGGCTGTATAAGAGATTGACACTCTTAGCTCAGAGCCCTGCGGCCAGTAATCCCGTTGGACCCCACGACAGTGGCGGGCCTGGTCACAAGTGCGACCTTTAGGCAAAACTGATGGGCAGCACTGATAGGCAGCATTGATGAGCACTAATAGGTGGCACTGATAGGTAGCATTGATTAGCACTGATAGGCAGCACTGATAGGCGGCATTGATGAGCACTGATGGGCACTGATAGGCGCGATTGATGAGCACTGATAGGTGGCACTGATGGGCGCTGATAGGCGCCATTGATGAGCACTGATAGGTGGCACTGATGGGAACTGATAGGCTGCATTGATGAGTGCTGATAGGCATCACTAATGGGCACTGATGGACACTAATAGGCGGCATTGAAGAGCACTAATAGATGGCACCGTTAGGCGGCATTGATGAGCACTCATAAGCAGCACTATTAGGGCTTCACTGATAATCAGGGCACTGACGATCAGTGCCCTGATTATAAGTGTAGACAATGTACTGACAATCTTGCCGGTTAACGGCTCTCCTTACCTCACACAGACACAGCGTGGGAGGAAAGGACTGCCGATAACCGACAAGTCTGTTGACATGTGATCAGCTGATCATATGGTATAGGGGCGCTGTGATTGGCTCTTTACCATGATCTGTGATCCGCAGGACACAGAAGTCAAAAAGTGCACTGGATGCACGCCCCAGGGAGCAAGTGGGGGGCAGGGTTTTGGGAGGGTGTCCATAGACACCCTCCCAGAACTGGAAGCCTGGGGCTCGAATGAAAGGGGAGAGTCAGGGGGGCTCTTCATGGTTTCTTAAACCGGGGCCCTGAAGGTTCTAGTTACGGCTCTGCCCCCTATCTCTATAGTGCTGCTCATCTCCTCTGACTTCCCCCTCTATAGTCCCTCTCATCTCCTCTGCCTTCCATCTCTATAGTGCCTCTCATCTCCTCCGCCTCCTATCTCTATAGTGCTGCTCATCTTCTCTGCCTTCCATCTCTATAGTGCTGCTTATCTCCTCTGACTTCCCTCTCTATAGTGCCGCTCATCTCATCTGCCTTCCATCTCTATAGTCGCTCTCATCTCCTCCGCCTCCTATCTCTATAGTGCTGCTCATCTTCTCTGCCTTCCATCTCTATAGTGCTGCTTATCTCCTCTGACTTCCCTCTCTATAGTGCCGCTCATCTCATCTGCCTTCCATCTCTATAGTCCCTCTCATCTCCTCCGCCTCCTATCTCTATAGTGCTGTTTATCTCCTCCACCTACCTCTATAGTGCCTCTCATCTCTTCCGCCTCCTATCTCTATAGTGCCGGTCATCTTCTCCGCCTCCTATCTCTATAGTGCCTCTCATCTCTTCCGCCTCCTATCTCTATAGTGCCTCTCATCTCTTCCGCCTCCTATCTCTATAGTGCCGGTCATCTTCTCCGCCTCCTATCTCTATAGTGCCTCTCATCTCTTCCGCCTCCTATCTCTATAGTGCCTCTCATCTCTTCCGCCTCCTATCTCTATAGTGCTGCTCATCTCCTCTGCCTCCTATTTCTATAGTTTCTCTTATCTCCTCCATCTCCTATCTCTATAGTGCTGCTTATCTCCTCCGCCTCCTATCTCTATAGTATCTCTCATCTCCTCTGTCTCCTTTCTCTATAGTGCCTCTCATCTCTTCCACCTCCTATCTCTATAGCGCCACTCATCTCCTCCACCTCCCATCTCCATATTATCATTCCTCTCTTTCACATCCGTCCTCCATAGCATTACTTATCTCTTGGGCTTCACCTCTCCATAACACCAATAAGGAATACAGTAGAGTATTCTGTACGCTATGAAGTCAAAGGGCCGGCAAAATTCCAGCCAAGAGTTCCCCAGTTTGATTACTGCCCAGGACCCCAAATGATCATCTTAGCTCAGGCCTGGGCTCAAGAGCTGACGATAAAAGGTTATGGACAGGCCCTTTATTTTGCTTGACAATATTGCTTGATTATTGACTTCTGTCCAATGAATAAGAAAACACAATAAAAATACACAGATATAATATATTTCTCTTGGATTTATTAAATTCACATTCTTCAGTCCAGGACTGAAATAAAACTCTAGGCGTTGTGTTTTCCCATATTCAGTGCATAGCAAGGTGTTTCCATCACAAATGAAGAAACAGACGGGATAAATAATGAATCTCTAAGCAACCAAAAGGCACGTCATGAATTAAAATACTTTAACAAAAAATACTGCAGGTAAATGCCAATAGAATATCTTTGGCTATGGATTGATATGTGCATTATAAAATAAGATAATAAAATAAACATATATCTGTGTTGGTACATTTGAAACATATTGAAAGGTTGCCGTGAGATATGAACATTTCATTGTAAACATAGAACAGCCACCGGTTAGTCCTCTGCAAATGCTGAAAGGAAATAATTTTTATGGCTACAACAGAATTCTTCGTGTTCTGAGTTTACAAACTTGTAACGGGTATTAAAGAAAAAAAAAATCGCTGTGATCACCGAGTTTAAAGGGCCGGTTCACCCAATAGCATTTAAGGAGGGTCTATTCAGCTGGAGGCTTCTTTTTCTTGTTGGTGATCCCCAATGGTGAAGTCACGCTGCCTCCCTTCACCCTCACATTGGAGATATGGGTGTCCCAACCCAACTTTGTGGTACTCATAGGCGTCGCCAGGGGGTGGCTATTGGGGCTGTAGCCCTGAATCTGGAGCCCATAGCCCTGAGTCTGCAAAAAGGTTGGTGACCGCTGCTATGGGCTCTAGGCCCAGATCTTTTGCAGACCTAGCAACGCCCCTGGTGGTACTACTACTCCTAAAAGTCCCGGTGTTAACACCGGTGCGACCTGTCATGTGACAGCTCCAATTCACCCGACAAGTCGTAGCCTGTTTTCAGCAATGGAACCCTTCATATCACCGTGACTCACGTTGCGGCGATTATGAAAAAGGTTCCTGCACTACTTTTTGACCATTTCATTAAGACTTGCTTAGACTTCTGTTAAATGAAGTCGCAAGCTGCAATGAATTTGTTCGTCAGTGCAAAGCACCGGTGTGAACTGGGACTGAATGTATTCTCAATAATACAGAACAGGGGGTCTCCTAACTTTCTAAACAAGGCTTTCTCAACCTTTTAACGCTAGAGGAACCCGAAAAATAATTTTCATGCCTTGAGGAACCCTTTTAAAACCAAATCATCAGGGCTCAATAGGAACAATGCTCCTTATATTGGTGGTCAATAGGAAGAATGTCCCCCTTAAAGTAGTGTTCAGATTGCCACCCTTAAAGACAGCTAAAAAGATATTTGGTGTCATGCTGTTGGCTTTGCTAAGTGGTGCTGAACCTTGAACTCTTTAGGCATCATCAAATAGGTGGTTCATCAGCCACAGCTCAAAGAACCCCTAGCAACCTATGGAGGAACCCTGGTTGAGAACGACTGAGGGCCAGTTTACTGTCCTTCAGACTTTAGAAGGGCCGGACTGCGGCCACTGGTAATAGAAAAATGTCCTGGCATAAGCAGGAGTAAACAATGCCCCATCTTTGGTGTCAGCGAGAGGAGTAGTTACCCATCGTTGGTGTCACTGGAGGAATTGTGCCCCATTTTTGGTGTCAGTGAGAGGAGTAGTGACCCATCGTTGGTGTCATTGGGAGGAACTATGCCCCATTGTTGGTGTCAGTGAGAGGAGTAGTGACCCATCGTTGGTGTCACTGGAGGAATTGTGTCCCATTTTTGGTGTCAGTGAGAGGAGTAGTGACCCATCGTTGGTGTCATTAGGAGGAATTGTGCCCCATTTTTGGTGTCAGTGAGAGGAGTAGTGACCCATCGTTGGTGTCATTGGAAGGAACTCTTCCCAATTGTTGGTGTCATTAGGAGGAATTGTGCCCCATTTTTGGTGTCAGAAGATGAAATATTGCCCATTTTTGGCCCAGATAAACGCAAGCAAAGGGCCGCATCTGGCCCCCGGGCCGCAGTTTGGAGACCCTGATATAGAATATAAATCCAACAGAGAGTGTGGGGACCTCTAGAACCCCCAACCCGTAAACTCACTACCTCGAGTGATGCAAGAAACTGATAAGTAGTTTAGCTCTCGTTCACACTGGAGCAACTTGTCGTGCAATTTAACAGATCAAATCGCATCACAAGTCGCACCCTTTTGCCAGAAATCGCACTGTTCAAATCGGCGCGACGCCGACTTCGATTTGAAAAAAGAAGTTCCTGCACTACTTTTGGCGATTTTGGGTGTGTCTTGCATTAGACATCTGTGCATGAAGGCGCACAGATGTCTTCCAAGTGGCACCCGAAGGGAACGTGTTTTGGGTAGACGCCAGGAGAATTTCCATAAGATATAGGCATAGGTGTGCTCAGCCTATTGCATTAGGGTGTGCACCCCAAAACTCAATCACATATGAGTTTGTGTATATGTACTGACAGTGTCAGTAAGGCAGTGGACATGATCAATCATTTTTGTTTTTAATTTTTATATATTTTTTTATAATCTTATTTATTTTTTATTTTATTTTTACAATTTTTTGTCAGGAGCTTTGGTGAAATATCAGGGGTCTAAACTGGGGGAATCTGCACCACACAGGGTGATTAGGGTGTGCCCAGGCCCATCTGGCACACCATGTTTTAACAGTCTTCTGAATGTTAATCTCTATACCAATTGCAAGGCGGGGGCTGATAAAATATCTAAGTAGGACTGTGTATTCATTCTTTTAAATTTTGATAGACGTGCACTAACAAAAAATGTGTTTGTTTTCGTTTTATTTGTTTTTTTTTTGCTTTTTTCGGAAATTCGAAAAATTCAGAAAGTCAAAACTTTTTTACTGATTTTCTTTTTTTTTTCAGATTTGCGAATTTTCGAAATTTTTAAATTTCCGAATTTCCAAATTTTCGAAAAAAAGCAAAAAAACAAATACAATTCGGAAATTCAAACATTTTTTACTGATTTTCCTTTTTTTCAGATTTGCAAATTTTCGAATTTCTGAAAAAAGCAAAAAAAAAATAAAATTCTGAAATTCTTAAATTTGGAAATTTTTTACTGATTTTCTTTCTTTTTTTCAGATTTACAAGTTTTCGGATTTTCAAATTTCTGAATTTCCGAATTCTGAAATTTCAGAAATTCGGATATTCGAAATTCTAAAATTCGGAAATATGAAAATTTGGAAATTTGAAAATTCGCAATTCGAAAATCTGAAAAAAAAGAAAGAAAATCAGTAAAATTTGAAATAACAACTAACTAATAATAACTAACTTGGAATTTCCTTTCAAATTTGGCTGTTTGTGAATGTAACGAATACAAATTTATCAAAAGTTACAAATTATTCGAAATAAACAAATGGAATGGAACAAGTTAATAATAAATAATAATAATAAAAAGGTATTATTATTATTCTTATTTATTATTATTAGATAGTTACGTTCCATTTGTTTAGATGCAGCATTTGTTATTTCAGATTCGTAACTTCAGATAAATTCGTATTCGTTACGTTCACTAACAGCCAAATTTGAAAGAAAATTCCAGTACCTATAATTTAATATTTAATATTAGTTATTATTTCAGATTTTCAGGTTTTCAAATTTTTAGATTTTCATTCTTTTGAATGTTCAGATTTTCATTCTTATTTTTGGATTTTCAAATTTCCAAATTTTAGAATTTTCGAATTTCCTAATTTCGAATTTTGGAATTTCCAAATTCCAAAATTTTCCAATTTCCGAATTTCGAACTTATGAAGTTTAGAATTTCCGAAATTTCCAATTTCCGAATTTCAAACTTATGAAATTTAGAATTTCCGAATTTTGAATTTCCAAAATTTAGAATTTCTGAAATTTAGAAATTCTAAGATTCAGAATTTTCCAGTTTTTGAAATTTAGAATTTCCGAAATTCCGAATTTCTGAAGTTTAGAGTTTTCGAAAATTTGGAAATTTGAAAATTCGGAAAATCTAAATTCGGAAATTCGAAATTTCGGAAATGGAAAAATTCGGAAATTAATGAATTTTTCAAAATTTGTTAAAAAACTAATTCGGAACTAAACGAATTGCTCATGTCTAGATTTTGATACCTTAAAGTGTCTGGCAGGCCTGTCCATGTGTCAGGATGACTGGCAGCAGCTCAGTGAAGCACAACAGAGAAGAGGGAAGCCCTGATGGGTTTTATGAAATGTACGATATCCCTGATATCCCCATTACACACATTTCATTGAGTCTGAACTGCCCCATCTGTAATATAAGTAGCTGATCACTGCAGGGGGTATAAATGAGTAACTTCAGAAGACTAAAATACTTGAAATGCTCAATGCTGGGGATGCAGTTGCTGAAATCAGAAGTCTGGTGCTGGTATCGTTTACATGGAATCAAACACACAGACGGCAGTGGAGAACTACCAAGGTGAATCATTAATTCCCACTTATCCAAGTTCTCCAGGCTGTGAAACATCAAAGCCCGAATCTGATATCAAATGTGCTGAGATGGGCTGGTTGTGAGAGGAAGTGCTGCAACAGATACCGGTTTATTGCAGATGTCTATGGCAGTACATTTACTATCAATATTACAGATGATTTCAGATAAGGGCTCTGTGTTTACACAGCCTTCAGTCCTTATATACACGATATTGTCAAAGGTATTGGGACACCTGCCATTACACACACATGAACTTTAATGGCATCCCAGTCTTAGTCCGTAGGGTTCAATATTGAGTTGGTCCACCCTTTGCAGCTATAACAGCTTCAACTCTTCTGGGAAGGCTGTCCACAAGGTTTAGGAGTGTGTCTATGGGAATGTTTGACCATTCTTCCAGAAGCGTATTTGTGAGGTCAGGTACTGATGTTGGACTAGAAGGTCTGGCTCCGCTCTAATTTATCCCAAAGCTGTTCTATCGGGTTGAGGACTCTGTGCAGGCCAGTCAAGTTCCTCCACCCCAAACTCGCTCATCCATGTCTTTATGGACCTTGCTTTGTGCACTGGTGCACAGTCATGTTGGAACAGGAAGGGGACATCCCCAAACTGTTCCTAAAATTTGGGAGCATGAAATTGTCCAAAATGTCTTGGTATGCTGACACCTTATGAGTTCCCTTCACTGGAACTAAGGGGCCAAGCCCAACCCCTGAAAAAAAAAAAACACACCAAAATCCCCCCTCCACCAAATGATTTGGACCAGTGCACAAAGCAAGGTCCATAAAGACATGGATGAGCGAGCTTGGGGTGGAGGAACTTGACTGGCCTGCAGAGAGCCCTGACCTCAACCCAATAGAACACCTTTGGGGTGATTTAGAGCAGAGACTGCGAGCCAGGCCTTCTCGTCCAACATCAGTGCCTGACCTCACAAATGCGCTTCTGGAAGAATGGTCAAACGTTCCCATAGACACACTCCTAAACCTTGTGAACAGCCTTCTCAGAAGAGTTGAAGCTGTTATAGCTGCAAAGGGTGGGCCAACTCAATATTGAACCCTACGGGACTGGGAGGCCTTTAAAGGTCATGTGCATGTAAAGGCAGGCGTCCCAATACTTTTGACAATACAGTGTAGATGTTAATAAGGCCTGTAATTCACTGAGCAGTGCCTATAAATGTGTAAGAGTTTACCTTTCTCCTGGAGAATATTCTCAGTTGACCTCTACAATGATATAGAAGTATAGTTTTGCTTTCACACAAATGTTTGTGTTCACTCCACTATACGCTCGTTGTTATTATAGCGGCAAAACGGACTGACAATCACGTTTTTTCTGAGAATATACAATGAAAAGAATGCTCTGATTGGCTGCTGTAGATTACCACACATATTGCACAGGGAGGTTTAAGTGAGTCTTTAAAGGCACATTACGGGGCTAAGCATGTTTAATTCCATATGGAAGTTAAGGGCTGTGTAAATGCTGAGCCCTTATGTGACGGGATCCCATATGACCTTCTTAAGCTGGGTACACTCAGTCCGAAAACTGGACCGGCCAACTTTCGGTCAGTGTGTGTAGCAGTCTGTCGGATAGAAACTGCTTTTGTCAAAGGGACACGCTGAAAAGCCAGTATCCGATTAGCCCTCGCAGACAATGGCTGCAGGTGCTGATCAGTATATTGTAGAGGGGGTGCAGGTCCCTGCACCATCGCTTGTGTTGGTATAGCGATCTACCTTTTTTTTTTTTACCCGCTGGGTTGAACAAAAACAAAAACTTGCAGTGTGTACCCAGCGATAGGGAAAGTACTGCCCTAGACACCCAAACTAAACAAGGATCTGTGGTGACATTTCCCATAACAACCAGCCCATCTCAGCCCAGCTGTTTTCAGATAAGGGGCTTAGAAGTCACACAGACCCTGGCTCTGTGTTTTAAAATGAAGAAGAACTCTGCTAAGAAGCTATTCCTATCCAGAAATGGGACCCCAGTAGAGAGTAGAAAGTGATCAGCCCCCCCAGGCTCCAACCCTAACCAAATATCCCCTGGCAATACTACCCTTTGGGGCACATTCGCAGCACGGCATTAACACACGTTATGGGCGCTGGTTACGCCGGGGCGCCATTCACTGTGAATTGAAACCGCTTTCACAATGCACCTGCACTGCAACACAACAACAACAAAAAAACCTAGAAATGCATTAGTGTGCATTGCAGTGAACTGCGGTAGCAAAAACGCAGGGTGATATAGAGGAACATCTTTGGCATAGTAGTCTTTATTGACTATACTGTACATAGGGCTGCCATTGGACGGAGGCTTCAGGGTGCACTTGGCAGGGCTTTCATCAGCTGGTGTGTTCTTAACTGTAAGGCTTTATTAACTTCATAGCAGCGTAATTCTGCAAGAGAAAAAACAGGAGACAATCACCACATTGGTTTTACAAGAAGATGCAGCAATCTCACAGGATGGTGGAAATTCTTCACACTTGTTCTGCTTGTGATCCCTACTGATCAGGTGTGCTAATAGGACAGTCGAGCAGCAGCACAGAGACTACAATATCTAATTGCTTGACCTTCTTCAGAAATCTTTTCAATAGGCTTCCAAGGCTGGTCCAAGCTAGATTGTGGTTGCCAACAGTGACATGCAAAGGGTTTACAAGTGGACCGCTGTGACTAAAGCAAGCCTAGTGGCGCCTAACCAGTGCTGGCAGCCTTGACTCTACTTCAACAGCTAATAGTTGGTTCTAAGAGGGGACGCATCTATCAGCAGTGTTGTTAGGAAGAGGGGAGAGTTGAGGTTTACTTTTGGTATCTCTAATACTGGAAAACTATCCAGGCACAGAAAAGAAACCTGTCTGGCCTCTTTAAAGAGACCCTACCTGACGTTCCCCGCAAGAGAAGAGCCATAATACTCACCTCTTACACTGTGGTCCCCTTCTCCATACCTAGAGGCTACAGATCAGAGGAAGGAGCCACAGCAAGACACAAGCACACTCTGAAAGTATTGGATGCCAAGTTGTCTTATGAAGGCTGCAGTGTCAGAACAGAAACAAAAGGAGAGTCCACCGGAGAGGTGGGTATAATGCCTCGTACACACGATCGGATTGTTGGCCAACAAAACCGTGGAATTTTGTCCGAAGAGCATTGGCCCAAACTTGTCTTGCATACACACAGCCACACAATTGATGGCCAACAATCATGAACGTAGTGACCTACTACGTGGTTTCTCAGCTCTTTAGCGCCACCCTTTGGGCTCCTTTTCCTAATTTCATGTTAGTAGAAGTTTGGTGAGTGTTGATTCGCATTTTTCATTTCATGCTTTTCATTTCGCGCTTTTCATTTCGCGCTTTTCGGTTTGTTTCTGAACGGCCGTTCGTCAACCAGCCATGTTGCCGAATCAGAGGGGATAACGTGTTATTTATTATTGGCCTTGGAGTTATTGCTTTGACATTATTTTTATTATTCGATTTGATATATTTTGTATATTTTTGGATGCATAGAATGCACTTTTTGGTTAAGTTCTATAGGCAGATATCATGTCTAATTTTATTTGTTTTCTTTTTTTAATGCACAATAAATAATTGTGGAGAATAATACTTGGCTATGTGTTTTACTTCAAATGACAGTTTGGGAGTAGGCAGTTATATTTAAAAAAAAATACAATGTAAAATTGACAAGGGACACCAACATAGTTGTATCTTTGATCTTAAAAACGACGGGATAATGGTATTATTGTAACTTGCCCAAATAAAAAAAAAAAAAGCATAATAATATTATTCTTGATATCACTAGAAAAAAAAGCCTTTGAAAATTAGTTTGCAATAACTCCATCAGTATCACCAGCAAAGCAGCTTCATTATTATCCCATTAAAGAAGAAGAGAATTGTGCGCTGCATTTGGAGATTTCATAATTTGCCGCGTCATGAATGTTAATTCTCCATTACGAACGCTAGTTTACAAGACCGACCGCTTCTGGCTCGTCCTTGCTTCTGAGCATGCGTGTTTGTACTCTGGACTTTTGTCCGACGGACTTGTGTACACACGCCCGGAAAATCCGACAACAGACATTTGTCCGCTGAAAATTTTAAAATCTGCCATCCAACATTTGTCCGCGGAAAATCCGACAACAATTGTCCGATGGAGCATACACACGGTCGGATTTTCCGCCAACAGCCTGTCATCACACAATTACCGTCGGAAAGTCGGATCGTGTCTACGAGGCTTTACACTGTGGTCCTCTTCTCCATACCTAGAGGTTAGAGATCAGAGGAAGGAGCCACAGCAAGGTGTCCAAGACACAAGCACACTCCGAAAGTATTGGATGCCAAGTTGTCTTATGAAGGTTGCAGTGTCAGAACAGAAACAAAGGAAAGGCCACCAGAGAGGTGGGTATTAGGCTCTTCTCTTGCAGAGAACTTCAGGTACATATTTATTAGAGACTGTCAGGGTCTCTTTAAAGACTGCTGTAGTCTTAACATTTTTTATGCCGATGCATATGTGATCTACTTGTCATTGTTGACCCCCCATCCCTCTAAAAATGCTAAGTGCCTGGTTATCACAATAATTTAATGGTTTTGGTTGGCTGGCCGGGAACATGTTTCCAGATAAGGAGTTTCATGTATTGAAAGCTTCTAGAGCTAGGATCTTGTAAATGTTGTATTCAATGGTATATGGCTTCCGGTGCAGAATGGTGAATATGATGCTATCAGGCATTAGGTTAGGGGTTAGGTGAGTTCAAAGGTTATGTCTTAGAGGTGGACAAGCTATGTGTTAGGATTAAGAGCATAGCAAATGGCTTAGTCAAAATGTCAAAAGTCAAAATGTTTTTTTTTTTTTTAAGTGTACATTAGTTTGCATATGTATATGTATTTTCATGTTTTGAGCGCTGCACAATAATTTTACTTTGTATCAATACAAGGCTTTGTTCACATGGGGTCTATGAGTCCATGGCCAGTTTAGGAGCCATGTTTACCCACAAGGCAATGCACAAGTGTTCCATGCATCCCCAAGCAGGCAGTCCCATTGCTGTCACCTGGGATGCAGTACCTGCATGGACAAAGCCCCTGTTGCCAATGTAGCATCCAATGTCACATGTGGAGCAGCGGCGGTGTCCCAACTGACAACAATGTGACTGTCTGCACAGGGATGCACGGGTTACCTATGCATTGCTGTGTGGGTGAACATGGTCCTCACATGGGGCACGTATAATTACACTCCATGTGAATGAGGCCTAACTGTATTACTGTGTAAATGAGTGACAATCACACAGCAAGCGATTAACATTTTACAAGCAATGTCCAGTTTCAAATGTCCATCTTTTGGGCAACAAGGTAATGGGTTCACACTACAGACACAATACAGTATTATCATATACTGCGCGACACATAGGACACAGATTTGTATGTAATACAACAAAGAGAGAGAAAGAGAGCATGAAGGGAGAAAGGAAGAAAGGAGAGTAGAGGAAAGAGAGAACAGGGAAAAGTGGAGACGAGAGGAGGAAAAGAAGAGGAGAGATGGAAGAGGAGAGCAGAGAAGAGATGGAAGAGGAGAGAAGAGATGGAAAAGGAGAGAAGAGATGGAAAAGGAGAGAAGAGATGGAAAAGGAGAGGAGAGAAGAAATGGAAGAGGAGAGAAGAGATAGAAAGAGATGGAAGAGGAGAGGAGAGAAGAAATGGAAGAGGAGAGGAGAAAAGAGATGGAAGAGGAGAGGAGAGAAGAGAAGGAAGAGGAGAAATGGAAGAGGAGAGATGGAAGAGGAGAGATGGAATAGGAGAGAGGAGATGGGAGAGCAGAGGAGAGAAGAGAAGGAATAGGAGAGGAGAGATGGAAGAGGAGAGGAGAGATGGAAGAGGAGAGGAGAGATGGAAGATGTGAGGAGAGATGGAAGAGGAGAAGAGAGGAGAGAAGAGATGGAAAAGTAGAGGAGAGAAGAGATGGAAAAGGAGAGGAGAGAAGAGATGGAAAAGGAAAGGAGAGAAGAGATGGAAGAGGAGAGGAGAGATGGAAGAGGAGAGGAGAGGAGAGATGGAAGATGTGAGGAGAGATGGAAGAGGAGAGGAGAGGAGAGATGGAAGATGTGAGGAGAGATGGAAGAGGAGAGGAGAGGAGAGAAGAGATGGAAAAGGAGAGGAGAGAAGAGATGGAAAAGGAGTGAAGAGAAGAGATGGAAAAGAAAAGGAGAGAAGAGATGGAAGAGGAGAGGGGAAAAAAGGAAAGAAGAGGAGTGGTGAGGGAAGAAGACAGGCGAAGGAATACCATAGTACGGTGAAGGGGTGGAGGAAAGAAGAAAAACAGAGAGGAGAGAGAAAAGAAAAATTTAAAGAGAAGAGATGGAAGAAGAGGCAGAAGTAAAGGCGAGAAAAGGAGGTGGAAGAGAGGATAGAAAGGTAGGGGAGAAGAGGAAAATCTTACCGGGAAAGAGTAGAGGAATACTCCCAAAAAGAGGAGTACTAAAACACTGATGAGGATAACCAGAAGGAGGCACTTGTATTTTCTCCAGAGGACGTACTTCAGTGTCTTGTAGGGAGATGTAAACCACAAGAATGATGTCTCTGGACGCCTGGGAACCAAACATACTTAGGTTACCTTCTAGAAGGTCCATACATTGATATACATCCTAGTGTACACAGAGCAGGGGGTTATTTCTAGGTTTATTCCCCTGTTACAATTATAGCCTCCTCTTTAAAAAAAAAAAAAATGTGCTAAAGCACATCTATAGTTTTCGTTTTCCCCGAGTCCCTCTGCAAAATCTCACTAATACCTATTGATCCAGCCAGTGAAGTCCACCTCATGCAGCTTCCTGTGATGGGGTGACTACTCTGCTGTATTGCTACGGAATTCAGAGCAGCATTGTCGCTCTCATGTAGACTGTACCTGTTTGTACTACAATGGAATGAGATGTTGCAGGGGGAGAGTGCCAAATCTGGTGTATCTCTGCATAGAAATCAGCTTCCAGTTTTTTTTAATTGAACAAGCTGAAATTAGAAGCCGATTGGCTCCCATGCAAAGCTGCACCAGATTTTGCACTCTCCAGTTTTAGTAAATCAACGTTTAAGGCCCCTTTCATGCTGACCGACCCGCCTTTCAGTTTTTGCAGGTGGACCCGATCGGAACATCCATAGCTCTCTATGGAGTGGCGGTTGTCAGCGGAGGGATGGAGATCTGTTTCCCATCCGTCCAGTGGATCGAATTGGATGACAGTCAGATGGAAATGGACAAGAAGTCCGTTTTTATCTGACCGCCCCATAGAGAAGAGCGGGCTGCGTCCGTGTCTGCTCTGCATAGCGGAGCGGACAGGGACCTGTCATCTGCATGCTCAGCAAGGATCAGCGGAGAGATCCCTCGCTGAGCAGGCGGATCTGCTTGGCGGAGTCTGCCCAATCTGCAAGGGGCCTAAGAGTCACCCCAATCAAACAGGAGGCCAGTGAAGCCATGAAGCCAATCTTGCACTCTTGTTGCAGGTCAGAGGAACTCAAGCCTAAACCACTTTCTTACTTTTTGTTGGAAAAGGGGAAAGGGTTAGAACCTCTGTTTTTTATTGATATAGCCTTTGGGAGATTTTCCCTCACTTTTTGTTCAGAGGACAGTGAAAGGAAATTCCACTGCTGTCACCAGCATAGGAAGTCAGGAGAAATCACTATGGGAGACACAGCAGCAAAAGGATCAAATCCTTCAGCACTCTATCTATCTATCTATCGCCCCCCGTCCTCTCCCCCGTCCAAATGTGTGGCCCCTTGTAAGTCCGATGGACTGCAGATGTGCCTGTGGGGCACGGAGGTATACGTGTGGTCTCTGGGATCTCTGGGCCTTCATGCTTTTAAAACAATCTGGTTCGTGTGGTGCATCTCCACCACATCATCCACTCAATGGTAAATATACCTCCATAGATACAATGTAATACAGTTATTTATTAACGCTAAATGCTGTGTAAATGTCTTACATATTGACTGAATTTTCAAGTTCAAACTCTAATTGTGATATATCTCCCTAGAATCTAAAACCCCCTGAAGAAGACCAATGGGTCGAAATGCATCGGGGTATTCATGTGGATATTAATTTGATGATACGCCATTCATCTGGGGGCCCTTTTTAGCCATGGTTGATGTTTTATGCCAATGTTTGTTACACGTGAACCAGAGTCTGTATTTTATAATAAATTTGTTGTATATTCGAATTCCTTATGAACTTGATTTATTTTATTGTTACAATAATAATAATGTATTGCTGCCTAAAAAAACCCCTGGGGAATCTTTGTCTTTTTTGAGGAACTCAAGCCTAAACCACTTTCTTACTTTTTGTTGGAAAAGGGGAAAGGGTTAGAACCTCTGTTTTTTATTGATATAGCCTTTGGGAGATTTTCCCTCACTTTTTGTTCAGAGGACAGTGAAAGGAAATTCCACTGCTGTCACCAGCATAGGAAGTCAGGAGAAATCACTATGGGAGACACAGCAGCAAAAGGATCAAATCCTTCAGCACTCTATCTATCTATCTATCGCCCCCCGTCCTCTCCCCCGTCCAAATGTGTGGCCCCTTGTAAGTCCGATGGACTGCAGATGTGCCTGTGGGGCACGGAGGAATACGTGTGGTCTCTGGGATCTCTGGGCCTTCATGCTTTTAAAACAATCTGGTTCGTGTGGTGCATCTCCACCACATCATCCACTCAATGGTAAATATACCTCCATAGATACAATGTAATACAGTTATTTATTAACGCTAAATGCTGTGTAAATGTCTTACATATTGACTGAATTTTCAAGTTCAAACTCTAATTGTGATATATCTCCCTAGAATCTAAAACCCCCTGAAGAAGACCAATGGGTCGAAATGCATCGGGGTATTCATGTGGATATTAATTTGATGATACGCCATTCATCTGGGGGCCCTTTTTAGCCATGGTTGATGTTTTATGCCAATGTTTGTTACACGTGAACCAGAGTCTGTATTTTATAATAAATTTGTTGTATATTCGAATTCCTTATGAACTTGATTTATTTTATTGTTACAATAATAATAATGTATTGCTGCCTAAAAAACCCCCTGGGGAATCTTTGTCTTTTTTGAGGAACTCAAGCCTAAACCACTTTCTTACTTTTTGTTGGAAAAGGGGAAAGGGTTAGAACCTCTGTTTTTTATTGATATAGCCTTTGGGAGATTTTCCCTCACTTTTTGTTCAGAGGACAGTGAAAGGAAATTCCACTGCTGTCACCAGCATAGGAAGTCAGGAGAAATCACTATGGGAGACACAGCAGCAAAAGGATCAAATCCTTCAGCACTCTATCAGAAAAAAAAAAAGTTTTGGCTAGGATTTCACTTTAAATAGTTAAGCACAGATATGGATGACATTCCTTGTGTACCTTCATAAAGTCAGCAATTTCACGAAACGGTTTGTTAGTTACTAAGCATGTTCTTACACTGGGCACAGTCACTAAAAAAATATGTCAGGATTCAATAACAAATAAAATAAAACATTAAAAAAAAATAAGTCATCTTCCAAAAATCGAATGTAAAAAGTATTAAATGGCGCATTATTTAACTTTTTAGAAATGTGACCATTGAAAGATTAACTTATAAAAAGTCTTTCATGTCAAATATATCTATTTCACATATGATGGGTCACTTTCTAATCCTTTGAATGTGTTAATTTTAAAGAAAACGAAATGGTGGCTCCTAGTGGGCAGAGAAAACTTACTTAGGGTCTTCCAATTTAGGATTCATATTTGGTTCTTCACGTCCCATACCGGCCGGCCGTTCGTCGTGTTCTTGCTCATTGACAATCTCTAATGTTAACTCTATCTTCCCCTGTAAGAGACAGAAAGGACAAATAAATATCATACCATGTGTAATAAAGCAGTACTGGACTGAAACCACATCTCCAAAAATAATAATAAAATAGTATTGTGACTGGAGTCACTTTGGGCGGGGGGCTTGTGTCAAACAACTTTATGGGTGCCAATACTGTACATTGAATCAAACATGTACAAAATAAGTAAAATAATGTTTTATTATTATTTGCTTGAACCACATAAAATACTCAGAAGTATAAAGTGATACAAAATGAAATGAACAAAGGCAGGTATATACACCCCATATATCTACCCTTAATCATCCACTGGGAGGTAACAATATCCTTATAGTGCTGGACAACATATTCTATTCATTTAACAGTAGCTGATAAACGCAGTAAGATGGAGATAGTATTCAACACTTTTTTAAGATCCCAGCCTGCTTCATCAGGAAGATCATGGGGGATAAAAAGAGGGGTATAAATGTATATCTGGGGGGAGATCACAGGGAATAAATGAGACACCTGAATGTATATCCAGGGACGGACCACAGGGATAAAAAGAGGGGTCCAAATATGTATCCAGGAAGAGATCACAGGGATAAAAAGATGGGTTCATGTGTGTATCCAGAGACAGATCACAGGGGATAAAAAGGGGGACCCCAAGATGTATCTAGGGAGAGATCACAGGGATAACAAGAGGAGCCCAAATATGTATCCAGGGAGAGATCACAGGGGATAAAAAGGGGAGCCCAAAGCTGTATTCAGGGAGAGATTACAGGGGATAAAAGAGGGGTCCAAATGTGTATCCAGGGAGAGATCACAGGGGATAAAAAGAGGGGTCCAAATGTGTATCCAGGGACAGATCACAGTGGATAAAAAGAGGGGTCCAAAATGTATAGCCAGGGACAGATCACAGGGGATAAAAAGAGGGGTCCAAATGTGTATCCGGGGACAGATCATAGGGGATAAAAAGAGGGGCTCAAATGTGTATCCAGGGAGAGATCACGTGGGATAAAAAGAGGGGTCCAAGTATCACCAAACTCAAAAAATGTCCTCAGAGTGTCTGTTGTAAATATCAATAGGTACCTATACTTCAGATGGTTATCAAGGCACAGCAGCTTCCTATAAAGAACAATCATCACCAGATAGAGTACAAACTCAGTCTAGTGGTACTTCTAGCCAGTCCTTAATTGGGTACATATAGAGGGGTCAATAGATGAGTCTAATTGGAGGATCCCCAGTATATAGGAGGAGCAAACTCCATGTGAGAGCTCAAGTTAGATTTCTAGTTGCATTTTACAGAGGGCTGACGATCTCCCTGCTTCCATGTGACAGTGCTAGGCCAATCAATAAGCACCAGCATTGTCACATGGGGTGAGTCACATGCTTCGCTATTCCTGCCACGCATCCAAGGAAGCTGTGAACAGGAAGAGGGCGCTTAGGAATCATGTCACCAGCCTGAAGAAACCTATAAAATGTAAGCATAAGAAAAAACACATATCAATAAATACACAAGGGGTTAGAAAAGGGGACAATTTTAGGACTGAGAAAAAAAGGCGAGATTTGTACTTTATCCTGTTGCAAAGTTTTAAACAAAGTTCAAATTCCTGGAGTAATCAGTAATGATCCTTACTGCAAGAATCTTTGTGCCATTCTCCTGGCCCACACAAGGCCACCAACCCTTCACTGTCTTCTGCTCAAACAGCGACACCAAGCGATCTGCACCGTTTGATTCGTCCAGCAGGTTCAGGCTGCACTTTTCTGCTGTCTTGGCTGGTCTCGGCATCCGGTTTAGATCTAGCTGCAGGGAACCTAAAAAAAACAAAAAAAAAAAAACAATCTGTTTATAATCAGCCAACGAGGCTCCAATGCTGTCATTTCCTCCTAAATTGTCTTTCTTAGATTGAAGTACACGTGTTTATGTTGTGTGATTTTTGACATAGACCCTCAATACAGCTTCCTGTTTACTATGAAGGATCTTCAGTCCCCGGTAATGTTGGGCCTGGCATGCGCAGATGTGCTCAAGTGCTCTGCCTGGCATTTGGGTCCTGGCAGAGCCCTGCGACACATCTGTGCAAGTACAGGGTTTTCGGGCACATGCATACCTCCCAACTGTCCCTGATTTCGAGGGACTGTCCCTGATTTGGAGCAATGTCCCTCTGTCCCTTTTTCCTCCTCATTTGTCCCTCATTTTGGTCTGATCTATATAGTTGTATATAAAATGCACTTTTTATTTTTCAAAAAGTGTTTCCCAGCGCTAAACCTTTCATCCAATTTCTAAATTGCTGCATTTGTACATTTTAAAAGCCAATATAAAGGAATAGTAGTGGTAAAAAAAGCACTTGTGGATTTAATTAACCTTTTTTTAGGGTTAATGCTCCTTTAAGGGGGTGTGGCAGGGGGCGTGTCCTGCCTACATACATTTGCTAGTAGGTGTCCCTCATTCCCATCTCAAAATGTTGGGAGGTATGCACATGTGCAGGCACACAGAGATCTGGGACTTTCATACCTGCTCCATCTTTGTGCATGAAAAGCCATTGCATGGACGCAGATGTGCCACAGTGCTTTGCCGGGACCTGAAGCCCTTGCAGCACATTTGCACACCTGAAAAAGCCCACAAACACGCATGCGCCCATCAGTCAAACTGCCTCCTGAGATGTGTGCATTGCAGTACAAAAATTTTTAAAAAATAATCTAATTGTGGGAGAGGGAGGGGGAGGAGGCTGGTGAACATAAATGGTTTAATAGGGTGAAGGTCTGCATTAATACTAGAGCATCATTCATAGGCAACAACTATTACAAATTCAGCCACAACAAGTGGCGGACCATCCATTAGGGGCACTGGGACGGCACCCCACTAATCCATGCACCCACCCCTTAATCTACAGGCAGGGCGCTGGACGCAATGAACTTCAATGTGTTTTTTTTTTTTTTAAGCACGTGATTAGATTTGGAGTCTTTAATTGGCTTCAAAGAGGGTGGGCTCAGGATGCTGAGCACTGCGCCCCGAGCCCACCCACTTGTGTGACATTAGAGAATTAATGTTGCTAATGTCTTCCTGCTTCTCCTTCCGGCCAATCAGGAAGCGAGCATACCTCCCAACTTTTTGAGATGGGAATGAGGGACACCTATCGGCAAAAGTATGCAGGCATAGGACACACCCCCTGCCACGCCCCATTAAAGAGGAATTGTATGAAAAAACAAGATTGGTTAAACCCACAAGTGCAGCAATTAAAAAATCAGATGCAAGGTTTAGTGCTGGAAAACACCTTTTGATATATAAAAAGTGCATTTTATATACATCTATATAGATCAGACCAATATTTGGGACAAATGAGGAGGAATGAGGGACAGAGGGACATTGCTCCAAATCAGGGACAGTTGGGAGCTATGGGAAGCAGGTCCTGAGACCTGATTGGCCGGGAGTGGTAGGACTCTTCCAGGAGCACTACCCCGGATTCAGCAGTGTACCACCAGCTCATCCTCATCCCAGCACCTTTTCCACAGCATAAGGTAAGGCCATGGATCGCGCGGGGGTGACGGTCTCACGAGTGGATCGCCTCCTATCGAGCGGTGGGATGGGGTCGGGGGGTTGATGTTATCTGGAAGCTATGTACAGTTCCCTGCTGGCTCCCCTACCAGCCATCATCTGCCCCCATTGCATAGAGACCTATTGACACCACTGGGTCTTAAATAAAGTATGTAATGAAAACAGGAAGGCTTTATTTAAAAAAAAAATTCTTTTTCCATTACTTTCTATTTTGTAATAGTGTTAAAGGTAACTTTTTTGTTTTGTTTTGGATAGTATGGCCAAAGGTTTCTGCTAGAAAGATTCACCCCATTTGTTCTGGTGACTATGGTCATCAGGACAAGAAATGATGAGAGATCCAAAATGTTACATTTTATACCAGAACAGGAAGTCATAGGAAAATCTATCAATGGGGACACCTGTTTCGGTGACACCCCTCCAATAAGGTGTTTCCTCTAACTTTAGAGAGCTTAAAGGAGCAGCAGACAGCAGCTGAAGCACCCTGTCGGCTGATGTCACAGAGCCGGTCCAGGCTCAGGAAAGATCGTGACCATATGGTCGGGATCCGCCCACATGCCTGGACTGGCACCCGGCTCAGCCTTTCAGCGAGCTGATGAGAGTCTGAGCCGGCCACTCCAACCCCCTCCACAGCTCAGCGCTCCAGTGAGCGTGAAGGGGGCGGGGGGCAGAGCAGACAGCGGTGACTGATAGTCACCACCTCTAAGAAGCGAGCGATTGGCTGTGTTTGATCACTCTGTTCTCAGCCTTAGAGCCGGCGGGGGACAGATGCCGCATGTACCTAGGTAAGTAGGATTTAAAAAAAAAAAAAATCCAATACTTCTCTTTTAACCACTTCCGGACCGTCCACATATACTACGGCAGGGCGGCCTGGCTGCGTGAACCAACATAGCTGTACGTTGGTCCATGCATGAGTGGGCGCATGTCCGCTGGCCACCTGGGATCGCGGTAGAGAAAGGCACAACGGGGATCTGCCTATGTAAACAAGGTGGATCCCCATTCTGACAGGTGACAATACTGAGATCTGCTGTTCCTAGTGATCAGGAACAGCGATCTCTTTCCCCAAAAAGTGTCACTTGGGGTCAGATTTGTCCGCCTCAATGTCGCAGTCTTGCTAAAAATTGCAGATCGCCGCCATTACTAGTAAAAACAATAAAAAAAATATAAAAGTCCATAAATCTATCCCATAGTTTGTAGACGTGATAAGTTTTGCGCAAAACCAATCAATATACGCTTATTAGGATTTTTTCTTTTTACCAAAAAATGGAGACAGGGGAGGGACCTCCAGTAGATTGACAGCCTCAGCTTTGTACCTGTGTGCTGTGTGAGGGGCATGTCTCTTCCCTCCAATCAGCTCTCAGAGCTCTCCTCACTGAGCTTTGCAGAGTGTAACTTCAGCTCTCCGCCCCTTCTTTTTCAGCATGTTCAGACAAGCATATAAATTCAGCACTTTGAACAGATGTAGGGAAGAGAGGACTGCAGATAGACAGATACAACTTATGTAGGAGGATTTATTTATTCTCTGTGCATAACCTAAGGATAGTCCCTTCCCTGGGTATATGTAATGTTTTACAACCACTTCAATAAATGTCTCTTGGCTGAGATCTGTTTAAAGGCACACGCCACCATTATACTCACCTAGGTAGTCATCAAAGGAAAACTTGTCATTGTCCCATATCTGTATAATGAGGTTTGGAGGGATTTTACTTTCAGTCTTATCCAAGCTCCAGAAGTGTTCCTGTAGAAGACAGATATGTGAATATTTTATGTGAACCTTACAATCCCGTCAATGGAGACTTAAAAATTGGTGTTGACATGAAGTTGTCCCTTCCCATCTGTCCACACACATTATTTGGCTATAACATCCTTGTTGGAATACAGAATTGTATATTGTGCAAAATCAGTACAATCAGAATTTTTTTTTTTGAAAATCTTTTTATTTTGCGTATATCAGACACATAGACAAAACAAACATACAGCAGTACAGCCAAAATTTGGCTAACATCAGGAGTGCGACCCGCGCAGGGGTCGCAAGTCAGCATAACGGAACCAAGAAATGTTAGATTATTGGCGACTACCAGAATATACCATCATCCATGTGCGGGCCTGGCTCATGCTCCAGGGGTAGGTTAATAGTTAACTAGCTCACCTAAGCTACTGTGCTGGCAAGAGTTGATTTATCAGGGCTTCAAGGGAGGTTGTCAGATAGCGAGAAACCTCCTAGCCTACTGCAGCAGTGGAGGGTTCCGCCAACCACTTAGACCAGACCCTGTCATATTTTTTTGGACAGCCTCTATGAATGTATGTATATTTGTATAGGGGTATCACATCATTGACAAGCGTTTTTCATAGACCTATAGAGGGTGGAGCTTTCTGCTTCCAGCATAGGACAATAGATTTCCTGGCATATAACAGCAAGAGACCCAACAGGGTTCTCTCAGCCACCCTGGGTACCAGGTCCTCCACCAGTCCCAACAAGCATATTCTTGGTATATATACAAAATGGGCAGGACCCCACTGTCGCCATTTTTTCTCACAGCGCTGTTTTATATTTTGGATCTACATGTGAGTGTACATCTATTTATTTTAAATAAAATTTTCGTTTTCGGATTTACACTATGTGGCCCCTCCTTTCTCTCCTTATCTAACAACACTATTTCCTGGTCCGTGGAATGTTGCTTCGAGGGATTCACCTACGGAACACCCCACCCTTCTAGGATCTACAGGACCATCCATATCCGTGAGATTGCCCACACCCTTCAGGATCCGGGTGCCACTTGGAGGAATACAGTAATCTGCGAGATAACATCCTTCTTTGAACCTAACACAGCCACTCACCACCCAAGCCTTATCTGACCCAATTCGGCGTATGCCCCTTTGGGTCCACCTCATCTGGTAAGCCTTTTCTTCTCTCGGTGTGAGTGAGCCGGTCTGCATTTGGGATGCCAAAATTTTTCTCAAAAAATTTTTTTTTTCCTGTTTAAAATATGTTTTTATAAGGACTACTCACCTTTATTGTTCAGTCACAATGTCTACATGAGGACTACCTATTTGTAGGTTCATTTCTCAGATACGGCTGACCCCTTTCACTGCATACTGACTGGTCTATAGTTGCTTTATGTTTGACATTGTTTAGCGCTACACTTTTTCGTTGCTTTAAGCATATTCTTGGGAATGGGACAATAGAGATACTTAGTAGTTCATTCACCTCCACAAGAATTTGTGACCAAAATATTGAAATTACCGGGCAGGACCAGAAGATGTGAATGTATTCCCCTGGAGCGTGATCGCACCGCCAGCACTCCGGGGAGAGGAAGGACCTCATCTTGTGCACCCGAGTGGGAGTGAGATATGCTCTATGAACAATCTTGTACTGTATGAGGCGATCTCTCAAGGAAACCAGCGTCTTAAATGGGAAATCCCATACATCCTCCCAGTCCTCGGAGGCTAGCTCCGGAATGTCTTGGCCCCATTGCTGACGGAGCCTGGACAACTCAGGAGATGAGACCCGGAGGAGATGTGCGTAGAGCACGGAGGTGGGCTTGTTGGTGCAGACAAAGCGTAAAATCCGTTCCAAGTCAGATTGCACCAGCTGCCCCTCGCCTGGTGGAAACTGGGCCTTAAAAGCATGAGACAGCTGAAGATACCTGAATTTGTGTGAGGGCGGGACATTGTGGTGTGACATTAAATGATCAAAGGGGAAGATCGAAAGGTCTGAGGTGACATCTGAGAGAGCTTTCATATGGTATTTGGTCAACACCACAGGGTCTGGAATTTTGAGAAGGTGATGTAGGTTGGGATTGTTCCAGAGGGGGGCGTTCGGGGATACCGCAATTGAAGGATACTTTTCACAGGCCAAGCCCTCCCGCCAGGCCCTCAGGCAGTACATCAGAATTTAGTAGAGATATATTCTTCAACCAGTAGATGGCAGTGTTTATATGTTTGTAGCTGCATCCATTGTATGTTCTTTTTCTTTTATGTATAATAAAGTTTCCTGTTTTCTGTCTGCAGTTAAGCAACAAAGCCCCCGTGGAATGTGCATGGTTGTTCTGTAGGGCTTTATACAGAATTTCTAACAATCCTTCACTCCTCTGGAAAGGCTTTCCACAAGATTATGGATCAAAAGGAGTAAAAGAGCTGGACCCCTTGAGTGGATGGGATAGGTAGTCCAAATTTTTAATTTTTTGCAGGCAATTCTCCGTAAATAGAGATATCCAATGAAGTCTCAAGGAATGTCTAGGGAGAATGAGAAGAATGACAGTACCACAGGCTGTTACACTGGAGCCTCAGCCCTACTATATCCACTTTCCCTATGCAAATTGTAGTCCAATACAGATATAATTTATTGTCAGCATACAAGCCACTGATGAAGGGTTGTGAACCACTGAAACATTGTGGCTGTACACTATTACATTGTGTTTTAATGAAAAAACCTGGAATTGTCCAATTGTTGTGAAGCTTTCATTCTTCCAATCTACATGATTATGCAGTGGTGGCCCGCGCTGCCCTCCCTATCATTGCCGTCACCCTCCCTATCCATGCCCCCGGCCCCATTCAGGACGCTGGGCGCATGAATTCCTATGGGGGGGGGGGGTTGAAGCACCTGATTAGAGCCAGAGGCTCTAATAGGCTTCAAAATAGGGTGGGCTCGGGGCACGGAACATTGCGTGCGGAGCCCACCCAGTTGTGTTGCAATAGCGAATGAATATTTGCTGTTGCAACACTAATCCTCCTCCTGGCCAATTGGGAAGCAGGTCTGATATCCATCACCCGATTGGCTGAAAAGATAGGCGATCCTATTGGACGCCAAGGAGGAGGGAGGGAGACGCACGTTGAAAGCTGCCGTCATCTCAAAAGAGAAAAGGACACCGGAGACGCTGCCAGATGCCAGCTGCAGCCTGATCCCCTGCCCAATGTGCCTGCAGATCTCTGCCGCTCTGTGCCCGCCGATCCCCGATGTGCCTGCCGATGGGATAAGTGCCGGTGGACCGGCAGACAGCGGGGAGAGGAGTGGCCCAGGAGTCAGATGTGGCCATTTGCTTGCCTTTATCCAGACCTTGGGGCACTAGTCCTCCCACTGATACAAGACACTATTCCTCCCACTGACACCAAATATGGGGCACTACTATTCCTTCCCCTAGTATCAAAGATGGGTTCACTGTTTACGCCCACTGATGCCAGGACAATTTCAACCCCAATTGGCCACAGTCCAGCCCCCCTAAAGTCTGAAGCCCTTTTTTTAAAAACTATTTGGAGACCCCTGATCTACTTAGTGCCTACACTGTATAGTAATTGGTAGTGCACAAAGTGCACAAAGTGTTTTGTGAGATGGCTTTCAGAAATTTGGATTCTTAAAAATTGCTTTGAGGAATTACACTCCCTGACCTTAGGAAGGACCGTCATTGCAAGACACTGGCATAAGCCTCATACACACCCTCCCTTTTTTTTCCTTATGGATTCTTTATGTCACATGGAACAGATGGTCTCTTGGGAAAACGGCACTGAAGAAGCATACAAACTTCCCTGGACAGTATGGAACTATTTCAGATATTCATTGAATTTCACTTCCTTTATCTGAAACTTCCTGCGGGCACATACTAGGCTATCTCCCTCATCTTTAGCTATATAATAAGGCTACGGTTGGCGCCTGGACCTAGGGTGGGATTTCTCCTTTTTTTTTCTGTAGTCTGTTTCTCTTTTTCTCCTTTTTTTTTTTTTTTTATATATATGTAGTCCACGAAATTTGTTCTAGTTGTTGGTAATCTACAGACTACAGATTGTGGCCTAGCCTATGCCCCACTGCATGTAGACACCATTGAACCATTTTGTGGATTATCCAACGTCTATGTTTTTGGCAGTGGCGTCTCCAGCTTTCATATTTAGGGGGGGGCACATGGGGGGGACAGGGACAAAAGTAGGGGGGCAACTATAAAATGCATATATATATCTATATATATATAGATATATATATATAGATATATATATATAGATATATAAATATATACTGGGGCCCTTTACTACGACCCCACAATGGCCCTTTCACATGTTCTGCAGTGAGCTCCCTTCCTACTGTATTGGGGTCCCCCAGGGTGGCAGAAAACAAGAGATATATGTCACCAGCATACCAAGAAAATATAAGGGTCCAAAGCAGTGGGAGAACTATCAGGGTTGCAAAGGTTGTCTTGCCACCGGGCCCTGGTGTTCTGCCACTGTGGGGTTTCCCAGCCTCCTCTTGCTGTCCTGCCCCTGCTTTTGACAGCGCTGGTCTGGCATCTCTTGGAATTTACAGGGCGGTTCTCCTGTCCTAAGGATGGGAGAAATCAGTCTGTTTTTTCAGTAACTGAGAGTCCTGGTGGAGTCCTTCCTGCAACTCGCTCTACTCCCTGCCAATGAGGATGCAGGGGAAGTAGCAGATCGGGCAGCCGTGGTTGTGTGAGCGCTCGCATTATGCAGTGTCAGCGAGCAGAGGGAGGGGGGAGGAATCACTCGCAGGAGCTGACTGGGGATGCTCTCCCTCTTAGACATTGATTTTTTGTAAAAAAAAAAAAAAATGATGGGGGGGGACAGTATAATGTTGGGGAGGTCAGGGCCCCCTCTGGCCCCCCCTCTAGGGACGCCATTGGTTTTTGGATCCATCTCTCATAAGAGACTATATTTTATCTGTTTCTATGGTTTTGTTTCTTAATATTGTACTCTTTTGTACATCTCTACTAGTATATTGTATACTATAAAGTTATGGAAACCATGCTATTTGTGGTAGAAAATAATAAAGGATACATCAGCAGACACAAAAAAAAAGATGTCCCTTTTAATAAAATAATTAAAAAATAATGTGTTGTGCTTACTAACTACTCACAAGGTGCATTACATGAATAATATAAAAGACATACACTGTCCCAATGTATAAACCTTCGGTAACAAACCAGAGAAAATTGAGTACTCTCCGTGATACTTTTTTTATTTGCACTAACATACAATTTTTCAGGATAAGCTTTCGGGATGTGTCCCCTTCTTCGAGGTCCAAGCAGTACTCAAGTACTCTGTCACAGTACTCAAGTACTGCTTGGACCTTGAAGAAGGGGACACACCCCGAAGGCTTGTCCTGAAAAATTGTATGTTAGCGCAAATAAAAAAAAGTATCACGGACAGTACTCCATTTTCTCTGTCACAATTGCACTAATACGGCTACAATCACCTCAAGTATGATGGGAGGTAACAAACCAAAAAGGGTGAAAAGATTATATAAAGAATAAACTAAAGTGTTAAAAAAAAGTCCCATCAAAAATGCAGAGCAGATGAATTTTTAACCCTCTGTAAGTGTATTTCTTTGTTACAAGAAACATTTTAGAAGGTTTTTTTACATAATGGAGAGGCGTCTTTCTGTTTGCTTTACATGATATTAATATTGGAAGTCCAGACATGGTTGTCTATTGAACAGTTTTCCTGGTGGCCTATAGCTGATGTATGGAGGGTGCCATTGACATATGGAAATAACTGAAGCTCTATTTGACCACTCTTAATAAGGAGGTCTTAGTGAGTTCCTATCATCACTCTGGGTGAAGGTGCATGAAGGTAAAAAATCTTCTTGGTGCAGCAGCCCCCCCACCAATACTTACCCAAGCCCCATCTTGATCCAGAGATGTGCACAAGAGCCTCAGCTCTCGGTGGACTCTCCCTTCTCATTGGCTCCTGCCTCTGTTAATCACAGTCAGTAAGCCAATGAGGAGAGAAGGGGGTGGGACAGAGACACAGCTCTGTGTTTTAATGGACACATGTAGAGCAGGAGGTCAGGAATGAGCCTACTTGGGGGTCCCCGTTGCAAGCTGCTTGCGCTTGCAGGAGGGAAGGGCCAAGAATGCCGGCGGGGGACCCCAGAAGAGGAGAATTGGGGCTGCTCTGTGGAAAACCATTACACAGAGCAGGTAAGTATAACATGTTTGTTATAAAAAAAAGCCTTTAAAATTACAGTAATACTTTGGATTACAAGCATAATTCCTTCCAGAAGATAGCTTGTAATCCAAAGCACTCATATCAAAGCGAGTTTCCCCATAGGAAATAATGGAAACTCAGATAATCCGTTCCACAGCCACTGCTTGTCTATGCAGTACTGCATGTGGCCAGAGGTGCGGGGGTGCCGGAGACACTTGGAAACGCTCGGAGACCCTTGAAAAAACTCTGAGATGCTCGGAGACCACTCGGAGACACTTGGAAACACTCAGAGATGCTCAGAGACCACTCGGAGATGCTCGTCACCAGACCTCTGGCCAAATGTGATACTGCACACCCCCCCCGAGGCATATTTATTTCATTATATGTTTTATATTCTTACCTACTTCTGTAATTATTGAGCTTCATTCCTTATGTTAAAATGTATCCATTAACATGTATGTTAAGCTTATTACTATGAACTGAATAAAAATCTTTTGACAAGGAATCCTACTCGTCTTGCGAGACAGAGTCAGGATTTAAAAAAATATATAAATTGCTCGTATGGTGAAATGCTGGTAAACTGCGTTACTCGCAATCCGAGGTTCCACTGTACTTTAATTTTGATGTCAAATTTCGATTTAGTTTCAGTCATAGTCTTTTGACTAAAATGTAATTTTAGTTTTAGTCGTATTTTAGTCATCTGAATTGTTTTAGTTTTAGTCGTATTTTAGTCATCTGAATTGTTTTAGTTTTAGTCGTATTTTAGTCATCTGAATTGTTTTAGTTTTAGTCATATTGTAGTTGACTAAAATAGTGTAATGCCCCGTACACACAATTTGACATTCTGACAACAAAATCCTGGATTTATTTCCAAAGGAAGTTGGCTCAAACCTGTCTTGCATACACACGGTCACACAAATGTTGTCGGAAATTCCGATCGCCAAGAACGCGGTGACGTACAACACGTACGACGAGCCGAGAAAAATTAAGTTCAATAGCCAGAGCAGCTCTTCTGCTTGATTCCGAGCATGCGTGGAATTTTGTGCGTCGGAATTGTCTACACATGATCGGAATTTCCGACAACGGATTTTGTTGTCGGAAAATTTGGGAACCAGCTCTCAAATTTTTGTTGTCGGAAATTCCTACAAAAAATGTCCCATGGAGCCTAAACACGGTCGGAATTTCTGATAACAAGCTCCCATCGAACATTTGTTGTCAGAAATTCCCATCGTGTGTACGCGGCATAAGCCTTGTCAACAAATCGAACGCCGTTTCCTACCACTGTCTGTCTTATGATACTTCCACACCAGTATTTTATAATTGGTATCTACAGAATTGATTTGTTCTTGTGCTTGAACATTCCAAAACAAACCCTCCATAGCGAGAGTGGAAATTCTAGGCCACAACAGATCTGCTGCCATCTTTTATCATGACTTGGTTGAACCATAGAGGTGCATGTTCCCTATGGATGAAAGTCAACGACTATTTCATCTGCCGCACAACTTTTTAACATTTGTGCAAATATTTTCTGTGTGAAATGTGACACTTGGGCAGAAGCGGATGCCAGGGTTGGCCGCTGACACACAGCCAGTTAGTTCTCTCAGATAGATCGTCTTTACGAATGATCGCACTTTTCGGCTGCTCTTACCTTTGCGGAGACTGAGCAGACCTGCTCGGCTGGGAGATAGTCAAATGGGAAGATAAACCTCCAGTTGAAGTTGCCTTCACCACCCATAGACCTGTAATGAACGTCTGTTTTTTGCCTATGTTCTTCGTGGCCGATCATCCAGCTGAGGGAAGAAAGAGGCAAGATGGTTAGCTAGGGAGGAAGTCTTTTTTTATGTAAGCCTGCCAGCTTCAAAACGGGTAGCACCCACATGGGGGCATATGTGTATGAAACACTGCTTGGCTTTATAAAAAACAGTATAAACCTGTATATAAGGTGACAGTGTGTGTCTTGTCAGATAATGGAGGAGGAAGCAGTACTGGATCAGTAATCTGTATATAAGGTGATAGTGTGTGTCTTGTCAGATGATGGAGGAGGAAGCAGTGCTGGATCAGTAATCTGTATATAAGATGACAGTGTGTGGCTTGTCAGATAGTGGAGGAGGAAGCAGTACTGGATCAGTAATCTGTATATAAGATGACAGTGTGTGGCTTGTCAGATAATGGAGGAGGAAGCAGTGCTGGATCAGTAATCTGTATATAAGATGACAGTGTGTGTCTTGTCAGATAATGGAGGAGGAAGCAGTGCTGGATCAGTATTCTGTATATAAGGTGACAGTGTGTGTCTTGCCAGATAATGGAGGAGGAAGCAGTACTGGATCAGTAATCTGTATATAAGGTGACAGTGAGTGTCTTGTCAGATAGTGGAGGAGGAAGCAGTACTGGATCAGTAATCTGTATATAAGGTGACAGTGTGTGTCTTGTCAGATAGTGGAGGAGGAAGCAGTACTGGATCAGTAATCTGTATATAAGATGACAGTGTGTGTCTTGCCAGATAACGGAGGAGGAAGCAGTGCTGGATCAGTAATCTGTATATAAGGTGACAGTGTGTGAATTGTCAGATGATGGAGGAGGAAGCAGTACTGGATCAGTAATCTGTATATAAGGTGACAGTGTGTGTCTTGTCAGATAGTGGAGGAGGAAGCAGTGCTGGATCAGTAATCTGTATATAAGGTGACAGTGTGTGTCTTGTCAGATAATGGAGGAGGAAGCAGTGCTGGATCAGTAATCTGTATATAAGGTGATAGTGTGTGTCTTGTCAGATAGTGGAGGAGGAAGCAGTACTGGATCAGTAATCTGTATATAAGGTGATAGTGTGTGTCTTGTCAGATAGTGGAGGAGGAAGCAGTGCTGGATCAGTAATCTGTATATAAGAGGTTCTGTAGAAGAAGTACTTCATGACTCTTATGATAATAATGGAGAGGGGTGTGTTGAATGGGTGGTGAGTGGCATGTAATGTATTGTACAAGGCTGATTGCGGGTGTACATAGAGCTGTGTATTGTACATAGAGCTGTGTATTGTACATAGAGCTGTAGATTGTACATAGAGCTGTAGATTGTACATAGAGCTGTAGACTGTACATAGAGCTGTGTATTGTACATAGAGCTGTGTATTGTACATAGAGCTGTGTATTGTACATAGAGCTGTGTATTGTACATAGAGCTGTGTATTGTACATAGAGCTGTGTATTGTACATAGAGCTGTAGACTGTACATAGAGCTGTGTATTGTACATAGAGCTGTAGACTGTACACAGAGCTGTGTATTGTACATAGAGCTGTGTATTGTACATAGAGCTGTGTATTGTACATAGAGCTGTGTATTGTACATAGAGCTGTAGATTGTACATAGAGCTGTAGATTGTACATAGAGCTGTGTATTGTACATAGAGCTGTAGATTGTACATAGAGCTGTAGATTGTACATAGAGCTGTGTATTGTACATAGAGCTGTGTATTGTACATAGAGCTGTAGATTGTACATAGAGCTGTAGATTGTACATAGAGCTGTAGATTGTACATAGAGCTGTGTATTGTACATAGAGCTGTAGATTGTACATAGAGCTGTGTATTGTACATAGAGCTGTGTATTGTACATAGAGCTGTAGATTGTACATAGAGCTGTAGATTGTACATAGAGCTGTGTATTGTACATAGAGCTGTGTATTGTACATAGAGCTGTAGACTGTACACAGAGCTGTGTATTGTACATAGAGCTGTGTATTGTACATAGAGCTGTGTATTGTACATAGAGCTGTGTATTGTACATAGAGCCGTGTATTGTACATAGAGCTGTAGCTTGTACATAGAGCTGTAGATTGTACATAGAGCTGTGTATTGTACATAGAGCTGTGTATTGTACATAGAGCTGTGTATTGTACATAGAGCTGTGTATTGTACATAGAGCTGTAGATTGTACATAGAGCTGTGTATTGTACATAGAGCTGTGTATTGTACATAGAGCTGTGTATTGTACATAGAGCTGTAGATTGTACATAGAGCTGTGTATTGTACATAGAGCTGTAGATTGTACATAGAGCTGTGTATTGTACATAGAGCTGTAGATTGTACATAGAGCTGTAGATTGTACATAGAGCTGTAGATTGTACATAGAGCTGTGTATTGTACATAGAGCTGTAGATTGTACATAGAGCTGTGTATTGTACATAGAGCTGTGTATTGTACATAGAGCTGTAGATTGTACATAGAGCTGTAGATTGTACATAGAGCTGTGTATTGTACATAGAGCTGTGTATTGTACATAGAGCTGTAGACTGTACACAGAGCTGTGTATTGTACATAGAGCTGTGTATTGTACATAGAGCTGTGTATTGTACATAGAGCCGTGTATTGTACATAGAGCTGTAGCTTGTACATAGAGCTGTAGATTGTACATAGAGCTGTGTATTGTACATAGAGCTGTGTATTGTACATAGAGCTGTGTATTGTACATAGAGCTGTGTATTGTACATAGAGCTGTAGATTGTACATAGAGCTGTGTATTGTACATAGAGCTGTGTATTGTACATAGAGCTGTGTATTGTACATAGAGCTGTAGATTGTACATAGAGCTGTAGATTGTACATAGAGCTGTGTATTGTACATAGAGCTGTGTATTGTACATAGAGCTGTGTATTGTACATAGAGCCGTGTATTGTACATAGAGCCGTGTATTGTACATAGAGCTGTGTATTGTACATAGAGCTGTAGATTGTACATAGAGCTGTAGATTGTACATAGAGCTGTGTATTGTACATAGAGCTGTAGATTGTACATAGAGCTGTAGATTGTACATAGAGCCGTGTATTGTACATAGAGCCGTGTATTGTACATAGAGCTGTGTATTGTACATAGAGCCGTGTATTGTACATAGAGCTGTAGATTGTACATAGAGCTGTAGATTGTACACATCTCGGATATTATATTAGATACGTAGTATGGAGGCCTCTTACCTCTTCACATAAATATCGCTCATTTTCTCCCCTGTGATGCTGACATCATCTAGGATGACATCCCGGGTGTTCCAAATTATGCAGCGCAGCAAAAACCTGGAGGAGAGACAAGAATTAAACACACAAATCTTATGATTGCATTCACATCTGTGTGTTGCAGTGCACTGTACTGCTGCTTCAGGAAAGTCACTGATTACTAGACATGAAATTCGATTAGTTCCGAATTCGTTTTTTAACGAATTTTGACAAATTCGTTAATTCAGAAATATCTGAATTTTTCAATTTCTGAAATTTCGAATTTCTAAATTTTCAAATTTTCAAATTTTCGAAAATTCAGAAATTGGAAATTCGGAAATTCGAACTTTCGGAAATTTGACATTTAGGAAATTCGAAATTTCATAAATTTCAAAATTCAAAAATCTGGAAATTTGAAAATTCAAAAATAAGATTGAAAATCTGAAAATTCAAAAGAATAAAAATCTGAAAATTTGAAAACCCAAAAATCTGAAATAATAACTAATCATAAATATTAAATTATAGCAAAGCTGTGGGAGGGACCCAGCAGGCTCCACCCACTACAGGCTGCCTGCAGAAAACAACAGGACGGGGGCGGAGACAAGACCAGTCACCCTGTACACAAGGAGAGAGAGCAGAGCTGTGGGAGGAGCCCAGCAGGCTCCACCCATTTCCATAACACACCCACTACAGGGTGCCTGCAGAAAACTACAGGAGGGGGCGGAGACAAGGCCAGTCACCCTGCACAAAGAGAGAGAGCAGAGCTGTGGGAGGGACCCAGCAGGCTCCACCCACTACAGGCTGCCTGCAGAAAACAACAGGAGGGGGCGGAGACAAGACCAGTCACCCTGTACAAGGACAGAGAGCAGAGCTGTGGGAGGGACCCAGCAGGCTCCACCCACTGCAAGCTGTCTGCAGAAAATTACAGGAGGGGGCGGAGACGAGACCTGTCACCCTGTACCAGGAGAGAGAGCAGCAATGAGCGGTCTTTATTACAGAAAGCCCCACACTAGATTACTGCACAGATCTGGAAGATATACACAGAGCTCAGCAGTCAGTCTGGAGGACTAAGCAGGCTGTATATACACGCAGACCACCCACGTGTGATGCTGAGCCTCCTTGAATGAAAGAAGTGAAATACAATGAAAGAAAGGGGCGGGCCAGAGACAGGCTGTGGAGGAAAGGGGCTAGATGAAGAAAGGGCTATATGATGGTGGACATCCTCCTGCCAGGAAATGAAGTTTCTATCTGACTTCAAATGAAGCACCTCCAACCCAAATGGCATGGGGGTAAATATGGGAGTTTAATTGTGCCACAAAGAGGTCACACAGATATACACTCACCGGCCACTTTATTAGGTACACCTGTTCAATTGCTTGGTAACACAAATTGCTGATCAGCCAATCACATGGCAGCAACTCCTCGCATTTAGGCATCTAGACGTGGTGAAGACAATTTGCTGAAGTTCAAACTGAGCATCAGAATGGGGAAGAAAGGGGATTTAGGTGACTTTGAACGTGGCATGGTTGTTGGTGATGGACGGGCTGGTCTGAGTATTTAAAAAACTGCTGATCTACTGGGATTTTGACACACAACCATCTCTCAGGTTTACAGAGAATGGTCCGAAAAAGAGAAAATATCCAGTGAGCGGAGGTTGTGTGGAGGAAAATGCCTTGTTGATGTCAGAGGAGAATGGGCAGACTGGTCCAGATGATAGAAAGGCAACAGTAACTCAAATAATCACTCGTTAAAACCAAGGTATGCAGAATACCATCTCTGAACACACAACACATTAAACCTTGAAGCAGATGGGCTACAGCAGCAGAAGACCACACCGGTGCCACTCCTGTCAGCTAAGAACAGGAAGCTGAGGCTACAATTTGCACAGGATCACCAAAATTGGCCAATAGAAGATTGGAAAAACGTTTCCTGGTCTGATGAGTCTCGATTTGAGTTGCGACATTCAGATGGTAGGGTCAGAATTTGGTGTAAACAACATGAAAGTATGGATCCATCCTGCCTTGTATCACCGGTTCAGGTTGGTGGTGGTGTAAGGCTCGGTTCACACAGGGGCAACACGATTTCAGCGCGACTTTGTACGGCGACTTCAACGCGACTTCAGCGCGACTTCAGCGCGACTTTAAGCAAATTACAACGCGACTTCAAGTCGCCTCCAGGACAGGCGACTTTGGCTGTGGCCAATCACAGGGTAATCAGCTCTCTGGGAGGGAGGGGTTTGCCTGGGCAAACTAAATTTTTTCCCTGCAAAGTCGCTTGACTGTAGAGAGAGATCCGACTTGGAGGCGACTTCCATTGATTTCTATGGTACAGGTCGCCTACCAAGTCGGATCCAAGTAGTACAGGGAGTACGCTCTGAAGTCGGAGCGACTTCAGTAGTGTCTATTAAGACGCTCCCATTCACTGTAATGTGAATCTCTTTCTGGGGCGACTTGGGGCGACTTGAGGGCTTACAAGTCGGATCCCAGGTCGCGGTAGTGTGAACCGAGCCTAATGGTGGGGGGGATATTTTCTTGGCACACTTTGGGCCTCTTAGTACCAACTGAGCATAATTTAAACGCCACGCCCTACCTGAGTATTGTTGCTGACCATGTCCATCCCTTTATGACTACAGTGTCCCCATCTTCTGATGGCTCCTTCCAGCAGGATAATCACCATGTCACAAAGCTCCAATCATCTCACTACTGGACAATGAGGTCACTGTACTCTAATGGCCTCCACACTCACCAGATCTCACCACACTCACCAGATCTCACCACACTCACCAGATCTCACCACACTCACCAGATCTCATCCAATAGAACACCTTTGGAATGTGGTGGAACAGGAGATTTGCATTACTGACATGCAGCGGACAAATCTGCAGCAACTGCGTGATGCAATCATGTCACTATGGACCAAAATCTCTTAGGAATATTTCCAATACCTTCTTGAATCTATGCCATGAAGAATGAAGACAAAAGGGGGTCCAACCCGGTACTAGCAAGGTGTGCCTAATAAAGTGGCTGGTGAGGATATATATATTATATATATATATATATATATATATATATATATATATATATATATACTGGTTATTATATATCAGTGATGTCGAACCTTGGCACCTCAGGCGTTTTCGGACTACATTTCCCATAATGCTCATGCACTTTGCAGTGTAGTGGAGCATCATGGGAAATGTAGTTCCAAAACATCTGGGGTGCCGAGGTTCACCATCACTGTTATAAATGTGTGTGTGACCCCTTTGTGGCACAATTAAAGTCCCATATTTACCCCCATGCCATTTAGGTGGGAGGCGCTCCATTTGTGTTTAAATTGAGGGATCTGGAGGAATATTAGTAAGTGTGCAGTGAAATCAGATTAAGCCATTTCAGTACAAGAGGGAGGGCTGAAGTTCATATTTAAAGAATGCTGAAGATGACAGAGTTATTCTCCCCGATACGGACACAAAGAGATATCAAAACCTGACAGAGGTTCTAACCCCTTCCCAGGCTAAAACAGATTTCTTTAAAGTAGCATGGCCACAGTGAAAGCATACATCTTCGGGTTTAATGAATATCACTGACTAAATGTATTTTTAGTATGCAGATTGGAAGACCTCAGTGTGACCAATCAGATTCCAGATCTCAGGCAAGAGATTATTTGCAATTGATGTCAACAGGAAATTGCACTGACCACATCATCGCTACTTTAGTCACCAATCAGATTTGAGATGACTTGGGTCACATGACACATGAGATAAACTGGTATCTCCCTGCCCCAGCACCACCCACAGGTGTATTATAGAAGATTATATCATAAATCTCACCTTTTTGCTTTTCTTGGCGTGATGTTAAATGGTGGCCCAGGAGGTCCCAGAAGCTTGGGGAACACATCTACCCACATCTGCAGCTTTCCCTAGAATCAAGAAGTACAGGCTGTGAGGACAGAGTGGCTGAAGAGATACAGTATCTCACAAAAGTAAGTACACCCCTCACATATTTGTAAATATTTTATTATATATGTTCATGTGACAACACTGAAGAAATGACACTTTGCTACAATGTAAAGTAGTGAGTGTACAGCTTATATAACAGTGTAAATTTGCCGTCCCCTCAAAATAACTCAACACACAGCCATTAATGTCTAAACCACTGGCAACAAAAGTGAGTACACCCCTAAGTGAAAATGTCCAAATTGGGCCCAAAGTGGCAATATTTTGTGTGGCCACCATTATTTTCCAGCACTGCCTTAACCCTCTTGGGCATGGAGTTCACCAGAGCTTCACAGGTTGTCACTGGAGTCCTCTTCCACTCCTCCATGATGACATCACGGAGCTGGTGGATGTTAGAGACCTTGTGCTCCTCCACCTTCCATTTGAGGATGCCCCACAGATGATCAATAGGGTTTAGGTCTGGAGACATGCTTGGCCAGTCCATCACCTTTACCCTCAGATTCTTTATCAAGGCAGTTGTCATCTTGGAGGTGTGTTTGGGGTTGTTATCATGTTGAATACTGCCCTGCGGCCCAGTTTCTGAAGGGAGGGGATCATGCTCTGCTTCAGTATGTCACAGTACATGTTGGCATTCATGGTTCCCTCAATGAACTGTAGCTCCCCAGTGCCGGCAGCACTCATGCAGCCCCAAACCATGACACTCCCACCACCATGCTTGACTGTAGGCAAGACACACTTGTCTTTGTACTCCTCTCCTGGTTGCCGCCACACACACTTGACACCATCTGAACCAAATAAGTTTATCTTGGTCTCATCACACCACAGGACATGGTTCCAGTAATCCATATCCTTAGTCTGATTGTCTTCAGCAAACTGCAGGCTTCCTCGTGCATGATCTTTAGAAGAGGCTTCCTTCTGGGACGACAGCCATGCAGACCAATTTGATGCAGTGTGCGGTGTATGGTCTGGGCACTGACAGGCTGACCCCCCACCCCTTCAACCTCTGCAGCAATGCTGGCAGCACTCATACGTCTATTTCCCAAAGACAACCTCTGGATATGACGCTGAGCACGTGCACTCAACTTCTTTGGTCGACCATGGCGAGGCCTGTTCTGAGTGGCAATCTTCTTATAGCCTAGGCCATCTTTATGTAGAGCAAAAATTATTTTTTTCAAATCTCAGAGAGTTCTTTGCCATGAGGTGCCAGGTTGAATTTCCAGTGACCAGTATGAGAGAATGAGAGCGATAATACCAAATTTACCACACCTGCTCCCCATTCACACCTGAGACCTTGTAACACTAACGAGTCACATGACACCGGGGAGGGAAAATGTCTAATTGGCCCAATTTGGACATTTTCACTTAGGGGCGTACTCACTTTTGTTGCCAGCGGTTTAGACATTAATGGCTGTGTGTTGAGTTATTTTGAGGGGACAGCAAATTTACACTGTTATACAAGCTGTACACACACTACTTTACATTGTATCAAAGTGTCATTTCTTCAGTGTTGTCACATGAAAAGATATAATAAAAGATTAACAAAAATGTGAGGGGTGTACTCACTTTTGTGAGATACTGTACAAATTCTGATGGCTGAGGTGGAGATTGTGACATCATCTGCCCACCTCTCCACCCCAGCCAATCAGAAGAAAACTTGTGTTCATTCATAAAAATACAAGGCTTCCTGTGAATGGAGGAGCAGCTCTCAGCCCAAGTTGATCTTGTGTCGGCAGCAGACAGGAAGTCCCCATATATAAAGTGATAACAAAGCTGGAGTTGGGCTTTCAGTGATTTGGTGTTTGACTCTCATCTAATGCTTATCTAATAATTATTTAAGTAAAATTGGATTCGATCAGTGTTGCCAACCGCCAGTATTTTTACTGGCAGCCAGTAAAAAACTGCACTTTTCTCCTTCCAGTAAAAATATGGTTGCATGCGCAGTTCCGGTCTGGAGCCGGCCGAGACCATCCGAGTGCCTTCTACAGTGTGATTGGGTGAAGGCGGTGCCCGAGTGTGTGTTGTGAAGTCATGGTGCAAGGGAGCCAAGCGGAGCGTTTGGAGCTTAGTATGCGGGTCTGCAGGATGGGAGTAAGGCAAGCCGGGAGCGGGACTGTCAGTGTTGTTTGGATTGGAGTGAACTGAAGGGACCACCTGGCATGGAGAGAGACTGTCATGCCGCGTACACACGACCGGACTTTACGGCATACTTGGTCCGGCGGACCGAAGTCCATCGGACAATTCGATCGTGTGTGGGCTCCAGTGGACTTTTTTTCCCCAAAAGTCCGACGGACCTAGAAATAAAACATGTTTCAAATCTTTCCAACTGACTTGAGTCCGAAAAATCCGCTCGTCTGTATGCTAGTCAGACGGACTTAAACCGACGCTAGGGCAGCTATTGGCTACTGGCTATGAACTTCCTTGTTTTAGTCCGGTGTACATCATCACGTACGAATTCGTCGGACTTTGGTTGATCGTGTGTAGGCAAGTCCGTTCATTCGGAAAGTCCGTCGAAAAGTCCGCCAGACAAAGTCTGCCGTAAAGTCCGGTCGTGTGTACGCGGCATTACTGTGACTCAGGAGGGGACATCATCATCTGTGCTGTCAGTGTCACTGTGAGAGTCAATTTCACAATTTCAAATGGGCAGGGGCATTGCTAGGTGGCAAAAAGAACAGGGGCCTCAGCCTGGAGTCCGAGCCAGCACCGGGGGGGGGGGGTTGGGGATGGTGTGTGTTACCTACCTGACATACACTGACCTACCTGACATACACTGACCTGCCTGACATACACTGACCACTACACTTACCTACCTGACATATACTGACCATTACACTCACCTACCTGACATACACTGACCATTACACTCACCTACCTGACATACACTGACCATTACACTCACCTACCTGACATACACTGACCATTACACTCACCTACCTGACATACACTCAACTACCTGACATACACTGACCATTACACTTACCTACCTGACATACACTGACCATTACACTCACCTACCTGACATACACTGACCATTACACTTACCTACCTGACATACACTGACCATTACACTCACCTACCTGACATACACTGACCATTACACTCACCTACCTGACCCACACTGACCATTACACTCACCTACCTGACCCACACTGACCATTACACTCACCTACCTGACCCACACTGACCATTACACTCACCTACCTGACATACACTGACCATTACACTTACCTACCTGACATACACTGACCATTACACTCACCTACCTGACATACACTGACCATTACACTTACCTACCTGACATACACTGACCATTACACTTACCTACCTGACATACACTGACCATTACACTTACCTACCTGACATACACTGACCATTACACTCACCTACCTGACATACTGTACACTAACTCACACTCACCTACCTGACATACACTGAACCACACTGACCATTACACTCACCTACCTGACATACACTTACCATTACACTCACCTACCTGACATACAGTGACAATTACACTTAACCTACCTGACATACACTGACCATTACACTCAACTACCTGACATACACTGACAATTACACTCACCTACCCGACATACACTGACCATTACACTCACCTACCTGACCCACACTGACCTACCTGACCCACACTGACATGATACACTGACCACCAGATGTCAGGTGATGTGACCTCTTCCTGCAGCTCAGTTGTAGTGTGCGGCCCGTAGAGTAGACAGCAGGCACTCCAGGCAGCCAGAGCCATGACACACAACAGGAGAGGAGAGCCGCCCGCCCGAGCGCCGAGTGGAGAACTTCTCACAGTGGCGCGGCGGCCGCATTGTAATTCCCGCCTTCTGGAGCCTGCAGAGCCTTCGATGGACGTCAGACGTCGTGTGGTCCCAGTTGAATTGGACCAGTGGGATGTCCATCATAGGCGCTGTAGGCTCCAGAAGGCGGGACCTGCTATATCACTCAGCCACGCTCAGATCGGTCAGCTCAGCGGCGGCACTCGGGCTTGGGGCTAAAAACAAAACTGTGCATGCCCAAGACCCCAAAAGCTTTTAGGGGACCCACTCGGGGCTCCAGCCACCGTCATGTAGGTGAGTTGTACAATTTAAATGGGGGCCACCATGCCTTATATCCAGTTTTATAATAAACTTAATTCCAAGAGGTAGTCACTGGAGGGGAGACCTCACTGCTGGCAAGCCTGAGTAGAAAAGGGCAACCAATATCCACCTACGACTGAAGATTTTGGGCCCATTTACATTCTTGCAGTGGGTCAACACATGTGCATTATGTTAAGGCAGCACACTGAAAATAATGGACCAAAACGTCCCTAAAATTGAACGTGTCACAACATTTGTGACAGAATACAATGCAATGCATTCAAGTGGAAGTAAAGTTTTTGTGTACTCAAATGGCTGACAGGCAGGGTATTTATGACAGAAGAGACCCTATTGGTCTGTCAGCTGTCATATTCACTGAGCCGCGCATGCACAGCTCAGCGAACATTTACGGCCCTGATCAGCCCCCGATCCAGTGTTGTGACTCCCATGCACATGCCCGAGAGTGGTGTCATGGCGGTCTGGCGTATCAAGCAGTGTCGACTAAAGCGACTAAAACATTTTAGTCGACTAAATGAATACTATTTTAGTCAGCTAAAATACGACTAAAACAAAAACAATTGAGATGACTAAAATACAACTAAAACTAAAATGGCATTTTAATCAAAAGACTAAAACTAAATTTGACTTCCAAATTAACACTGGTCTGTGTTAAAATAGCATATTGAATTTTTCACTCCAGCAGTATATAATAAGTTTGGAAATTATAGAGAAATGTTAACTATTGCCGCGTACACACGGTCGGACTTTCCGGCATACTTGGTCCGGCGGACCAGAGTGTGCCGGACAATCCGCCCGTGTGTGGGCGCCGGCGGACTTTTCCGGCGGACTTTTTCCCAAAAGCCCGCCGGACCTAGATTTGAAGAAAGTTTTAAATCTTTCCGCCGGACTCAGTTTCGGGCGGAAAGTCCGCTCGTGTGTGTGCTGGTCCGACGGAAAGCCCGCTCGTGTGTGTGCTGGTCCGACGGAAAGCCCGCTCGTGTGTATGCTGGTCCGACGGACCAGATACGACACGAGGGCAGGGTATTGCATCTCGCGCTCGCTGCAATAGGAAAAACAAATTTTCCTATTGCGGCGAGCGCGGGGCATACCAGGCCCTTAGGTCTGGTATGGATTATAAAGGGAACCCCCTACGCCGAAAAAACGGCGTGGGGTCCCCCCTAAAATCCATACCAGACCCCGATCCGAGCACGCAGCCTGGCCGGTCAGGAAAGGGGGTGGGGACGAGCGAGCGCCCCCCCCCCCCTCCTGAACCGTACCAGGCCACATGCCCTCAACATGGGGGGTGGGTGCTTTGGGGGAGGGGGGCCGCCCTGCGGGCCCCCCCCCACCCCAAAGCACCTTGTCCCCATGTTGATGAGGACAAGGGCCTCTTCCCGACAACCCTGGCCGTTGGTTGTCGGGGTCTGCGGGCGGGGGCTTATCGCCTGGGCATGCTGGGACTGTGACGTTTTAGGGGGCGTGGTCACTGGGTGATGTTGACCACGCCCCCTAAAACGTCACAGTCCCAGCATGCCCAGGGACTGTGACATCAAAAGGGGGCGGGGTCTCCGCCTATATAAGTCACAACGCAGCCCTCGGAGAGCAGTCCAGCCGGAGAGAGCGTCGTGTCAACATCTGGAGAAGAGAAGAAGACAAGAAGTCCGGACCTCTGCTGGCAAGAGAGCTACCTGAAGACAGCAGAGGAGCCGGCCGAAGAACTGGAGAGAAGAGAGCGGAGAAGAACCAACTGGACGCCGGGAGAAGATGAAGCGGAGGAAGATCCCCCCCCGGAGCTGTTTAATAAAATATTTTAAAAACCTGTGTAGTGTGTTTTATTACTTACACTTTTTCCCTAGGTGAATGGGTAGGGGTACCATGTACCCCATACTCATTCACATAGGGTGGGGGGCCGGGATCTGGGGGCCCCCTTATTAAAGGGGGCTCCCAGATTCCGATAAGCCCCCGCCCGCAGACCCCGACAACCAACGGCCAGGGTTGTCGGGAAGAGGCCCTTGTCCTCATCAACATGGGGACAAGGTGCTTTGGGGTGGGGGGGGGCCCGCAGGGCGGCCCCCCTCCCCCAAAGCACCCACCCCCCATGTTGAGGGCATGTGGCCTGGTACGGTTCAGGAGGGGGGGGGCGCTCGCTCGTCCCCACCCCCTTTCCTGACCGGCCAGGCTGCGTGCTCGGATCGGGGTCTGGTGTGGATTTTAGGGGGGACCCCACGCCGTTTTTTCGGCGTAGGGGGTTCCCTTTATAATCCATACCAGACCTAAGGGCCTGGTATGCCCTGCGACGGGGCTCGCAAGGTGTCAATCTCGCCGATAAAAGCGGCAAGATTGACATACTTTTCTAGTCCCGTCGCACCTGAGTCACGTTCAAAATGAACGGATTTGTCCGTGTGTGGGCAAGTCCGTTCATTCTGAAAGTCCGCTGGAACTCCGGCGAAAGTCCGTCGGAAAGACGGGCGGACTTAGCCCGCCGGAAAGTCCGGGCGTGTGTGGGCAAGTCCGTCCGTTTTAAAGTCCGGGGGAACCTGGCGGACAAAGTCCGTCGGAAAGTGTGCCGGACCAAGTAGGATAGAAAGTCCGACCGTGTGTACGCGGCATAATGCATTACAATTTACTTATACCCATTAGATTTTAGGCGACTAAGATTAGTTTTAGTCGGCTAAAACGTAGGGCATTTTAGTCGACTAAAATGTACTGGAGATTTAGTCGACTAAATACAACTGAAACTAAAACAATTGCAGAAGACTAAAATGGGACTAAAACTAAAATGCCATTTTAGTCCTAAGACTACTGCTGCGTACACACGAGCGGAATGTCCGTCAGAAAAAGTCCGATGGGAGCTTCTCATCGTATTTTCCGACCGTGTGTATGCCCCATCTGACTTTTTCCGTCGAAAATTCTGACGGACTTAGATAGTGAACCAATTCCTATCGGGAAAACCGCTCGTCTGTATGCTGTTCCAACGTACCAAAAACGACGCATGCTCTGAAGCAAGTACGAGACGGAAGATATTGGCTACTGGCTATTGAACTTCCTTTTTCTAGTCCCGTCGTAAGTGTTGTACGTCACCGCGTTCTGGACGGTCGGAATTTGGTGTGATCGTGTGTATGCAAGACCGCTTGAGCGGAATTCTGTCGGAGTTCCGTCGGAGAAACCTTCGGAGTTTATTCCGACGGCAGAACCGATCATGTGTACAGGGCATAAGACTAAAACTAAATTGAAATTTGCTGCCAAAATTAACACTGGTATCAAGTGGCTGAAGGCACAGGGACCCAGAAGGAAGACCGGGAGAAGATGGTAGCGCCGGGGACTCGCTGGATCGGTCCAAGCGTTGCGCTGGAGGACAACACTTGACAGGTAAGTCTGCCATAATGTACTAATATGCTGTGCATTCTAGTACATTATGGCTTAACCCACCTGGGGGGACCTTTAAAAAAAAATTACAGCGGACTTTACTTCCGCTTTAAGTCACACTACAATGCATGGGTGTTGTCTTTGAGGTAGTGCATTGAGGTAGTGTTGTGTTATAGTGCGTATAATACAGATTTCTTACCTGTTCTATCTCCGGCTGCATGGGGCTATAGAGCGAACGCGTTTCAACGTGTTCAGGGACCAGGCCCTGTTTGCGCAGGACGTGCAGAGCAAGACGCTCCTCAGGAGGTCCCAGGTGTGGATTGGGGAATTTACTCTCATCTGTCAGGGAGAGGAAATGAGCAAACGTGAAAACGTGGAATACATTCCAAGACACTCCACAGAGGATATTAACCATTCATTACAGTCTCTGCACCAGAGGAGCTTACACTCTAATATCCCCCCCATGGTGGGTCACTATTATTAAAAGTTTATATAGTTCTGACATATTCCATAGTGCTGTACAGAGACAACTAAGACATTTACATCTATCTCTGCACCAGAAGAGCTTACACTCTAATGCCCCCACTACAGTTAGATATATTAAAACATTCAGCAGATGTTTCTAACTCATTGCTACTCTATGTGAATCATAAAGGAACATTTATAATGAAGACTGAATATCTGGGTTTTTGTTTCAGCCCGATCATGACAGGTCCTCCTTATAAAGCTAAGACTGTATTTTCAGAAGTATTGGGACGCCTGCCTTTACACGCACATGAACTTTAATGGCATCCCAGTCTTAGGCCGTAAGGGTTCAATATTGACTTGGCACCCTTGGCAGCTATAACAGCTTCAACTCTTCTGGGAAGGTTGTCCACAAGGTTTAGGAGTGTGTCTATGGGAATGTTTGACCATTCTTCCAGAAGAGCATTTGTGAGGTCAGGCACTGATGTGGACGAAAGAGGCCTCCACTCTAATTCATTCCAAAGGTGTTCTATTGGGTTGAGGTCTGGATTCTGACACTGGTGTGCAGTCATGTTGGATCAGGAAGGGGCCATCCCCAAACTGTTCCCACAAAGTTGGAAGCATGAAATTGTCCAAAATGTCTTTGTATGCTGACGTCTTAAGGGTTCCCTTCACTGAAACTAAGGGGCCAAGCCCAACCCCTGAAAAACAACCCCACACCATAATCCCCCCTCCACCAAATGATTTGGACCAGTGCACAAAACAAGGTCCATAAAGACATGGATGAGAGAGTTTGGGGTGGAACAGTCCTGACCTCAACCCGATAGAACACCTTTGGGATGAATTAGAGCAGAGACTGAGAGCCAGGCTTTCTCGTCCAACATCAGTGCCTGACCCTCACAAATGTTCTTCTGGAAGAATGGTCAAACATTCCCATAGACACACTCCTAAACCTTGTGGACAGCCTTCCCAGAAGAGTTGAAGCTGTTATAGCTGCAAAGGGTGGGCCAACTCAACATTGAACCCTACGGACTAAGACTGGGATGCCATTAAAGTTCATGTGCGTGTAAAGGCAGGTGTCCCAATACTTTTGACAATACCGTGTATTTAGAGGTGTGTATTCAGCGGCTCACCGAGATCAGACAGATTGTACTCCTGACCACGGAAGATGATCTTGTTGTCTTTGTAGATGGGGAGTTTGAAGTTACGCTTCTTGGCCAATATCTGAAGAAGCTGAGACGGTCGTAACTGGTCCCTCCACTTGTTCGGTCCTGATCTGAGAGGAGAGAAGCAAGAAGTTACTCATGTATAGGAAGGACAATGTACCACCGAAACCCAATATTTCAACATTAGCAACCAGGCTGCTAATCCTGATTTCGGGGTTTCATTTTGACTTTCCTAACTTTTGCACTAAGCCTGTTCACTTGCCAATGAGCATGTCCTTATTGGTCACCTATGCCCTCTCATTGACTGGTAAGTTGGCACTGGAACTGATGGTGTTCCGGGAAACTTTACTTATAAAAGCTTAGAGGGGCTCCTAGGTTCACTTTATCTAAAGCATGAGTTGCTCTAACATAACGTATCTGTCAAATAGAATATAATTAAAATTAATGCGCTTATCAGACAAAAAGAGCAAGTGAATAAGTGAATGGATGAAACATAAGTATGTTTGTTTTTTAGAAAGCAAAGCTGCAACTTCCTGTGAGATACGCACAAAATACACACATAGATCCACAGATTCCATAGTCCACTGTTTTAAGGTGATTTTCAAAACGTGAAATTTACACACGAAACACCCAAGAGTCGTGGTTAAAAGAGATAAAGACCTCCAACCTCTGCACACACTGCTGCTAACCGACTCCAAATGATCTCCTATTACATGAGATCACACTCGCTTGTGGCCTAATACCCAGCCCGGGCCTTTTGAGAGATGGAACGGTGGTCCCAGCGTCTTCACAGAATGTAATCTTTCAGGGGCACGTATTGCCCATCGATCCCCAAAAAGACATAAAAGCTTCCATAGTGTAAAATCCTAGGTTACTTTATTTAAATAAGAAAGTATTGCACTTACAGTTAAAAAATACGAGATTGCAGTATAAATGAGCCGGCCGGCTCTCGATAGCCGCCCCTCACTCTGGGACCTGCGTGAACGCGGTGATGTCAGCACGTCGCTCCTTCCTACGCGTTTCGTCACACCTGACGTCATCCTGGGGCCTTTTGAATGCCACTATGTGTCTTATTCACACAAGAAAGGAAGCATGGCAGGTTCTAGAGCTGCACGATTAATCGTCAAGAATCGTTATCACGATTTTTATCCCTGCTGCGATCTTGATAAAAGTGTTTCACGATTCTTGCTATGCAAAGAATTCTCTCTGCTCTTCTGAAGCCACAGCCGTAAAATGAAAGGAAGAAAAAATCGGGGCAGTCTGCCAAGAAGCACAACTTTCTTTATCAGTTGAACTTAAGTCTAAACATTGTAACAATTTGTCAATGGAATACACTTCCTGTGTAAGTGAGGAAAGTTTAACCACTTAAACACTAAACCTTTTTCTGACATTTGTTGGTTTCAAGTTAAAATATTTTTTTTTTTTGCTATAAAATTACTTAGAACCCCCAAACATTATATATATTTTTTTGGTAGAGACCCTAGAGAATAAAATCGCAATTGATGCAATATTTTATGTCACACTGTATTTGCGCAGCAGTCTTTCAAATGCAATTTTTTGGAAAAAATTACTTTAACAAAAAAAAAAAAAAAACTAACCAGTAAAGTTAGCCCAATTTTTTTTGTATAATGTGAAAGATTTTATGTCACAAGAATCATGAGAGAATCATGTTTTTTTTTTTCGAAACAAAAAAAATCGTGATTCTCATTTTTGCCAGAATCGTGCAGCGCTAGCAGGTTCCTTATTTTGTGTGAATAAGACACATAGTGGCTTTCAACAGGCCCCAGGACGACGTCAGGTGTGACAAAACGTGTAGGGAGGAGCGACGTGCTGACGTCACCGTGTTCACGCAGGTCCCGGAGTGACGGGCTGCTATCAAGAGCCGGCCGGCTATGGATGCTTTTATGTCTTTTTGGGGATCAATGGGCAACAGGTGCCCCTGAAGGATTACATTCTGTGAAGACGCTGGGACCACCGTTCCATCTCTCAAAAGGCCCGGGCTGGGTATTAGGCCACAAGTGAGTGTGATCTCCTGTAATAGGAGGTCATTTGGAGTCGGTTAGCGGCAGTGTGTGCAGAGGTTGGAGGTCTTTATCTCTTTTAACCACGACTCTTGGGTGTATTGTGTGTTAATTTCATGTTTGAAAATCACCTTGGACTATTTAAAACATGATCTAATCAATAAATCAATCAATTTTTATTTATGTACAGAGTCACTATATATATATATATATATATATATATATATATATAATTTAGCATTATTATTCATGTTATATAATAATTATACATGTTAAAATCAGAATTTTTTGCTGGAAATTACTCCGGAGAATAAAATGGTGGTTAAGCAGCTATTCATCAAATTCACATTTTCAGGAAAAAAAAAACGTACCGTATATACTCGAGTATAAGTCGTTCCGAGTATAAGTCGAGGCCCTAATTTACCACAAAAAAAATGGGAAAAACTTATTGACCCGAGTATAAGACGAGGGTGAGAAATGCACAGCTACTGTAAGTGGAAAAGAGGGTCAACAATGCCCATTTGCAGCATCACTGTGCCCATTTGCATGCCTCACTGTGCCCATTTGCAGCCATAGGTCCCCCAAACCTCAAACTCGGTAGTTAAGGGTTCCTAGATGACCCCTAGCTGCAGCCAAAATTTGGGGTCTCTGAACTCAAAGGGTCCCGAAATGACATTGCTGCAGATAGACACAGTTGACCGAATTTGGGGCCCCGTATCTCGGAGCCACTTAGTGCTAAGAATCCCAAATTTGGTGTGCAAACCCAGTGGAACTAGCACCATAAAATTTCCAAAGCTGGGGTTTCTAGCACCAAGTGGCCACGAGATACAGGGCCCCAAAAATCAGTTCAGAAAATGTCAAGCACTTTTCTGCAGCAGAGAATGACATTTTCCGAACCAGGTTTGGGGCCCCGTATCTCAGGGCCACTTGGTGCTAGGAACCCAAGCTTTGGATATGTTATGGTATCAGTTCCACTGGGTTTGCACACCAAATTTGGGGTTTCTAGCACTAAGTGGCCCTGAGATATGGGGCCCCAAAGTCGGTTCAGAAAATGTCAAGCACTTTTCTGCAGCAGAGAATGACATTTTCCGAACCGATTTTGGGGCCCCGTATCTCGGGGCCACTTAGGGCTAGGAACTTCAGCTTTGGATATGTTGTGGTACTAGGTCCACTGGGTTTGCATACCAAATTTGGGGTTCCTAGCACCAAGTGGCTCTGAGATACGGGGCCCCAAAGTCGGTTCGGAAAATGAAATTTTTTGCTGCAGAAAAGTGCTTGACTCGAGTGTAAGTCGAGGGGGGCACTTTCAGCACAAAAAAATGTGCTGAAAAATTCGACTTATACTCGAGTATATACGGTAAGTAAGTTTTTTTCACGTTCAGAAAAAAACAAACAAACACCTTTATTAAGAAATTGAATGCAATGTACAGTACACAGACAGCATACCAATTTGTACAACGATATAATTGAAGCCAATTATGCATGTTAGTAAACCATCAAAAAAATCAAATTAAAGGAGGAAGCAAAAAAATGTAAAAAATCAGGAAACGATTACAGTAAGCAGATACACTATATAAACTCTTAAATACCTTTTCTCATCAGCAGTATATAGCAGTCTTGTGACTTCTATCAGTGTCTGGTTAAAGCTTGTAGGGGGAGTTTTCATTCTCCCCTGACTGTCCTATGAGGCTGCATGACCCCTGACCCTCTGCCTGGACAGTGCTGATTGGCCCTGTGCTGATTACATGCACCCCCCAACAAAAAAATAACTAACAATACACACCAGAAAAAAGTGTGAGAAGGTTCCCTATGGGGTTGTTTTGTACTGCAGCAAATAATCCAAGATGGATTCTTGGATTATTTGCTGCAGTACAAAACCCCATAGGGAACCTTCTCACACTTTTTTCTATATTGGGGGCATGCAGCTAACTTTTTGCTCATTCAGAGTATCATCTCTTTGTTATTTAGCAATACACACCAAACTGGGCATTTGCAGAGTGCCCCCAAGGCTCTGTTCTAATAGCAGATGAATTGGGGACAGTAAAAGAAGGGGAGGATCAGAGAAGACAGGATCAAAAAGCCTTTTTACCCAATGTGAAGGATTAACCCCTTAGGTTCCATAGTGCGTATAACAAGCATTCTTTACTGCGTATACAGACTGATTTTACTGTTGTGGGGTTAGTAGCACTTTTTCCAGCCCAAGGACGTCATATGACATCTTTGACTTTCAGCGGGGATATCTGAATGATACCTGCAGCTACAGGCATCATTCAGGTATCATCTTTTAGAGCCGGCGATTCTGTGCAACGCAAGAATGATCATAGCAACAGTTCCGCCGCTTGATCGTTCTTACAGGCGGCGGGAGGGGACAACCCCCTCCTGCCGCCCTCCGGTGCTTCTTCAGGCTCTCCCGTGTCATCGGGGACCCGGAGAAAGAATCGGCCACCGACGGATGACGAGCATAGAGATTTTCAGTGACCAGATGGTCACCAGTCATCTCTATGACCGTCAGAGGCCCGGGCACAACGTTATGACGTCCGTGCTGTGGTTGTAAACAAAGCTGCGGTCACGGCTGGAAAGTATGGGATCTGTCTTTTTTTTTTTTTTTTAATCTCATGCTTTCCAGCCTGAAGGAGAAATGCGGGGTCTATAAGACCCCGCATCTCTCTATAAAGAAAAGAGGACCTGTCACACACTATTCCTATTACAAGGTATGTTTACATTCCTTGTGATAGGAATAAAAGTGATCAAATTTTTTTGAAAAAAAGAAAGCGTAAAAAAATAAATAAAGTGAAATAAACAAAAAAAAAAAATTCAAAGCGCCCCCATGTGCTTGCTCACAGAAGCGAACGCATACGTAAGTCCCGCCCACATATGTAAACGCCGTTCAAACCACACATGTGAGGTATCGCCGCGTGCGTTAGAGTGAGAGCAATAATTTTAGCACTAGACCTCCCCTGTAATTCTAAACTGGTAACCTGTAAAAAATTTTAAAGCTTCGCCTATGGAGATTTTTAAGTACCGAAGTTTAGCGAAATTCCATGAGTGTGCGCAATTTTAAAGTATAAGTACAAAGGGAAAGCGTGACATGTTAGGTATCTATTTACTCGACGTAACATCATCTTTGACATTATACAAAAAATTGGTCTAACTTTACTGTTTTGTTATTTTTTTAATTCATGAAACTGTTTGTTTTTAAAAAAAAAAACGCGCTTGAAAAATTGTTCCGCAAATACCGTGCAACATAAAAAGTTGAAACAACGGCCATTTTATTCCCTATGGTGCCTGCTAAAAAACATATATAATGTTTGGGGGTCCTGAGTAATTTTCTAGCAAAAACAATGATGATTTTTACATGAAGGAGAGGAGTGCCAGAATGGGCCCGGTATGGAAGTGGTTAAGTAAAATTTAGTGCAAACATACACAATGTTATACCCAATGTTTGGTAAAATATAAAAGATGGGGTTGCATCAAGTAAATAGATACCAGACATATAAAAGCTTTAATATCACGCACGCATGTAAAATCCTAAAAAAACATGGCATATAAAATTGTCCATAGGAAATGTTTTAAAAGCGTTTACAGGTTATCAGTTTAGAGTTAACTGTAAACTATGATCCTCGAATTATTGCTCTTACACTGACATTCGCAGCAATGCCTCGCGTATTGAGAAACAGGTCTGCTTTATAAAGTTGCACCTGCAAGGCTCAGACTTGTAGAATTGGTGTACTTACATGCAGTAAGACTGAGGTATGCCACACCCAGCCCCGTATTTGGAGACAAAACGGTTCTCCAAGTCAATGACTGTCTCTCCGATCTTCTCGTCTTTGGACATCACATCATAGTCATAGAGGGTGATCTTCAGGTCCTTCTCCAGCGGGAGGATGCAGGTCAGTTCAAACATCCTACAAAACACAAAAGATAATGGGAGCCATGTTTTTTTACACAAAGCAATGATATGGGACATCCAGAATTATTTGTCTGGAGTCTTAATCTATTATATAGCATGTTGAACTTACTTTCCAAACACGGGCTCCAGTGTGCAGGAGATATAATTCTCCTGATCGTTTATAGACTTCTTCCCGGCAGAAATCTTGACGTAGGGGTCACACTAGAAAGCAGATTTGAATAGGTGTAAGAAATCATAAATCATACCCACGGATTTGACTCTTTTATCACCCTTTATCCCTTCAGCTCCAAATATCATTAGGACACCCCAGGGACAAAAATGTGACTTTCCTCTATGTCGTTCTACGAAGGAACTTTTTATTTTTTTATATTTAATATTTACTTGGTTGAAGTTACATAGATGCTCTAAAGCTGATTTAATCAGTTGTTTTTGTGCTCAGAGAATTAGACATGTGCAGATCGGAATTTCTTTTTAGTTTCGGATAGATTCGTTATGTTACTAATTTAATTTAGTTGATTCGTTTTGGAATTCGTTTAGTTTTGTTTAGTTAAATTTCGTTTTGTTTATTCATTTTCTAACGAATTCCAAGTTTTCGGGAAGATTCGAATTCAGATGGGTCGAAAAATGATCGACTGATTCTAATTCTGTGTGAAGAATAGCAAGTTGTTAAGGAGCGAGCCGGAAAGCTGGCTGCCCCATCCTTACCAACCGATGACTAATCAGCTGTCAGCAGGTTTCCCCGCTCACAGATGAATGTAAAACAAAAGAATGGCGACAATAAAAAATACTGAAAAAAAAAACAGCGTGGGGTCCCCCCCAATTCATAACAGGCCCTTCGAGTCTGATATGGATTTTAAGGGGAACCCCACCCCAAAGCACCTTGTCCCCATGCCTCTTTCCCACCACCCTGGGTGGTGGTTGTGGGGGTCTGCAGGCAGGGGGACTTATCGGAATCTGGGGGCACCCAGATCCTGCCCCCGCATGTGAATAAGTATGGGGTACATTGTACATTTTTTTTGATGAATGGGTACTAAGTGAGTAGACACAACACGAGGCCTGCTCCTCCGCTTGACATTTCTTAAATAGCTTTCTTAAATAGCTAAGGGGCAGGGCCACCCTGCTACGTCACCGGATGGCCCCGCTTTCTTGTGATGTCATCGAGGCATGCTGGGTCATTAACGTCACAAGGAGGCAGGGGGAACAAGATGACGTCATCGAGTGACTACGCCCCTTAATTATTTAAAGAATGTCAAAGGGAGGAGCAGGCAGAGGGTGGGAGCCTTGGACGAGACCAAAGGTTTTTTTGTTTTGTTTTCGGGACCAGCGGTGTGGTGGGCATTGTGATTGATGATAGATCTACACCGGGGGACATTATTTTTTATTTTTCAATAAAGGAATTGTCAAAATTCGTTATTTCATTTGGCGATTCCGATACATCTGAATCTCAGAATAACCAAAAATTTTCCGAATTTGTATTCAGACCAAAACTAATTGCACATGTCTAAACGGAATCTGTATTTACTTTGTTTTATCAGGACCAAGGGAATATTGTTAGTTTTAGGTTCAATATAATTGCCATTGCAGCTTTGGCACATGCACCCCCCAGTAATATACTATGCTCCCCCACTGTAGTGTTCTATGCCCCAAAGCTTCCCCCACACAATAGTGTCCCCTGCCCCCCCCCCCAAGCAGTGTTCTCTGCCCCCCTCCCCACACTGTAGTGCCCTCTGCTTCCCATAGCAGTGTCCCCTGCCACCCCCCCCCCACAGTAGTATCCTCTGCCTCCCCATAGCAGTATCCTATGTTCTAACCCCCAGTGGTGTCCCCTGCCCCCCCTGCATTTGACAGGAATTGTCAAAAACTAGTGTTGTGTCTTTATTTACTCTGTACACTTTTTTGGTGAATGGGAAGGGGTACTATGTACCCCATACTCATTCACATGGGGGGGCAGGATCTGGGGGCCCCCTTGTTAAAGAGGGCTTCTAGATTCCAATAAGCTCTCTTCCCGAAGACCTCTACAACAACAGACCAGAGTTGTGGGGAAGAGGCCTTTGTCCCCATCAACATGGGGACATGTTGAGGGCATGTGGCATGGTATAGTTCAGGAGAGGGTGGGTGCTCGCTTGTCCCCTCCCCTTCCCTGGCCTGCATGCTCGGATAAGGGTCTGGTATGGATTTGGGGAGGGACCCCACACACTTTTTTCTTTTTAATTTTAAAATCCATACCAGACCGGAAGGGTCTGGTATGGATGGGGGGGACCCCACGTTGTTTATTTCAGCATTCTTTTGCTTTACATTCATCTGTCATCTGGGAAGCCCGCTGACTGCTGATGAATCATTGGTTGTTAAGGACGCAGCGGCCGGCTTCCCAGCCCGCTCCTTAACCAGCTTTTCTTCACACAGAATTATAATTGGTCCATTTTTTGACCTATTCAAATTCGAATAATTCCGAAAATTTAGAATTTGTTAAAAAACAAATATACAAGACAAAATTAAATGAAGTTCAACTAAATTCGTTATTTCATTTGGCGATTCCGATACATCTGAATCTCAGAATAACCAAAAATTTTCCGAATTTGTATTCAGACCAAAACTAATTGCACATGTCTAAACGGAATCTGTATTTACTTTGTTTTATCAGGACCAAGGGAATATTGTTAGTTTTAGGTTCAATATAATTGCCATTGCAGCTTTGGCACATGCACCCCCCAGTAATATACTATGCTCCCCCACTGTAGTGTTCTCTGCCCCAAAGCTTCCCCCACACAATAGTGTCCCCTGCCCCCCCCCCCCCCCCCCCAAGCAGTGTCCTCTGCCCCCCTCCCCACACTGTAGTGCCCTCTGCTTCCCATAGCAGTGTCCCCTGCCACCGTCCCCCCCCCCCCCCACAGTAGTATCCTCTGCCTCCCCATAGCAGTATCCTATGTTCTAACCCCCAGTGGTGTCCCCTGCCCCCCCTGCATAGCACTGGCCTCTGCATCCCCTCCACGCGGTAGTGTGCTCTGCCCCCCCCCCATAGCACCATAGCAGTGTCCTCTGCCCTCCCCATAGCAGTGTCCTCTATGCCCCCTCTTTACAGCAGTGTCCTCTGACACCCCCCTCCTCTATAGCAGTACCCCTTGCAACCCCACCCCCCGCACAGTAGTGTCCTCTGCCCCCCCCCCGCATAGCACTGTCCTCTGCATTCCCTCCCCCTCTCCCTTGGTAGTTTCCTCTGCTCTTCTATAGCTGTTTCCTCTGCACCATCCCCCCCCCCCAAGGAAGTGTTCACGCCACACAGCCGTGTGAAGGTAGCTCTCTCCTACTTTGCAGTGGCTGTACATCAGAGCGGAGTGAGAGGCAGCATAGTGCTGGATGGATGGTGATAACTGGTTGCTAGGACTGCCACTTGCTGGTTACATTAAAAAGTTATCTAAAGTAGCTGCCATGCTCCCTCACGCCATCCAGCACTGTTTTGCCTCTCATTTGCTCTGCTAGTAAAAGGAGAGCGGCAGAGGCTGGGGGGAAGCATTGATGTGTTGGCGACCCCGGCTTTAGACCATAAGCTCGAATGATGACCTGTTAGAGCCATTGAGAACGGGTGTAAAGAGAAGCAGATTCTCTTTTATTGGGACCATCTGGGATGACAAAAGATATTCAGTTTCATAAATGGAAGCAGTGGCTGCAAGGTAGACACACACAGCACAAACTGCATCCATGCAGAGAGATCTCCTTGTGATGAACTGGCGCTGGACAGAGGTACAGAAGAACAATACCCTGATTGAGGGGAAAGGCCAAAACCACCTTCGATAGAACGGAGGCTCTAGGCCTCAATACCAACTTGTTCCCGTGTAAGACCAGAAAGGATTCTTTACAGGACAAAGCCATCAGCTTGGACACACACCTCGCAGAGATGATGAAAATAAGAAAATGCAATGCTGAAATAAACAAAAGGAATACGCCTGATAGGTTTAAAAGATATTTTCTAAACCTTTGAGAGAAACAAATTCAGATCCCACAAAGTCAAAGGTGAGAGCGCAAGGATAGCAATATGAAAGACAACCTGTTTAAAGCTAGCTGTCTCTGAAACAAGATTTCAAGTTCTAAGATCTGTTCCTTGATGGTACTTAGAGCAAAATGCTGATCCAAGCTCTTATGCATAAAGTCGAGGATTTATCCCACAGCAAACTTTCTGGGATGAAAGTTTCCTTTTTTACACCAAATGAAGTATACCTTCCACATGCTATAGTAGACCTTGCTTCTAACTTTAAGCATCATAGGAGTCACCTTCCTATGATTTCCCTCAATACCTGGGCTTCAATGGCCATGCCATTAAAGCCAGCAACTCTGCAGCAGGATTGTAAACCAGTCCCTGGGACTGAAGATCCAGTTGACATGGAAGAGTCCACAGAGCATCTACCAGGAAATTGATCAAATTAGAAAACCACATGTGTCTGGGCCAATCCAAAGCTTTGAGGATCACCGGAATGTCCTTCATTTTGATCGGAGCAAACAAGGAGGGAATTTCAGGGGAGGAAACATGTACCTCAGATTGTGCTGATCCCATGGAGCCAATAGGGCACCAAATGCTTCTGCCAGAGGATCTCTGCAACTGAAGAGGAACCTGTCCAGTTTGCTGTTGAACCTGGAGGCCAGGATATCCACATCTGGCATATCCCACTGGAGACTGTCTTGAAATAACTCTGAATGTAAAGACATTCCACTGCTGGCTGAGGAAGTCTGTTTTCAAAGTTTCCATGTCTGGGATGTAAACGGTGAACAAGGCTGGAATATGACGTTCTGCCCAGGATAGAATTCATACTACCTCCCTTGTTATGGCAAGACTTCTGGTTCCTCCCTTTTGGTTCATGTAGACCACTGCTGTGACACTGTCTGATTGAACCTTGAATGATGACCCTCCATATGGGATGTCCAGCAAAGTAGGGACAGCCAAACCTTCTGAAGCTCCAGAATATTAAACAGAGCAGAATTCAGGAGCCACTCGCCTTTGGAAGCAGACTTGAACAGACTTGTCCCATGATCTCAGGATGTTGAATCTTAGGAGTTTGGAGTGAAACTAGGCTAATGGGACTGTCATAAATGTTTCTGGTTCATTCAGAATTACTCATTACTAAAATGAGCATTACTGCACCGTGTCACTGCTTACCTTGCCATTGGAATCTTTGGGTTGCAGGCCAAATGCCCGAACAATGTAGACCCTGACCAAGCACTCTTGTAACCCATTAGGTGGCAGTTGGCGGAACTGTTGTAGTGGTAACTGGGCGTTCGGGTCCTCAGGAAGGGTGTATATTTTAAAGGATCCCTAAAAAAAAAATAAAGTGTAAACTTTTGTGTAATCAGCTTGTCCAAACATCTATTTATTTTTTTAAACTATTTTCCTTTAATTAAAAATCAAAGTTTTAGCTATGTTTAGACCTTTCTGGAAGCAGTCTGATGCGCTATTAATTGAGATAAGTTACAAAAAAAAGGCATGCACAATTTTTGCTAATTTCGAAAATGCTCTGAATCACTTTTGTATAAACTATTTATGTTTCCTGCCGGTGAAGAGCATGTTGATTCTGGTTTTGGAACAGTGGAGGCTCCTTGCATCGCTTGTGTCGGTTAGGCACCATATTATTTGAATGCACATTCTAATGGTTTATTTGGTCTCAGGCTATGCTTTTTACATTTAATAAACTTTTGGCACAATGAATTGTTTTTTTGCGGTTCTTCTGTCTCCATATTTAAGTTTACTGAGAGCAAGAGCCTGATGTGGAGGGGCCCGGAAATGGCTACTCGATGCAGAGTGGTGGAATCCCAAACACCTATTGGCCCATTATATTCTTAAGGGTCATAAGCTTCTGGTGGGTCCATACCTAAAAGGGGAATGTGGGATCACAGCATGGGCTTGCTAATACCTTGCATGGGCATGATAGAGTTTATTTGCGTTTGCAACACAACACTGTGAATTTGGAGCACAGATCACATTTTTGGACAGTATTTGTGGAGCAAAATAGCTGAATTGCTTGACCACTTAGGGACCAGGCCTTTTCTGACACTTTAGTAAAAATCTCTATTTTTTGCTACAAAATTACTTAGAACCCTCAAACATTATATATATATATATATATATATTAGCAGAGACCATATAGAATAAAATGGTAATTGTTGCAATTTTTTAAATCATGCGGTATTTGCACAGCATTTTTTTTTAAATGCAATTTTTTGGGAAAAAATACACTTTAATGAATTTTAATGCAAAAAAAACAAACAAATACAATATATAACCCAGTTTTTTGCTAATATATAAAATATGATGTTACTCCAAGTAAATAGTTACCTAACATGTCAAGCTTTAAAATTGTGCACGCTCTTGTGGAATGGCGACAAACTATGATACTTAAAAATCTCCATAGGCGATGCTTTAAAAATGTTTACAGTTACCTGTTTAGAGTTACAGAAGAGGTCTAGAGTTCGAATTATTGCTCTTGCTCTAACATCCGCGTGATACCTCACATGTGTGGTACGAACACCACTGACATATTCGTGTGCAACTTACGTATGTACTCGCATCTGTGCGTGAGCACGGAGGGATGGGGGCACTTCCATTTTTTTTTTGTTATTTATTTATATTTTTTTCACTGTCCCTTTTAATTTTTTTTCTTTTATCACTTTTATTCCTATTACAAGGAATGTAAACCTTTAGTAAAAAGAAGGGATGTCAGGTCCTCTGTATGGGGAAATTTGGGGTCTTATAGACCCCAAATCTCTCCTCTACCTTTGAAAGCAAAAGATCATAAACAATGTAATCTTTTGCTTAAAAAAATTAAATAAAAAATGTTTACTATGCCCCTAGACCGGAAGTCTAGACGTGGCTCCTGTCCTCCCAGATCATAAAGGTGATGAGACACTGGTCTTTGTTCTCCTCTATGGCCAGCCATGCCCAGTGTCGGATCACTTCGCAGGCTTGCCGGTAAGAACGGTAAGCCCGAGAAACACCAGCGAGCTGCTGAAGGTGAAGGGTTGACCCCTTCCGCTGATTTTAAAAGTGATCCAGCGGCTGATCAGCTGCTCAGATCGCTTTTATGAGAATGAGAATACTGGGGTTATAGCTGATAGCTTAATCCATAACTCCAGTAAACCACTTCAAAGACGCAAAATATATATACTTTTTGCAGTCGGGAAGTGATTGTTATTACAGCATAAGCTGTTTTATGCATATGTTGGTATTTGTAACAAAACTGATATTGGTTAATTTATTTTTAATTACTAATTAATTATTAATTTAATTACATGTGACATAGGAAAGACACATGATATGAGGGATATTGATGCTGCACACCCAAAATGAATACAATACGGGAAAGGTTTCCCCAGGGTTTTTTTTTGTTTTGTTTTTTTTAGCAGCAAGGTTAATAATATCAAGGAATTCATAAAATCAAGAAAATCTAAGAGAATTCTTTATTGAAAAGTTAGCATTGACATACACGTAACAGTTAAAAATAGGAGCTCTGGTGAGGGGATATGATATCATTCCAAATACAAAAAGTGCAAACACAAGATTATAGACAAGATCACATATTAGAAGATCTGTGGTACAAAATTTCTGATGCGTTTCGACCTACATGGTCACGGTCTTCCTCAGGGGATAGGTTTGCTATTTGGAAAATTATATGTTAACATTTCAAATATCAACAAGTAGTTAGTAGACAGTTTCTTTTTTAAAAAACATAGAGTATAGTTACCAATGGAGGATAACTATACTCTATGTTTTTTTCACTTTTTCCCCTCACCAGAGCTCATATTTTTAACTGTTACATGAATATGTCTATGCTAACTTTTCAATAAAGAATCTCTTTCATTTTCTTGATTTTATTAATTCCTTGATAATATTAACTTTGTTGCTACCTTTCCTGTATTAATTACATGTATGTAACACAAGCACTATCCACCACTTTGGTTATATATTGATAGATGTGCATTTAGTGGTGAGCACAATTTTTGAGCAGCAGCTGGGGTGGAATTCTATTGGGCATAGCAGGGGGCTGGTAACACTTTTTTTGTTTGTTTTGTTATTAATTTGGCTGCAAAAAGCAGAAATACACATTTAAGGTACAGTTTAATAAAAACAATTAAAGTATAACTAAAGAGAAATTTTTTTTGGAAGTTTTGAATGCAGTGCAGAGAAATTGGAATGCCTGTTAGGTTTTTATTGCTACATTTGAGATTCTCCCTCTCTAGTTGTCCTGTTTACCATTATCATCAAAAGTGAAAGTAAGAGAAAATCCCACATTTTGGGTTGTCCCCAGAACAGTAACAGATGAGAAATCTTCCAATGGGGACACTAGTTCTGGTGACCTAGGGGGGCCCCAAGGAATTTCACTAATTTGCAGGGATTTCTTCTCACTTCATGTTTTGGTTATGGAACAGGAAGTGAAGGGAAATCTCCCCAATGGGACAATGACAGGGGTTATAACCCTCTCTTACTCTATCCCCACTGAGAGAACAGTTATTACTGCTAGCGGCTATAACAGCCTTTAGGCATAATTGCATATAAAATCCAGCAGGATCGATTGATCAGCTTGGTTGCATTCAGCCTGCCCATACATGGTTCGAATCTCCGCCAGTTCCTGATGAATCTTGGCAGGCTTTAGTTTTTGTAAATTTGCTTTTGTAAACTACTAGGAGGGCATTAATACATTCATAAAATAAGTGTTCTTCCTATATTTCTTGACAAAATAGGCACTCTTTTGCAGGGTTCCCTTCTCCAGTTACTCCCCTGATTTCCTTTGCAACAAAGTGGGAATTTTAATTTAGGGGGGCTTATGTTGGCTTTGCATTGTGATGCACCCAGGAAAATGTGTTTAAATTTGAATCTAACATTTGCAAGGCCATAAATTAGCACATTTTTTCAGGGTTGCTTTAAAGTTCCACATGACGTTGCACTCAGTTACACAAAATTTTTCTAATTATATTAAGCTATATGCCTGAACTTGTTGGCTTTCTTCATAAAAGACAGTAATAATTGCTAGCGGCTATACCAGCCACTAGCGACAATCGCACAATTAACTTGGGTGCATTCAGCATGCCCATACATAGTTTAAATCTCGGCCAGTCTCTGCTGAACCAGCTGAGATTCGAATCGTGTATGGTCTGCCTTAGAGAGAGCTGTTAACAATGTAACTGATAGCAGTGCAATACAGGCAGAAAGCACTATAAGTTATCAGCTAACTGGATTTCTGGTAGGATCAGATATCTCAAAACTCTTTCAAAGGTATACCGTATTTACCAGGCCAAAAGAGAGCAAATAAATAAACACCCTTTAGATTACCCACTGTAGTCCACATCCCTTAGAGACATTTGCAGTAGACATGTGCCATTCGTTTAGTTCTGAATTAGTTTCTTAACGAATTTTGACAAATTCATTCATTTCGACATTTCCGAATTTTTCAATTTCCCGAAATTTCGAATTTCCTAATTTTCCGAAATTTCGGAAATTTGAAATTTCCGAAATTCGAAATTTCCGAATTTAGAAAATTTTGAATTTCCGATTTTTCGGAAATTCAATATTTCAGAAATTCGAAATTTTTCGGAAATTTGACATTTCCAATTTCCGAAATTTCCAATTTCCGAAATTCTAAAAATTCAAAAGAATGAAAATCTGAAAATTCGAAAACCCCCAAAATCTGAAATAATAACTAACTAATAATAAATATTAAATTATAAGTATTGGAATTTCCTTTCAAATTTGGCTGTTAGTGAACGTAACGAGTATGAATTTATCCGAAGTTACGTATTATCTGAAATAACAAATGCCCTATCTAAACAAATGGAACGTAACGGCCTAATAATAATAATAAATATCAATAATAATAGTAAAACCTTTTTATTATTATTATTTATTATTAATTTTTTCCATTCCATTTGTTTAGATGCGGCATTCGTTATTTCGGATAATTTGTAACTGCAGATAAATCTGTATTCGTTACGTTCACAAACAGCCAAATTTGAAAAGAAATTCCAATACCTATAATTTAAAAGTTAGTTATTATTGGTTAGTTATTATTTCAAATTTTACTGATTTTCTTTCTTTTTTTCAGACTTTCGAATTTTTGAATTTCTGAATTTTCGAATTCCAAAAATTCGGAAATGAGAAAATCAGGAAGTTCAGAAATTTGAAATTCGAAAATTAGGATAAAGATACATTTGTATTCGTTACTTTCACAAACAGCCAAATTTGAAAGGAAATTCCAATACCTATAATTTAATAGTTATTTATTATTAGTTAGTTATTATTTCAAATTTTACTAATTTTATTTCTTTTTTTCAGATTTTCGAACTTTTGAATTTCCAAACTTTCGAATTCCGAAAATTCAGAAATTGGAACATTTGAAATTCTGGAAATTCAAAATTTCAAAATTCGGGAATTCCAAAATTCAAAATTTGGAAATTTGAAATTCGGAAATGTGAAAATCCGAATTTTCGGGATTTCCGAATTAAGCAAAAAACCGAATGAAACTAAAACGAAAATGAACACATTTTTTTGTCAGTGCACATGTCTAATTTGCAGGCAGCGGGTCATTCAACCTGTCAGCTATAGATAAACAGAAGTAAGCTTCAGCGTGCTTTTAGTTACCTTAAACTCCCCGACTACAGAAGGGTCCTCAGCTTCGTCTTGAGATTTTCCCCTATAAAGCTTGAATGTCCGGCAGAAGTCTGATAGGGCCTCATAATCCTCAATGTTCTCTAATTCCATTTCCAGAACCTGCAGGAGAAGAATGCGAATAGTTGGAATTTTACTATACAAAATATTATACAACTGCGGTCAACAAATTTATGTACAGGTTGGGCTTGGTCATTGCTGAAAGAAACCCTTAGCTCAATTCACAAAGCTAACACACCAGGATAAGAATCTTTATTTTCACAAAAAAGTGACAGTGAACTTGTCCAATGAGATTTGAAAATTGTAGTCACATGGCTAAAACAAAGATCATTATCCTTATGTTAAAGGTTTTTTGAATTGAGCCTTCCGTAGCCTTGTGACATGATTTCTTTACCCACTTGAATACCAGCCTGTAATACCTCTTCATTACTAGGCCATTTTTCAGCAATGTGATTGTTTGACGGACAATTACTCTGTTATGCAACACTGTGCCCAAATGCATTTTCTATCATTTTTTTTCAGACAGACAGAGCTTTCTTTAGAAGATATTTATTAACCTCTGTTTTTGTTTTTTTGTTTTTTTCTGTACCACAAAAAGGAAAAGAGAACAAAGATTTTGCAGTTAAAATGTCAAAATTGTATGAAAACCCCTGAAATGACCTTTTTTGGGGAAAGTAGATACCCTGGGGTGGGTCACATTTATTGGCACAATTTTTTTGGAAATGAAGAAACTGAAAATTGATATTGAGGGGTTAACATTGAGCTTGAGAACGGTGCACTAGATACATTAACCGCTTGCCGACCAACCGCCGCAGTTGCACTGCGGCAGAATGGCACAGTGGGCGAAACGGCGTTACCTTACGTCGCTTCGCCTTTTGGCCACTAGGGGCACGCACGCCTGCAGCGTGTGCCCAGAACCAATGTGAGTGCCCTGGCGGGCGTGATGACCATCGGGCTCCCGTGGTCGCTCATGACGGAGCTAGAACCAGGATCTGTGTGTGTAAAGACACAAATCCCAGTTCTCTCAGGGGAGTAGAGACAGATCATGTGTTCATACTAAGTATGAACACCGATCTCTCTCTCTCCTCCTAGACAGTCCCATTCCCCTTACAGTTAGAACACGCTGAGGGAACACAGTTAACCCTTTGTTCGCCCCTTAGTGTTAACCCCTTCCCTGCCAATGGCATTTATACAGTAATCAGTGCATTTTTATAGCACTGATCGTTATATAATTGTCAATCGTCCCAAAAATGTGTCAAAAGTGTCCGATCTGTCCGCCGCAATATCGCAGTCCCAATAAAAATCGCAGATCGCCACCATTACTAGTAAAATAAATAAATAAATAAATAAATAAATAAATGAATAAATAAAAATGCCATAAATCTATCCCCTATTTTGCAGACGCTATAACTTTTGCGCAAACCAATTAATATACGCTTATTGCGATTTTTTTTTTTTTTTAACCAAAAACGTGTAGAACAATACATATCGGCCTAAGCTGAGGAAAAAATTAGTTTTTTTGATAAAAAATGTGGGATATTTATTATAGTAAAAAGTAAAAGATATTGTGTTTTTTTTCAAAATTGTCGCTCTTCTTTTGTTTATAGCGCAAAAAATAAAAACCGCAGAGGTGATCAAATACCAACAAAAGAAAGCTCTATTTGTGATATTTGGGAGAAAAAGGACGTCAATTTTGTTTGGGTACAACGTTGCACGACCGCGCAATTGTCAGTTAAAGCAATGCAGTGCCGAATCGCAAAAAATGGCCTGGTCATTGAGCAGCCAAATCTCCCAGGGCTGAAGTGGTTTAAGTGATATTAAAGGTTCAACTTAAAAAATAAAATAACAAACATGTTATACTTACCTGCTCTGTTTAATGGTTTTGCGCAGAAAAGCCCAGATCCTCTTCTTCTTAGGTTCCCCGCCAATGCTCCTGGCTCCTCCCCCTTGACCAGTGCCCCCCAACAGCAAGCTGCTTGCTATGGGGGCACTGCTGCATGCTTGCTCCCGAGCCCTGCTCTACGTCCATAAGACACATAGAGCCGTACATGCAGAGAAGAGTGCTAGTTCCTGTTCCGGAAGGAGGAAGTGCCGAACGCCGAGATCACTATGATCTCCACCGAAGCACATCAGGTCCTTTCAGCTTTTAGCCTTTGGGGAAAGTGAATTGGCTCATAGCATATACGGAACTGACCTTGAGCTATACAATCACGCTCGGGACTGGCACTGTGTTATTGAATATTGGACTTTTAATGAACATATCAAATAAATGGAGAAACAGGACTAGACTATGTGGAGTCTCTTTTTCTATGTCCAGGGATTTGCCACTTTATTTAACCACTGCAGGCTTCAGGAAGATTTTACCTCCTTTATGACCAGTCCATTATTTGCTACTTAGCACTGCGCTACTTTAACAGGAGATTGCGGTCATGCAACGCTGTACCCAAATGAAATAAAAAAAAACAAAAAAACATTTATTTTTGGTGGCATTGGATCACCACTTGGGTTTTTAATTTTTTGTGATATAAACGAAAAAAAGACCAAACATTTTGAAATAAGAAACCCCATATTTTTTACTTTCTGCTATAAAACATGTTCAATAAAAAAATTTAAAAAAAATAATTTCTTCATAAATTTTGGCCAAAATGTATTCTGCTACATGTCTTTGGTAAAAAAAACAATCCCAATAGGTGTATATTGATTTTTTTATTTTATTTTTTTGTATAATCGGTATTTCTTAGATTAAAAAAAAAAGTGAATAAAAATAAATTAAGACAAGAACATAAGAGTAAAAACATCAAGGGTATGTTCCATCTGTAAGGCAAACATCACCCCTAAGCAACATCATTAACAATAGATATTGACTGGTTTGTGTGAAAGTTATAGTGCCTACAAACTATGGTGTATATATATATATATATATATATATATATATATATATATATATATATGTATGTATATATATATTAGGGCTGTGGAAATTAAAGATTAATTCCTCGATTAATTGTAATTTTTTTGGATCAGTAGGCTGCCTGCCCTGGGGCTGCTTTGGGCCAAGCTGTGGCTGCAGCGCAGCGCTCCCTCCTCCACTATATGTCATACACCGTCTGCGGGCATCTCCCGATGTGTGTCCCAGAGCTGAGTGTGAAAACTTTGGCAGCATTGGGAGAAAAGTCCCGCCCTCCTCCTAGATCAGCTCGTGTGATAGATGCAGTGTTCTGTCTATAGACGCAGTGTTCTGTCTATAGACGTAGTGTTCTGTCTATCACACGAGCTGATCTAGGAGGAGGGCGGGACTTTTCTCCCAACGCTGCCAAAGTTTTCACACTCAGCTCCGAGACACACAGCGGGAGATGCCCGCAGACTGTGTAATCCAGGCACAGACTTCAGTGAGGCTGCGATTATGGGCACGGTGAGTCTGCCATTATAGGCACGGCGAGGCTGCGATTATGGGCACAGCGAGACAGAATTATGGGCACGGTGAGACAGCATTATGGGCACGGCAAGACTGCGATTATGGGCACAGCGAGACAGAATTATGGGCACAGTGAGACAGCATTATGGGCACGGTGAGGCTGCGATTATGGGCACGGCGAGGCTGAGATTATGGGCACGGTGAGACAGCATTATGGGCACGGCGAGACTGCGATTATGGGCACGGTGATGCTGAGTTTATGACGTGTGATGTCCTAGCCATGCCCCACTATGTCTAGCTTCGGCCGTTGCCATAACAACGGTGCTAAATCAGCTAAAAGTAGTTGGATCTGTATGTGTGTTATAATTAATCAAAATTAGTCGATTAATCGATTAAAAAAAACGATTATTCAATAAAAACAGTGAAAGAGAAAAAAAAAAGATTAATCGAACACAAAGATTTTAATCTGTAACAGCCCTAATATATATATATATATATATATACTGGAATTGTTTTTTTTTTAATACTACTAATGGCAGTGATAAGCGACTTATAATTGGACTGCGATAGTGTGCCCAGCAATCTGACACTAACTGACACTGAGAGGCCACTGACATCACCAGCGACGATAATACAGTGCTAATATTATACACTGTCACTGTACTAATGGCACTGGCTGGGAAGGGGTTAACATCTAGGGTGATTGAGGGGTTAAATGTGTGCCTAACAATGTTTAGTGTATGTGCTGTGTGCTGTTTTTACTAAGCAATGTGTCAGTTTTGCCTCCTTGCTTTCCAGGGAGAAGAAAAAGAAACGTCACATCACTGCTGACAGTGGAGAGCCCTGTGTTGTTTACCTACACAGAGCTCTCTTCTGTCATTTGCTCAGTCGATCGATGGGTTCTAGCTATAAATCATTGGCGGGGACCCGCTGATCGTCTTGTGCTGCAGTGAATGGCAGCACAACTGTGGTGGTGGGTGCGCACTCGCCCGCCCCCTAGCCACAAATCCAAAGTCACGTACATATACGTGATCCAGCACAGCAGGGCTGCCTTGCCGCAGTATAAGTGCGGTGGGTGGTCCAGGTTACAAAAAAAAAAAGTAAACAGTGCGATGCGTGATGATTGGTGCATTGGCACCACTGTCATCCTACAGCAAAATTCTTACAAAAAACATTTTGTAAAGTAATGATATTCAAAAATACCTTTACTTTTCAATCTGTTCTTTTCTAAAACTCTTAAAAACCTTATTGCAATATGGTAACCTGAAGGCGTTCTGTAAACCACCGGTGTACAGAATGCCCCCAGAAATGTAATTCCCTGCTTGTGTGATTGGCTCGCTGATTTTCTTGGAGGTCAACACTAATATAAAGTCAAATTTCAGACATCCTCTTCAATAGGAGTTTCATTGTTGGTGAGATACTCTCTAAGGCTGGTCTAGTAAAGGGATGCAGACACTGCAGCTTTTCTCCTTTTAATACTGAGATTGCTCAGTTGGTTATAAAGAATGCTGATCCTCCCATTCAAGAATCGGTCTGGAATGGACATGGAGAAACAAACTGCTATTTCTTCAGAACACAAAAAAAGAAGAAATCTTCAACCACGGTTTTTTAAAAATCCTTGCAATGTAAATAAATCACCTTGCGGGAATTGTTTTATTTATTCTCAACAAAGCATTACACTTTACTCCCCTTTCGCCTGGGGCAGACTCCATTTAGATCTGCAGGGGATCTGTCCGCTGATGCCCTGCTCATCAGAGCAGAGCGGGCAGATGACAGGCCCGTGACGATTCAGTTTCTGCAGTGCGGACACGGACAGTGGCGATCTCCTCTAAAGACTACCCTCCGATCTGATCCTCCTAGATCAGTGGTTCTCAACCTGGGGGGTCGAATGACGATTTGCCAGGGGTCACCAAATCCTGGCTGTTTCTTGGAGCCCATGGCTGCCCAGCTGGGCTGTTCCTGGAGCCTGCGGCCGCCCACTCAGCCTCTTTGCAGCCGCGCATTCAGTTCACGGCATGGCTGGGGGGGCAGAGCCTGGAGATCAGCTGACTGGTAAGGAATGTGAAGTGGGAGGGGCTGGAGGAGACCCTATCTCCTGATTTCGGCATAGGTGTCACTGCTACGAGACACCACAAAGTCGGAGACACAGTGAGTAACACCTACCTGTGATTATAGTTGCCATTAAAAGTCCCCACTACAGATCTCAGATCAGCAGATGACCTTGATCAAGAGCACCTAAGTTGGCTGATCAGAACTCCCCCCAGCCCTGCCACTTATCCCAACACTCACTACTTATCCCATTCCCCCCACCAGCACTGCCACTCATCCCAACACTCCGTCACTCATCCCATTCCCCCCACCAGCACTGCCACTCATTCCAACACTCCGCCACTTATCCCATTCCCCCACCAGCACTGCCACTCATCCCAACACTCCGCCACTTATCCCATTCCCCCCCACCAGCACTGCCACTCATCCCAACACTCCACCACTCATCCCATTCCCCCCACCAGCACTGCCACTCATTCCAACACTCCGCCACTTATCCCATTCCCCCCACCAGCACTGCCACTCATCCCAACACTCCGCCACTTATCCCATTCCCCCCCACCAGCACTGCCACTCATCCCAACACTCCACCACTCATCCCATTCCCCCCACCAGCACTGCCACTTATCCCAACACTCCGCCACTTATCCCATTCCCCCCACCAGCACTGCCACTTATCCCAACACTCCGCCACTTATCCCATTCCCCCACCAGCACTGCCACTCATCCCAACACTCCGCCACTTATCCCATTCCCCCACCAGCACTGCCACTTATCCCAACACTCCGCCACTTATCCCATTCCCCCCCACCAGCACTGCCACTCATCCCAACACTCCGTCACTCATCCCATTCCCCCCACCAGCACTGCCACTCATCCCAACACTCCGTCACTCATCCCATTCCCCCACTAGCACTGCCACTCATCCCAACACTCCGCCACTTATCCCATTCCCCCCCACCAGCACTGCCACTTATCCCAACACTCCGCCACTTATCCCATTCCCCCCCACCAGCACTGCCACTCATCCCAACACTCCGCCACTTATCCCATTCCCCCCACCAGCACTGCCACTCATCCCAACACTCCGCCTCTCATCCCATTCCCCCCCACCAGCACTGCCACTTATCCCAACACTCCGCCACTCATCCCATTCCCCCCATCAGCACTGCCACTCATCCCAACATTCCGCCACTCATCCCATTCCCCCCACCAACACTGCCACTCATCCCAACACTCCACCACTCATCCCATGCCCCCCACCAGCACTGCCACTCATCCCAGCACTCCGCCACTCATCCCATTCCCCCCACCAGCACTGCCACTCATCCCAACACTCCGCCACTTATCCCATTCCCCCCCACCAGCACTGCCACTTATCCCAACACTCCGCCACTTATCCCATTCCCCCCCACCAGCACTGCCACTTATCCCAACACTCCGCCACTTATCCCATTCCCCCACCAGCACTGCCACTCATCCCAACACTCCGCCACTTATCCCATTCCCCCACCAGCACTGCCACTTATCCCAAACCTCCGCCACTTATCCCATTCCCCCCCACCAGCACTGCCACTCATCCCAACACTCCGTCACTCATTCCATTCCCCCCACCAGCACTGCCACTCATCCCAACACTCCGTCACTCATCCCATTCCCCCACTAGCACTGCCACTCATCCCAACACTCCGCCACTTATCCCATTCCCCCCCACCAGCACTGCCACTTATCCCAACACTCCGCCACTTATCCCATTCCCCCCCACCAGCACTGCCACTCATCCCAACACTCCGCCACTTATCCCATTCCCCCCACCAGCACTGCCACTCATCCCAACACTCCGCCACTTATCCCATTCCCCCCCACCAGCACTGCCACTTATCCCAACACTCCGCCACTTATCCCATTCCCCCCCACCAGCACTGCCACTTATCCCAACACTCCGCCACTTATCCCATTCCCCCACCAGCACTGCCACTCATCCCAACACTCCGCCACTTATCCCATTCCCCCACCAGCACTGCCACTTATCCCAACACTCCGCCACTTATCCCATTCCCCCCCACCAGCACTGCCACTCATCCCAACACTCCGTCACTCATCCCATTCCCCCACTAGCACTGCCACTCATCCCAACACTCCACCACTCATCCCATTCCCCCCACCAGCGCTGCCACTCATCCCAACACTCCGCCACTTATCCCATTCCCCCACCAGCGCTGCCACTCATCCCAACACTCCGCCACTTATCCCATTCCCCCCCACCAGCACTGCCACTCATCCCAACACTCCGTCACTCATCCCATTCCCCCCACCAGCACTGCCACTCATCCCAACACTCCGTCACTCATCCCATTCCCCCCACCAGCACTGCCACTCATCCCAACACTCCGTCACTTATCCCATTTTCCCCACCAGCACTGCCACTCATCCCAACACTCCGCCACTTATCCCATTCACCCCCACTAGCACTGCCACTCATCCCAACACTCCACCACTCATCCCATTCCCCCCACCAACACTGCCACTCATCCCAACACTCCGCCACTCATCCCATTCCCCCCACCAGCACTGTCACTCATCCCAACATTCCGCCACTCATCCCATTCCCCCCACCAACACTGCCACTCATCCCAACACTCCGACACTCATCCCATTCCCCCCCACCAGCACTGCCACTCATCCCAACACTCTGCCTCTCATCCCATTCCCCCCCACCAGCACTGCCACTCATCCCAACACTCCGCCTCTCATCCCATTCCCCCCACCAGCACTGCCACTCATCCCAACACTCCGTCACTCATCCCATTCCCCCACTAGCACTGCCACTCATCCCAACACTCCACCACTCATCCCATTCCCCCCACCAGCACTGCCACTCATTCCAACACTCCGCCACTTATCCCATTCCCCCCACCAGCACTGCCACTCATCCCAACACTCCGCCACTTATCCCATTCCCCCCCACCAGCACTGCCACTCATCCCAACACTCCACCACTCATCCCATTCCCCCCACCAGCACTGCCACTTATCCCAACACTCCGCCACTTATCCCATTCCCCCCACCAGCACTGCCACTTATCCCAACACTCCGCCACTTATCCCATTCCCCCCACCAGCACTGCCACTCATCCCAACACTCCGCCTCTCATCCCATTCCCCCTCACCAGCACTGCCACTCATCCCAACACTCCGCCATTCCCCGTACCCCCCAACCAAGGAGTAAGAGAAGGAATAAAAATAGAGAATACATGGAAGGGAGAGGAGAAGTGGGGAAGGAACAAAGAAAAAGGGCGAGAAAGAATAGGAGAAAGAACAAGAAAGACGGCTAGAGAGAGAGATGGGGGGGGGGGGGGGACAAGAAATTAGGATAGAGAGATGAAAGGGAAAGAAAGGAGAACAAAGAGAGAGTGGTACATCCTAAGATGTACCATAAGGGGTTTTACTGTACGAGTGGAAAGGACTCAGGGAGTGCTAAATGTCTGTGGGTTAGGGCCGCAAATACTTGTCTTGCCTTGGGTGCTGACAACCAACACTACGAAAATTTTACTGTTAGGGGTCCCCAGAACTTGGGAAATTTTATCAAGGGGTCACGGCACTAGTAAGGTTGAGAACCACTGATCTAGATGGAGACCTCTTGCGTTTTTTTTTTTTCTTTTAGTGGACTGGATTGGATCAGAGGCAGGCAGGTATTAACAGACACAAGTCGGTTTACACCCACCAGTCCATAGGGGTGAATAGACTGTGCGATTAACCCTCCTGGCGGTATTCCCGAGTATACTGAATCCTGGCCTAGAGATGTTATAATTCACACCGTATTTTTGTTGCCAAAGATTTTTTTTCCTCTCTCTGGTGACATTTCTTACCTGTAAAGTGTCAAAACCTCTTTCCAAATAAGTCCCACACTTGTCCTTCTCTCCAATGGATGCATAGAACTTACTCCACCAGTCGATAAACTCTTCTTCCTGGTAAGTGAAATAAAATATAACATTAAGGGATCTATTTATAAAAACATTTGCATAGCCCATTCATCCTGCAAATCTGCATGTACATTGGGCAAAAAAAAAAGTGAATGTTTTCTCCTCTGTACAAATGTTTTCTGAACATAATGTTACCGTATTATGGCCCCTGGGTGGTAGAGATACAATGTAACAATTCGAAAGAACTAGAGGGAATTACCAAATACAAATGGTTACATTTATTTGCTAATTCCCTCTAGCGTTGTCAAGGACAGCCTCATCCCCTGCACATCATAGCCCTAGGCTCATCTGTGGTGTCTATTTACTGCTTGTGCTGGCTCAGCTACCTTGCCCCTATCCTTACCTCCCTACCAATGGCGGCCCTTCCATTAGGGGCACACTGGTGTCGCCCCCCCATCTATGCGTCTGGCCCCCTGATGCGGGGAGCTGGACACACGGGTTCTAATCAGGGTTTCTTTTGAAGCACGTGATTAGAGCCAGAGGCTCTAATAGGCTTCAGAAGAGGGTGGGCTCGGGCCGCAGATGGATTGTTTGCCACCCCCCCACAAAAAAAAAAAACACCAGCCGCCGCTGCTCCCTACATAATCTTTTATGCAGCTGCCAGGGGGAGTAATGAAGGGGAATACTACAGAGCAGCCTTTCTCAACCAGGGTTTCGTGGAGCCCTGGGGAGGGTTCCTCCAGAGGTTGCTAGGGGTTCCTTGAGCAACCAACAACTTCTGCTTCTCAGTGGTGGCCTGCCCAGGGCACCACCCCCCTAATCCAAGTGCTCGGCCCCTAATCTACATGCAGGGCGCCAGTCCCATGGATTCCAATGGGTTTTGTTTTTTTTTTTAGAAGCACATGATTAGAGCCTGAGGCTCCAATTGAAAAAGGGTGGGCCTGGGGCGCATTGGGTGGTGGTTGCGGGTGATCCATCAGACCAATCCGGGTCGGAGGGGGGGTGGTGCAGCTGATCCGACTGACCGGGGCTTGGGGGGGTGGTGGGTGGCTTGTTTGCTGCTCCCCCCCAACAAATATAGCACCAGCCGCCACTGACTGACACCAACGCATGCTCGGAAGCAAGGACGAGCCGGAAACGGTTGGTCTTGTAAACTGGCGTTCATAATGGAGAATTAACATTCGTGACGCAGCAAATTATGAAATGTCGAAATGCAGCGCACAATTCTCTTCTTCTTTAATGAGATAATAATGAAGCTGCTTTGCTGGTGATACTGATGCAGTTCTGCCAAACTCCTTTTCAAAGGCTTTTTTTTTCTAGTGATATCAAGAATAATATTATTATGTTTTTTTGTTTTTTTTTGGCAAGTTACCACAACACCATTATCCCGTAGTTTTTAAGATCAAAGATACAACTATGTTGGTGTCCCTTGTTAATTTTACATTGTATTTTATAAAATGTAACTGCCGACTCCCAAACTGTCATTTGAAGTAAAACACATAGCCAAGTATTATTCTACACAATTTTTTTATTGTGCATTAAAAAAAGAAAACAAATAAAATTAGACATGCTATCTGCCAATAGAACTTAACCAAAAAGTGCATTCTATGCATCCAAAAATATAGAAAATATAACAAATCAAATCATTATTATTCAACCAAAAAATAAAATAAAAGCCTCATGCATGTGTCCTGCTTCTTAATATAGGGGGTCACCAATGCCAAGAGTTGGTGAAAGCAGGGGTCCGTCATCCGGAGATAATTCCGAAAATCATCCGGATTATTCTCCAGGAGCTCCCGCAGCAAAGGCATATGACATAATTGGTCACGATTAATAAAGCAACCAATTTTTGGTCCAAGAAATCCTCCTCCTCCTGTTCCTGGACTGGATTTGGGTCAAAGCAATAACTCCAAGGCCAATAATAAATAACACGTTATCTCCTCCTATTCCACAACATGGCTGGTTGACGAACGGCCGTTCAGAAACAAACTGAAAAGCACTAAATGAAAAGCGCAAACTGTAAAGCGCGAATCAACACTCACCAAACTTCTACTAATGCCCTGTACACACGGTCAGACTTTTCGACGGAATATGTGCGATCGAAGCTTGTTGTTGGAAATTCCGATCGTATGTAGGCTCCATCGGACTTTTTCCATCGGAATTTCCAACACAAAAGTTTGAGAGCAGGCTATAAAATTTTCCAACAACAAAATCCGATCCTTGAAATTCCGATCGTGTGTACACAAATCCGATGGACAAAGTGCCACGCATGCTCAGAATAAATTAAGAGACGAAAGCTATTTTCTACTGCCCCGTTTATAGTCCCGACGTACGTGTTTTACGTCACCGCGTTCAGAACGATCGGATTTTCCGACAACTTTGTGTGATCGTGTGTATGCAAGACAAGTTTGAGCCAACATCCGTCGGAAAAAATCCATGGATTTTGTTGTCGGAATGTCCGATCAATGTCCGACCGTGTGTACGGGGCATAGCACAAAATTAGTAGAAGGAGCCCAAAGGGTGGCGCTAAAGAGCTGAAAAACCACGTAGTACGTCACTACGTTTGTGTATGCAAGACAAAATCCAGGCACACGCCTTTGGACAAAAGTCAGAGGTTTTGTCTACGGAAAATCCGATCGTGTGTACGAGGCTTTAGAGTTAGCAAAACGTCCAGTGTACATGTGTTCAGGGTAAGGTCACTCTGCCTCTACTGGTGAACATTGGAACTGCCTTTGGGCTCCAGATATTTCCATTATAGAAACCCCCCCAAACCTGAAGTTGCCAACTCACATTATTGAGTTTAGATGTAATTTCTCACTTATTTAACCAAAATAATAGCTTATGAATAACTCGGCAGTAATTCTACATTTCTGCACTGAGAGAGGTTGAAGCAGATTCATGAAATAATAATGTCTGTTTAAATAATCCACAGAATTCCATCACACTGACCTCATGGAGAAATTCTATGAGACGCTTATTGGATTTCTGGTCATTCGCCCCCTAAATGAACATAGTGAATAGACATTGGGGATGATTTACTAAAGGAATATAGACGACGCACTCTGCAATGTGTAGTTGCTACAGAGCTTAGTAAATAAGGTAAATCTTCACTTTGCAATGAATACCCAATCACGTGCAAGAAAAAAAAAAAACGTAATTTTGCTTGCACGTGATTGGATGATGGAAGTCAGCAGAGCTTCTGCTTATTTACTAAGCTCTGGAGCAACTGCACTTTGCAAAGTGCATAGTCTATTTTCCTTTAGTAAATCAACCCCTTTGTTTTCAGTGTGGCTTTTTCATAAAAGACATTTCACAAGTCCCAAAAAAGAAAACATTCAAGGTGTCCCTGTGCCAATTTTATAGCGGCTCTGCCCACCACCTACTTACCCACAGAGTCTTCTGCAGCCATAAAACAAAAGATGTTGGTTAGTTCATCGCTACAGTTTCTTAAAGTGTATCTAAACCTAAATGTAATATGTTGTCACTCAACTGTCCTTAGATGTGGCGGCTGCATTAGCTTTCTTTTACTTTCTTGTCACCTGGTTACTCTGCCAGTAATACAGTCCCTGCCCTAGGGGGACAATGCTGTCCCCACCCTATCCTCGTAGGAGCAGAGTTGTCACCTTAAGTTGCTCTCCTGATTTGGACAACAAACACCTTTACTTTTGTTCATCTCTATTATCTAGGAATGAGGAGTTTTGTAGTTCACAGAAGACACTACAATCCTATGCAGAATAAGGGGGTTGGGGGGGGGCCTAAAAGGTAGGAGTTGGGCTTTAAAGAGTCTATCCCTGTATATTTCACTTTCTGGTGGATCCTGGAGAATTAAGCTATTGGTGGTGTGATCCCCGAATCTAAATCATGTGATAATTATGGGGGGAGGGGGTCCTACACCTGATGCTGCCTCTTGCACTATTCCTTCCACTCATACCAATGATGGGGCACTATTCCATCCACTAATACCAATGATGGGGCACTATTCCTTCCACTAATACCAATGATGGGGCACTATTCCATCCACTAATACCAATGATGGGGCACTATTCCTTCCACTAATACCAATGATGGGGCACTATTCCATCCACTAATACCAATGATGGGGCACTATTCCTCCCACTCATACCAATGATGGGGCATTATTCCTTCAAACTAATACCAATGATGGGGCACTATTCCTCCCACTCATACAAATGATGGGGCACTATTCCATCCACTAATACCAATGATGGGGCACTATTCCTTCCACTAATACCAATGATGGGGCACTATTCCATCCACTAATACCAATGATGGGGCACTATTCCTTCCACTAATACCAATGATGGGGCACTATTCCATCCACTAATACCAATGATGGGGCACTATTCCTCCCACTCATACCAATGATGGGGCATTATTCCTTCAAACTAATACCAATGATGGGGCACAATTCCTCCCACTCATACAAATGATGGGGCACTATTCCATCCACTAATACCAATGATGGGGCACTATTCCTTCCACTAATACCAATGATGGGGCACTATTCCTCCCACTAATACCAATGATGGGGCACTATTCCATCCACTAATACCAATGATGGGGCACTATTCCTCCCACTCATACCAATGATGGGGCATTATTCCTTCAAACTAATACCAATGATGGGGCACTATTCCTCCCACTAATACCAATGATGGAGCACTATTCCTTCAAACTAATACCAATGATGGGGCACTATTCCTCCCACTAATACCAATGATGGAGCACTATTCCTTAAAACTAATACCAATGATGGGGCACTATTCCTTCAAACTAATACCAATGATGGGGCACTATTCCTCCAAACTAATAACAATGATGGGACACTATTCCTCCCACTAATACCAATGATGAGGCACTATTCCTCCAAACTAATACCAATGATGGGGCACTATTCCGCTTACTAATACCAGTGATGGAGCAATATTACTTCCACTAATACCAATGATGGGGCACTATTCCTTCCACTAATACCAATGATGGGGCACTATTCTTCCCACTAATACCAATAATGGGGCACTATTCCTCCCGTTAATACCAATGATGGTGCAGTATTCGTCCCGCTAATACCAATGATGGGGCACTATTCTGCTTACTAATACCAATGATGGGGCACTATTACTGCCACTAATACCAATGATGGAGCACTATTCCTCCCACTAATACCAATGATGGGGCACTATTCCTCCCACTAATACCAATGATGGGGCACTATTCCTCCAAACGAATACCAATGACGGGGCACTATTCCTCCAAACGAATACCAACGATGGAGCACTATTCCGCTTACTAATACCAATGATGGGGCACTATTACTTCCACTAATACCAATGAAGGGGGCACTATTCCTTCCACTGACACCAATGATGGGGCACTATACCTTTCACTAATACCAATGGTGGGGCACTATTCCTCTCACTAATACCAATGATGGGGAGTTTATTCCTTCCACTGATACCAATGATGGGGAGTTTATTCCTTCCACCTACTGACCATAGGCGCTATGTAATTATTTTTTTTACTCCCACTGACCTCTAAACCCGAGGCATGGTTTACTCCCACTGATTGCAGAGCATTTTCTACTCTCACTGCCCACAGTCTACCCCCCCCAATTCTGATACAATAAAATGGCAGTTTGCTTAGAAAGTTTGGAGACCCCTGGCTATGCCCATCAACAAATATTTTAAACAATTTATATACAAAGAACAAATAAAAAGCAGATCTAAGGGAACACAAACAGCAAGAAAAGATAAATGAGGTGCTAGGGATGCAGTCATAGCGACTCTACTAAGGGTGTATAGTCCCATTCATGTCTATGGGGAATGGGAATTAAAGACACACCATTACCTTGCCCATGCAAGGCAAAATGGCATTGCCTTGGTACCCCGTACACCAGTTATACTCACCTACCAGTGCTCTCCTGCTGGTCTAGCATCTATCGCAGACATTGACAATTCTTCTAAAAGCCCTTCTATGAAGGGGGTGCAGTGATCTCCTTCAATGTAACAATGCTCAGATCTAGCAACCAATTACTAGCTCTGAATACTGTCACATGACCAGCGAGTAATGCAAATGCTCCCCTAAGAGCCAACACCTTGGATTTCGGTTCTGACTGGTAAGGTTAGTACAACTCTAACAAGAAGGGGAGGGTGAGAGGTAACCTTTATAAAGACACTAACTGCACCATGAAGGGGACATTGTGGGGATTTACTAAAGGCAAATAGACTGTGCACTTTGCAAAGTTGCTCCAGAGCTTAGTAAATTAGGAGAAGCTTCACTTTGCAAAGTATACCCAATCACACTCAAGGAAAATTAAAAAAAAAAAGCATTTTTGCTTGCACATGATTGGATGATGGAAGTCAGCAGAGTTTCTGCTCATTTACTAATCTCCTTTGCAAAATGCACAGTGTATTTGTCTAGTAAATCAACCCCTATTTCTTTAAATCATAGAATAAAGTGACCCCAGTTTTGGAGGTTTGCATAGGAGATGGTATCTGACATGACTTTCACTTCTCAGAGTTTAAAATGGGTGGCAGAGTTGCTGTATGATGTTCTTAGGTGTCATGTTCTAACTACTGTATACCAAAGCTTGCCAATGGGGAAATCTACCATGTATCAGGATGCAGGCAATGGCAGTGTCAGAACACTAGGAATAGGAATACGTCACATTTTATGTTAAACGGGTTCACAGTGATAATGACTCCATCTCATCAGTAATAATATTGGGGAATACCTGTAGAGGTGCTGGGCAACCTACTCCTGACCCCTGAACACAGTCACTTACTCCTGACCCCTGAACACAGTCACTTACTACTGACCCCTGAACACAGTCACTTACTACTGACCCCTGAACACAGTCACTTACTACTGACCCCTGAACACAGTCACTTACTACTGACCCCTGAACACAGTCACTTACTCCTGACCCCTGAACACAGTCACTTACTACTGACCCCTGAACACAGTCACTTACTACTGACCCCTGAACACAGTCGCTTACTACTGACCCCTGAACACAGTCACTTACTACTGACCCCTGAACACAGTCACTTACTACTGACCCCTGAACACAGTCGCTTACTACTGACCCCTGAACACAGTCACTTACTACTGACCCCTAAACTCTGCCTCACTTACTACTGACCCCTGAACACAGTCACTTACTACTGATCCCTGAACACAGTCACTTACTACTGACCCCGGAACACAGTCACTTACTACTGACCCCTGAACACAGTCACTTACTACTGACCCCTGAACACAGTCACTTACTACTGACCCCTGAACACAGTCACTTACTACTGACCCCGGAACACAGTCACTTACTCCTGACCCCTGAACACAGTCACTTACTACTGATCCCTGAACACAGTCACTTACTACTGACCCCTGAACACAGTCACTTACTACTGACCCCGGAACACAGTCACTTACTACTGACCCTGGAACACAGTCACTTACTACTGACCCCAGAACACAGTCACTTACTCCTGACCCCTGAACACAGTCACTTACTACTGACCCCTGAACACAGTCACTTACTACTGACCCCGGAACACAGTCACTTACTACTGACCCCTGAACACAGTCACTTACTACTGACCCCGGAACACAGTCACTTACTACTGACCCCAGAACACAGTCACTTACTCCTGACCCCTGAACACAGTCACTTACTACTGACCCCTGAACACAGTCACTTACTACTGACCCCGGAACACAGTCACTTACTACTGACCCCTGAACACAGTCACTTACTACTGACCCCTGAACACAGTCACTTACTACTGACCCCTGAACATAGTCACTTACTACTGACCCCTGAACACAGTCACTTACTACTGACCCCTGAACACAGTCACTTACTACTGACCCCTGAACACAGTCACTTACTACTGACCCCTGAACACAGTCACTTACTACTGACCCCTGAACACAGTCACTTACTACTGACCCCTGAACACAGTCACTTACTACTGACCCCTGAACACAGTCACTTACTCCTGACCCCTGAACACAGTCACTTACTACTGACCCCTGAACACAGTCACTTACTACTGACCCCTGAACACAGTCACTTACTACTGACCCCTGAACACAGTCACTTACTACTGACCCCTGAACACAGTCACTTACTACTGACCCCTGAACACAGTCACTTACTCCTGACCCCTGAACACAGTTACTTACTACTGACCCCTGAACACAGTCACTTACTACTGACCCCTGAACACAGTTACTTACTACTGACCCCTGAACACAGTCACTTACTACTGACCCCTGAACACAGTCACTTACTACTGACCCCTGAACACAGTCGCTTACTACTGACCCCTGAACACAGTCACTTACTACTGACCCCTGAACGCAGTCATTTACTACTGACCCCTGAACACAGTCACTTACTACTGACCCCTAAACTCTGCCTCACCCACTACTGACCCCTAAACTCTGCTTCACATACTACTGACCCCTAAATTCTGCCTCACTTACTACTGACCCCTAAACTCTGCCTCACTTACTACTGACCCCTGAACTCTGCATCACTTAATACTAACCCCTAAACTCTGCCTCACTTACTTCCGACCCCTAAACTCTGCATCACGTACTACTGACCCCTGAACACAGTCACCTACTCCTGACCCCTGAACACAGTCACTTACTACTGACCCCTGAACATAGTCACTTACTACTGACCCCTGAACACAGTCACTTACTACTGACCCCTGAACACAGTTACTTACTACTGACCCCTGAACACAGTCACTTACTACTGACCCCTGAACACAGTCACTTACTACTGACCCCTGAACACAGTCACTTACTACTGACCCCTGAACACAGTCACTTACTACTGACCCCTGAACACAGTCACTTACTACTGACCACTGAACACAGTCACTTACTACTGACCCCTGAACACAGTCACTTACTACTGACCCCTGAACACAGTCACTTACTACTGACCCCTGAACACAGTCACTTACTCCTGACCCCTGAACACAGTCACTTACTACTTACCCCTGAACACAGTTACTTACTTCTGACCCCTGAACACAGTCACTTACTACTGACCCCTGAACACAGTCACTTACTACTGACCCCTGAACACAGTCACTTACTACTGACCCCTGAACACAGTCACTTACTACTGACCCCTGAACACAGTCACTTACTACTGACCCCTGAACACAGTCACTTACTACTGACCCCTGAACACAGTCACTTACTCCTGACCCCTGAACACAGTCACTTACTCCTGACCCCTGAACACAGTTACTTACTACTGACCCCTGAACACAGTTACTTACTTCTGACCCCTGAACACAGTCACTTACTCCTGACCCCTGAACACAGTCACTTACTCCTGACCCCTGAACACAGTCACTTACTACTGACCCCTGAACACAGTCACTTACTCCTGACCCCTGAACACAGTCACTTACTACTGACCACTGAACACAGTCACTTACTACTGACCCCTGAACACAGTCACTTACTACTGACCCCTGAACACAGTCACTTACTCCTGACCCCTGAACACAGTCACTTACTCCTGACCCCTGAACACAGTTACTTACTACTGACCCCTGAACACAGTTACTTACTACTGACCCCTGAACACAGTCACTTACTACTGACCCCTGAACACAGTCACTTACTACTGACCCCTGAACACAGTCACTTACTACTGACCCCTGAACACAGTCACTTACTACTGACCCCTGAAGACAGTCACTTACTACTGACCCCTGAACACAGTCACTCACTCCTGACCCCTGAACACAGTCACTTACTACTGACCCCTGAACACAGTCGCTTACTACTGACCCCTGAACACAGTCGCTTACTACTGACCCCTGAACACAGTCACTTACTACTGACCCCTGAACACAGTCACTTACTACTGACCCCTGAACACAGTCACTTACTACTGACCCCTGAACACAGTCACTTACTACTGACCCCTGAACACAGTCACTTACTACTGACCCCTGAACACAGTCACTTACTACTGACCCCTGAACACAGTCACTTACTACTGACCCCTGAACACAGTCACTTACTACTGACCCCTGAACACAGTCACTTACTACTGACCCCTGAACACAGTCACTTACTACTGACCCCTGAACACAGTCACTTACTACTGACCCCTGAACACAGTCACTTACTACTGACCCCTGAACACAGTCACTTACTCCTGACCCCTGAACACAGTCACTTACTACTGACCCCTGAACACAGTCACTTACTACTGACCCCTGAACACAGTCACTTACTACTGACCCCTGAACACAGTCACTTACTACTGACCCCTGAACACAGTCACTTACTACTGACCCCTGAACACAGTCACTTACTACTGACCCCTGAACACAGTCACTTACTACTGACCCCTGAACACAGTCACTTACTACTGACCCCTGAACACAGTCACTTACTACTGACCCCTGAACACAGTCACTTACTACTGACCCCTGAACACAGTCACTTACTACTGACCCCTGAACACAGTCACTTACTCCTGACCCCTGAACACAGTCACTTACTCCTGACCCCTGAACACAGTTACTTACTACTGACCCCTGAACACAGTTACTTACTTCTGACCCCTGAACACAGTCACTTACTCCTGACCCCTGAACACAGTCACTTACTCCTGACCCCTGAACACAGTCACTTACTACTGACCCCTGAACACAGTCACTTACTCCTGACCCCTGAACACAGTCACTTACTACTGACCACTGAACACAGTCACTTACTACTGACCCCTGAACACAGTCACTTACTACTGACCCCTGAACACAGTCACTTACTCCTGACCCCTGAACACAGTCACTTACTCCTGACCCCTGAACACAGTTACTTACTCCTGACCCCTGAACACAGTTACTTACTACTGACCCCTGAACACAGTCACTTACTACTGACCCCTGAACACAGTCACTTACTACTGACCCCTGAACACAGTCACTTACTACTGACCCCTGAACACAGTCACTTACTACTGACCCCTGAACACAGTCACTTACTACTGACCCCTGAACACAGTCACTTACTACTGACCCCTGAACACAGTCACTTACTCCTGACCCCTGAACACAGTCACTTACTACTGACCCCTGAACACAGTCACTTACTATTGACCCCTGAACACAGTCACTTACTACTGACCCCTGAACACAGTCGCTTACTACTGACCCCTGAACACAGTCGCTTACTACTGACCCCTGAACACAGTCGCTTACTACTGACCCCTGAACACAGTCACTTACTACTGACCCCTGAACACAGTCACTTACTACTGACCCCTGAACACAGTCACTTACTACTGACCCCTGAACACAGTCACTTACTACTGACCCCTGAACACAGTCACTTACTACTGACCCCTAAACTCTGCCTCACTTACTACTGACCCCTAAACTCTGCCTCACTTACTACTGACCCCTAAACTCTGCTTCACGTACTACTGAACCCTAAACTCTGCATCCCTTACTACTGACCCCTAAACTCTGCATCCCTTACTACTGACCCCTAAACTCTGCTTCACGTACTACTGACCCCTGAACACAGTCACTTACTACTGACCACTAAACTCTGCTTCACGTACTACTGACCCCTGAACACAGTCACTTACTACTGACCCCTAAACTCTGCTTCACGTACTACTGACCCCTGAACACAGTCACTTACTACTGACCACTAAACTCTGCCTCACTTACTACTGACCCCTAAATTCTGCATTACATACTACCGACCCCTAAATTCTGCATCCCTTACTACTGACCCCTAAACTCTGCTTCACGTACTACTAACCCCTAAACTCTGCTTCACGTACAACTGGCCCCTGAACTCTGCTTCACATACTACCGACCCCTAAACTTTGCCTCACTTAATACTGTCCTCTGAACTCTGCATCACTTAATTCTGACCCCTAAACTCTGCCTCACTTACTTCCGACCCCTAAACTCTGCATCACGTACTACTGACCCCTGAACTCTGCTTCAGGTACTATTGACCCCTAAACTCTGCCTCAATACTGACCCCTGAACTCTGCATCACGTACTACCAACCCCTGAACTGTGCCTCACTTAATACTGACCCCTAAATTCTGCTTCACGTACTACTGACCCCTAAATTCTGCATCACGTACTACCGACCCCTAAACTCTGCCTCACTTAATACTTACCCCTAAACTCTGCTTCACGTACTACTGACCCCTGAACACAGTCACTTACTACTGACCCCTAAACTCTGCTTCACGTACTACTGACCCCTAAACTCTGCTACACTTACTACTGACCCCTAAACTCTGCTTCACGTACTACTGACCCCTGAACTCTGCTTCACGTACTACTGACCCCTAAATTCTGCATCACGTACTACTGACCCCTAAACTCTGCTTCATGTACTACTGACCCCTAAACTCTGCTTCACGTACTACTGACCCCTAAACTCTGCTTCATGTACTACTGACCCCTAAATTCTAAATCACGTACTACCGACCTTTAAACTCTGCCTCACTTAATACTGACCCCTGAACTCTGCTTCACATACTACTGACCCCTAAACTCTGCTTCATGTACTACTGACCCCTAAATTCTGCATTACATACTACCGACCCCTAAATTCTGCATCCCTTACTACTGACCCCTAAACTCTGCTTCACGTACTACTAACCCCTAAACTCTGCTTCACGTACAACTGGCCCCTGAACTCTGCTTCACATACTACCGACCCCTAAACTTTGCCTCACTTAATACTGTCCTCTGAACTCTGCATCACTTAATACTGACCCCTAAACTCTGCCTCACTTACTTCCGACCCCTAAACTCTGCATCACGTACTACTGACCCCTGAACTCTGCTTCAGGTACTATTGACCCCTAAACTCTGCCTCAATACTGACCCCTGAACTCTGCATCACGTACTACCAACCCCTGAACTGTGCCTCACTTAATACTGACCCCTAAATTCTGCTTCACGTACTACTGACCCCTAAACTCTGCTTCACGTACTACTGACCCCTAAACTCTGCTTCACGTACTACCGACCCCTAAATTCTGCATCACGTACTACCGACCCCTAAACTCTGCCACACTTAATACTTACCCCTAAACTCTGCTTCACGTACTACTGACCCCTGAACACAGTCACTTACTACTGACCCCTAAACTCTGCTTCACGTACTACTGACCCCTAAACTCTGCTTCACGTACTACTGACCCCTAAACTCTGCTTCACGTACTACTGACCCCTAAACTCTGCTACACTTACTACCGACCCCTAAACTCTGCCTCACTTAATACTTACCCCTAAACTCTGCTTCACGTACTACTGACCCCTGAACACAGTCACTTACTACTGACCCCTAAACTCTGCTTCACGTACTACTGACCCCTAAACTCTGCTTCACGTACTACTGACCCCTGAACTCTGCTTCACGTACTACTGACCCCTAAATTCTGCATCACGTACTACTGACCCCTGAACTCTGCTTCATGTACTACTGACCCCTAAACTCTGCTTCATGTACTACTGAGCCCTAAACTCTGCTTCACGTACTACTGACCCCTGAACACAGTCACTTACTACTGACCCCTAAACTCTGCTTCACGTACTACTGACCCCTAAACTCTGCTACACGTACTACTGACCCCTAAACTCTGCTTCACGTACTACTGACCCCTAAACTCTGCTTCATGTACTACTGACCCCTGAACTCTGCTTCACGTACTACCTACCCCTAAATTCTGCATCACGTACTACCGACCTTTAAACTCTGCCTCACTTAATACTGACCCCTGAACTCTGCCTCACTTAATACTGACCCCTGAACTCTGCCTCACTTATTACTGACCCCTGAACTCTGCCTCACTTAATACTGACCCCTGAACTCTGCCTCACTTACTACTACACCCTTTTCACTCTGCTTCCCCTTCAAGCCACAGTCAATATTCAGCTGAATGAAATCTACACCCAGTCATTTTATTACCACACTTTTTTTTTTTCCAAGGCAGGGCGACTGAACTTTTTTGCACATAGGACCACTGCTTTCATAAAATGCCCCTGGTCTGAACTCCATAAAACCAGGTGAACAAAAGCTGCATACGAGGCGGCACTTTATACATAAGCATGATAAGCAAACTGGAACATCTACTAGATGAATGGGGAAGCAACACACTGAACAATATACAAGCACCAAGTAAGCCAAGTAAAGCTGGCCATATACCAGTAGGATTTCTTTCAAAATGTTTTGTTTTAAGAACGTTCAATTTTCCAACTAGTGCTTTTGCATGACCTCTGTCAAGTCATTGAATGTACGAATGTTGGTACAAACCTTTGTCAAATGTCTACTAGGGTATGGCCAGCTTAAGTTTACAGAGAACCAGTTACCACTCCCGCCTCTTCACATCATCCAATCAGAGAGTTCTTTTCATTAATTAAGAAAAAGCAAAGCATTCTCTGAATGGCTCCCGTGCTGAGCGGTCAGCCTCCTGTGTTCACAATACAGCAGGGGGGCCGCTTGGCACGGGACCCGGAAGCTAATGGAGATCCCTGTAGTAACGTATACTAGAGTGATTTCCATGTTCCATGGGCATCCCACAGTTATGGTCTATGCCAGTGTTACTCAGCTCCAGTCCTCAAGGCTCCCCAACAGGTCATGTTTTCAGGCTTACCATTATTTTGCACAGGTGATTTGATCAGTTTAACTGTCTTAGTAATTACCCCAGCTTTTTAAAGAGGAAGTAAATCCTGATGGGTTTTGCTTCCTCTTTGTTTCCCTGCAAAGGTAAAGCATAATGGGTGACTATGCATCGCATAGTCACCCATAATGTGTCACTTACCTGACACAGGGGCCTGCGATGTCACCGCTGTCCCCTCTTCCACGAAACGTCCATCTTCCTTCCAGGTATCACGACTCCGGCGCTGTGATTGGCCGGAGCTGCGATGACGTCACTCCCGCGCATACGCATGGGAGCCGCCACTAACGGCACGATCGCTGGTAGAAACGGCACGCTCAGTGGGCCTGCGCTCCGTTGTCTATGGCACATGCGCCGCAGTAATCGGTGCCTGTCTTTTGCAAATATCTCCTAAACCGTGTAGGTTTAGGAGGTATTTCTTGCACCTACAGGTAAGCCTTAATCTAGGCTTACCTGTAGGTAAAAGTGGTCTGTAAGGGTTTACAACCACTTTAATCTGAGGGAATTCCTGAAAACATGACCCGTTGGGGCGCCTTGAGGACTGGAGTTGAGAAACACTGATCTATACATAGCTACATTTGTCCAAGCTAGACCAATGTAGCTATGTATTAATAACCATACATGGAATTCATCTTCATGTAAAGCAACATAAGAGGGAAAAATATCTCAGTTTCCTAAGTCGATCATATCTGGTTCTCTGTTAGCATTCTGCAAGCACCCCCCCAAGTGAAACAGTGACACCATCACAATCTTCTGTCACAGGGATCATGCACTGTTGTGTGTTAAATGAAACAAGACACACGTGTTCGAAGCACATCCACAATACATACATGAAGGCTGGACTGGGAAGTAGATATGTTAATAATGGATGAGACGCCATCCGCAAACTACAAGTCAAAACGAATCATTAGCTACACTTAGAATCCACAGAATCAGGAAAAAACTTTTCATTAAAAACACAACAAATATTAAGACATCATAAGCACAAAACCACAAAAAGAAAAATATTAGCTACATATTTTACCAACATGTACTTATTAGTGCTTTCTAGAAAGCACTAATAAGTACATTGCTTATATTGCTGTTAAAGACAATGGTCATATTGATTACAATACACATGATTACCAATCCTTTCCCGGCATTCTGAACTACACTATATTACCAAAAGTTTTGGGACGCCTGCCTTTACATGCACATGAACTTTAATGGCATCCCATTCTTAGTCCATAGGGTTCAATACTGAGTTGGCCCACCCTTTGCAGCTATAACATCTTCAACTCTTCTGGGAAGGCTGTCCACAAGGTTTAGGAGTGTGTCTATGGGAATGTTTGACCATTCCTCTAGAAGCGCATTTGTGAGGTCAGGCACTGATGTTGAACGAGAAGGCCTGGGTCGCAGTCTCTACTCTAATTCATCCCAAAGGTGTTCTATCGGGTGGAGGTGCAGGCCAGTCATGTTCCCCCATGTCAAACTCGCTCATCCACATTTTTATGGACCATGCTTTGTGCACTGGTGCGCAGTCATGTTGGAACAGGAATGGGCCATCCCCAAACTGTTACCACAAAGTTGGAAGCATGAAATTGTCCAAAATATCTTGGTTTACTGACGCCTTAAGAGTTCCCTTCACTGGAACTAAAGGGCCAAGCCCAACCCCTGAAAAACAACCTCACACCATAATCCCCCTCCACCAAATTATTTGGACCAGTGTACAAAGCAAGGTCCATAAAGACATGGATGAACGAGTTTGGGATGGAGGAACTTAACTGGCCTGCACCTCAACCCGATAGAACATCTTTGGGATGAATTATTGTGGAGACTGCGAGCCAGACCTTCTCGTTCAACATCAGTGCCTGACCTCACAAATGCGCTTCTGGAGGAATGGTCAAACATTCCCATAGACACACTCCTAAACCTTGTGGACGGCCTTCCCAGAAGAGTTGAAGCTGTTATAGCTGCAAAGGGTGGGCCAACTCAATATTGAACCCTACTGACTAAGACTGGGATGCCATTAAAGTTCATGTGCGTGTAAAGGCAGGCGTCCCAATACTTGTGGTAATATAGTGTATTTAAAGGGACGTCTGGGCAAGCAGAACGGGGTTAATGAATACACAGCTGCTTTCAAATATCTGTAGTTTGTGAAAGGCTTAATATTTGTCTTTTTTCAGCCTAGTTTGCTATAATCATCTCAGGGCTTTGAAATCCATCTTTTGTGAACCTTCCTGGCAGCTGTATATTTAGTTTTGTTTCTACAGATTAATCTACAAAGGATCTCATGATAAGAGAAGGGGTTGTCGAGAATGCATGTGGTGAAATTTAATACGCCTTATAAAGTTCCTGGCAAAGTTAAGGTTACCAGATGGTCTATACTTGCAAAGTTTCAGGATATTGTAGTAAAATGGTGACCACAAAAGCAAAAGACTTGTAAATGGGTGAAGTGGCTGACTATATGAGGAATTTGCAAAGATCTATGGCAACATACTGGGACCCAGTGAAGTGGTAAAGAGGTCATTGTGAGGTCAGACGCTAACACTATCCATAATCCAGAGCAAAATAACACAATTTACAAACATCACCCAACTTTATGGCTTCCAACACCACCAGGAGCACAAGTCCAATGTACACATGAACTCCAGGTTCTCCATACACCTGGGCCTGATGCTTATACATTTCCCATAAAGCAACATTCACTCTTGAACTGAGCATCTTTAGTCATTCTGCAGTCGTACAGACATTTTTGCTGGTGTTTGAGGCTTGAGTAATCTTTTTTTTGTCAATAGAAAGATAGTTGTTAGTTTTTTTAGGCACTCCAGTTGAAATCTACTGGAGCCAAAAATGCTTGAAGCTTGTAGCTCAATAGAAGCTCATGCACATTTTTGAGCTAAAAGCTTTAAGGGACACTACATTCAACTAAACAGGCTCAACTGAAAACCATGGGATTGTGGTTGTTGAGTGTTTTGGAGTTTCGAGCTACAAAATGCTAAGGAGTGAATGGGGCTTAATCCTTTTCTATCTCCAGAACACTGGAAAACACTGTGGAATAGGGGGGACTGATAGACTCTAGGAAACACCAGGGGACAATAGGAGACACTTAGAAGCATTAGGAGACACTGAGGCACACTGGGACACAATGGGGAAAACCAGGACACTGGGAGAAACTAGGAAACACCAGGGGACAATAGGAGACACTGAGGAACTGAGACACACTGGGGAACACTGGGAGAAACTAGGAAACATCAGGGGACAATGGGAGACACTGGGGAACATTGGGAGACACTGGGACACACTGGGAAACACCGGGTACACTGGGAGACAATAGAGAATACCAGGAGACAAAGGGAGCCACTGAGGAATATTGGGAGACACTAGGGAACACTGGGACATACTAGGAAACACTGGGGAACACCAGGGGACAATGGGAGACACTGAGAAACATTGGGAGACAGTGGGACACACTGGGTAACACTGTGGACACTGGGAGACACTAGGGAACCCCAGGAGACACTGAAGAACATTGGGAGACATTATGACACACCAGGGAACACTGGGACACACTAGGGAACATGGTGGACACTGGGAGACACTAGGGAACACCAGGAACATTGGGAGACACTTGGGAAAACACTTGGGAACACTGTGGACACTGGGAGGCACTAGGGAACATCAGGGGACAATGGGAAACACTGAGGAATATTGGGAGACACTGGGGAACACTAGGAAACACTAGGGGACAATAGGAAACACTAAGGAATATTGTGCGACACTGGGGAACACCGGGAACACTGGGAGACACCAAGGAACAATGGGAGACACTGGGGAACACTGGGAAGATGGAAGTTTCAAGTTTAAGGTAAAGAGATAGAAACAGCTTTGATCTAAGCTGACATCAGTGGAAAGGCAGAGCTGTTACTACCATGTCAGATATAGTAAACTGGGAGTGTATTGGGTGAATGGAGATTTATCTATGGGTTGGCTCCTTATGTCTGTGAAGGTTCCCATTTATCCAGGTCATATATCTAGTAGATCTTTTGTTGTTTATCCAAGCAACTTCTTGAGCTCCAATGACAGTCAGAAACACACCCCACCATTCATAGCCACACAGGTAACTTTAACCCAAGCACAACACATTTTCCATAGATGTTGTTTTAGGATCTTTAAAACTCCTCAATTTAGAGTTAACCCTAAATAAAGGCCTTAGAATTAGCCTTCTTATTCAAGCATGTGCAGAGATACCAAATATGTGTTGCACATTTGAGGTTTATGTACCAATGTTTGCCATATCCTCACTTTTGTGTTTGTGCATCTGCGATCAGATGACTTTATGACCGCCCCAACCATTTCTATTACAGAGCCCAAATCCAGCTCTACAACATGTAAACAAACCACAGCTGCTTCTGCGGGTTTCTTTACATTCTGATAATGGCACACCCTAAGCAAAAGGAGTTAAAGGAAACATGTGTTCTTTGGAATTGATTAATTAAAAAAGGGAAATCAGTTTGTATTCATACCTGACTGGGTATTAGAGGCTCCCTGTCATCAATTTCGATGAGAACCTCATCTCGCGGTGCAACACTTATATCATCTGAAAAGAAATGTTGTAACAGATTCTTTAATTACATTAAAAGAAAACTACAATGTATTTTTAGTGAGTACACATTATAAGTTATTACTACAATATTTATCATAAATGAATTTTTTATTTCTTTTTCAATATAATCGTTCCTAATTAGTGGCCCATGCAAGCTGGGCAACGGATTGGGCTTCCAAAAACGGAGCTGTGTGCACTGGAGCCGGTCTAAGGGCACCATTACATGTGAGTTGTACTTATGATTAATGGAAAAAGGTTTTATTCAGTAAATACTGCACAATGATTTAATTATATTTGGCATTCTTCCCGGAGTGTGGAGAAAGTGGGAATTGCTGTTGGAAAGTGAAGGAAGAATATCCAGACCCGCTCTGTTTGGAAATTAAGCGTTTTCAACCTTCCTTAATCAGGGGTTAATACTTGTGGTGAGTGCGCATTTTATAAGCACACGTGGTGGAGTTTAATGTGGAAGAAATAAGAAGTGTATCTGATGTCTCAGAATTATATGGTGTCGGGTAAAGTTTGGCATTTGGATTCTTTTTTGGCCTTTATATGTGCATATTAATCTATAGACTTTCATACTGTATTGGAATAATTCATTATTTAGTAGCGCCAGACATTTATTTATATATTTTTTGTACCAATAATGGATTAAATTAGTACGCAGAGACAGAAATTGGAATGTTTCTAAAACATTTATTATATGTTCTACACAAATCTTTGGATTTCAGCGTGATTAACTAAATGCTTATAACAAATAAATAGATGTTACCATTAAAAGGTTTCAGTGTTCTGTTTCCAGATATCCCATTAAGACAGTGAATTAGATAATTAAAGAGATAACCAATGGCAGGTTCTGGTTACATAAGATTTTTGTATGCCTTAGAAATGCATTCCATTGTGTATACTGTATTCTACAGGAGGGAGAATTTCAGCCTGATCACTATCACTAGCTGACTGATCAATCTGTTCAATTTGATAATAAATATCAATTTTGGTTATAGCCCCCCGTTCTTTAGACCTAATTACTATCACCCCCCACCCCCTTTGTAAGTCAACAGCCAACACTTTGCATGGCTGCTGGCTCACAATTCCGACTGTCACTGACAGCTCAGGTTCCCACTTAGACCCCGTTCACATCTAGAGTTTTGGGATCACGAGTGGAATCGCTGTGATCCTCTCCTAGATTCCAAAGCCCTGCAGCACTGCCAAAATGCAGCATGTGTGTTTAGCATCATACACACGATCGGACTTTGTACAAACTTTCCTGTGGATTTCTGTACAAAGGGCGTTGGCCGTAAACTTGTTAAGCATACACACGGCAGGACATTTCAGGCAGCAAACACGAACGTAGTGACGTTTCAACGTACTGACGACACTTCAAAAGAGGATGTTCAATTCTCTGGCGCCACCCTTTGGTCAACTTCTGTACTGTTGTCTGATCTTTTGCATTGGTTCTGAGCATGCGTGTTTGTACTTTGTACAAAAGTCCGATGGTTTTGTGTACGATCGGACTTTGCTCCATCGGACTTTTGTTGCCGGAAAGTTTGTCCGTTCGCACAGCCAACAAAAGTCAGATGAAAACCGAAAAAGTTTGTCCGATGTAGCGTACACACGGTCGGATGTTGCCTTAAAACAGCTAATTTGCATGTTTTTTGTCAAAAAGTCTGATCCTGTGTACGGGCCTTAAGTGTGTCATTTATTTTTAATGGCACCTAAAATGTGGTGCAGTTTTGCCACAATTGTCATGCGATTTATTGCATGGCAATCACAGCAAACCCCATTGCACGAAGCTTGTTGCCCAAAAGAAAGGCACACAAGCACATGTGCTGCCTTTCTCCAGCATTGCTGTGCAATTTGGGATCGCGGGGCAGAATCGCCGTGAATCTGCCCACAATCCCAAATCGCTAGAGGTGCCTAACTGATGTCCACTATCACACAGTGATCAAATGCGGGCAGGAGTCTTCAGTGACAAAATAGGCTTTCACTCAGCCTACAGATTAACACTGTCACCTTCATTGATGCATTGATATACCATACCATTGATATAATACTGTAATTGTCATATATTTACAGTATTAAAAAATAGTAATTAATCACTTTTGTGAAACGTGTTTTTACATTTGTGTATACTTGTAACCCTTGGTTAAAAATGTAGAGTTTTATTTATTAAGTGTACCAAATAGAAGCTTTGTGTCCTTAAAAAAATATTTAGATATGTAAATCAGTTATTTTTAAGCTAACCAAAGCATACTGACTGCTAAACCTGAACTAGGCATCTAATTATCAATGACCTCCAAAAGGGTTAAAGCTATAGGGCTTATTTGAACTAATTACTGTGTGTTCATTCAGTTTAACCCATACACCTAAAGCTGGCCACAGAAACAATATATACAGTATCTCACAAAAGTGAGTACACCCCTCACATTTTTGTAAATATTTTCTTCTATCTTTTCATGTGACAACACTGAAGAAATGACACTTTGCTACAATGTAAAGTAGTGAGTGTACAGCTTGTATAACAGTGTAAATTTGCTGTCCCCTCAAAATAACTCAACACACAGCCATTAATGTCTAAACTGCTGTTAATAAAAGTGAGTACACCCCTAAGTGAAAATGTCCAACTTGGGCCCAATTAGCCATTTTCCCTCCCCGGTGTCATGTAAGTGTCAATATTTTGTGTGGCCACCATTATTTTCCAGCACTGCCTTAACCCTCTTGGGCATGGAGTTCACCAGAGCTTCACAGGTTGCCACTGGAGTCCTCTTCCACTCCTCCATGATGACATCACGGAGCTGGTGGATGTTAGAGACCTTGCGCTCCTCCACCTTCTGTTTGAGCATTCCCCACAGATGCTCAATAGGGTTTAGGTCTGGAGACATGCTTGGCCATCCATCACCTTTACCCTCAGCTTCTTTAGCAAGGCAGTGGTTCTCTTGGAGATGTGTTTGGGGTCGTTATCATGTTGGAATACTGCCCTGCGACCCAGTCTCTGAAGGGAGGGGATCATGCTCTGCTTCAGTATGTCACAGTACATGTTGGCATTCATGGTTCCCTCAATGAACTGTAGCTCCCCAGTGCCCGCAGCACTCATGCAGCCCCAGACCATTACACTCCCACCACCATGCTTGACTGTAGGCAAGACACACTTGTCTTTGTACTCCTCACCTGGTTGCCGCCACACACGCTTGACACCATCTGAATCAAAAAAGTTTATCTTGGTCTCATCAGACCACAGTACATGGTTCCAGTAATCCAGGTCCTTAGTCTGCTTGTCTTCAGCAAACTGTTTGCGGGCTTTCTTGTGCGTCATCATTAGAAGAGGCTTCCTTCTGGGATGACAGCCATGCAGATCAATTTGATGCAGTGTGCGGCGTATGGTCTGAGCACCGACAGGCTGACCCCCACCCCTTCAACCCCTGCAGCAATGCTGGTAGCACTCATACATCTATTTCCCAAAGTTAACCTCAGGATATGACGCTGAGCACGTGCACTCAACTTCTTTGGTTGACCATGACGAGGCCTGTTCTGAGTGGAACCTGTCCTGGTAAACCTCTGTATGGTCTTGGCCACTCTGCTGCAGCTCAGTTTCAGGGTCTTGGAAATCTTCTTATAGCCTAGGCCATCTTTATGTAGAGCAACAATTCTTTTTTTCAGATCCTCAGAGAGTTCTTTGCCATGAGGTGTCATGTTGAACTTCCAGTGACCAGCATGAGAGAGTGAGAGTGATAACACATAATTTACCCCGCTCCCCATTCACACCTGAGATCTTGTAACACTAACGAGTCACATGACACCGGGGAGGGAAAATGGCTAATTGGGCCCAATTTGGACATTTTCACTTAGGGGTGTACTCACTTTTGTTGCCAGCGGTTTAGACATTAATGGCTGTGTGTTGAGTTATTTTGAGGGGACATCAAATTTACACTGTTATACAAGCTGTACACTCACTACTTTACATTGTAGCAAAGTGTCATTTCTTCAGTTTTGTCACATGAAAAGATATAATAAAATATTTGCAAAAATGTTACGGGTGTACTCACTTTTGTGAGATACTGCATATAAATATCTTTTTTGTACAATTAGAATTATTAGTCATATATTTTCTATTTTTGCAAATGTTTGCTAGTGTCTTTGAAATACTTTTTTTTGGGGCATACAAAGGCAACAGATTGAAAAAAAATCATTAAACTGATATTTATATATAGATAACACTGGCACTGTGCTTTAAGAGACCCTGTCATTCTCTAAAAAATCCTATTTTAGGGTTTCCTGTCATAGAAGAGCTAAGTATTCAGATAAACATCAATGTAAATCCTGGACTTGGCTATGAAAATCAACATATCTGAGGGCTTTCCTGGCTGTAAGTCAGTTTAACGATGAACTGACATTGATTGATTATCCAGCAATCAAGAAACATTTATAATGAGGGCACTTTTTTTTCCAAAGAGCTGACACTTTGCTGTCTCAGCAGGTGATGGATGTCTCTGGCTCTCCATCGGTCCCCCTGATGCACAACGGTGCTATTTAGATAGACTGTAGGGTGACGCCGTAGCCCCGTCCCTCCCCGCTGAGGAAGTTCTGATTGAACGTAACACGTACGGGGGAGGAGCTACGCATGACGTCAGCTAAAATGAGTGGCCGCGTGTCTTGTTAAACTCCCTTCTGTGAAAAAGTTTTATCCCTATTGTGGGGTCACAAATCAGGAGAGCAACAAAGCACCCTGGGCCTGGTGCAAACAACTGTATTGTGTTATATACCTGACAAAGTCCTACATCAGGGGGTAGGCAACCTCGGCCCTCCAGCTGTGGTGAAACTACAAATCCCATCATGCCTCTGCCTCTAGGAGTCGTGATTGTTAGGGTCTTGCAATGTCTCATGGGTCTTGTAGTTTCAAAACAGCTGGAGGGCCAAGGTTGCCTACCCCTGCTCTACATGGTGGAATGTGTAGTAGGACATAACACAACAATAAAACTATACCAGGGTTATTCTGTCTCCGTCTGTTTGTGATTGGTGGGTTTGTGTCCCTGTTACACGCATTTGTACAGAAAGTATACAGCATCATACCAGCCATTCCTTCCTCCAGGTCACCCTCATCCTCGTTGGGGTCGCAGTAGAACTCTTCAAGGCAGTGGATGGTGCACTGACCAACCACAGGCTTCCGACCAAACTGCCGGTTGTCAATCACTTTCACAATGATGGGCGGACAGTAAAGTTGCTCACTGGGAAGACTCTAAAAATAAAGAGGAAATAGTTATATGATGGAAACTTTATGCTATCGGCACCGATCATGTTTGTGCCCAGACTGGGCGTGAAAATTACCCTAAGGAGATCAGTAGGAGGTTACCATCAAAATATAGATCTTTGTTTCCCCTAAAAAGAATTATAGAACTAATCTATGGGGGAGAATTACTAAAACTGGTGCAGACAGAATCTAGTACAGCTGAGCACAGTAACCAATCATCTTCTAGTTTTTATTGTCAAAGTTTAAAGCGTAACCCCACTTTTGTTGAGAGAAAAAAAATTCCCCTTTGGGTGATCTATGTAAATTATAAGGATTTTAACAAACTTTGTTGCAGATTCCTACCTTTTGTAATTCTGAAGAAATCCCTGTGTGTTTGTCTGTGTCCATGTGGGAGAGTGAGTCTAATGGGAGTGGTTTCATAACTATCAATCAGATGTGCACCTGCAGGGCATTAATGGGGGAAGCTGCTGGGCCTGCATCCCTTTTAGATGTGATTTCCTTTTGGGAGCATCTCACCAAAAATGACATTTTTGTTGCAGGGGATGCCTGAAATCTGACTTGTATCTTAGTGTAGACTTCTAGGAAAATCAGTGAGCCAATCACACAAGCAGGAAATGATGTTTCTGGGTGGCATTCTGTACACATTCTGTGCACAGAACACCTCCAGGTAGCCATATTGATTTGCGTTTTCAGAAAATTGCAGCAGCTGCAGATTGAAAAGGAAAGGTCATTTTTAATAACATTCAATTACATTTTGTCGCAATTGTATATGCTATATATTTTTTTTCTTTATTTACTATTTTTTTTGCCCACAAAAGCGGCGTTACCCTTTAACCGCTTCAGCCCCGGAAGATTTTATCCCCTTCCTGACCAGAGCACTTTTTGCGATTCGGCACTGTGTCGCTTTAACTGACAATTGCGTGGACGTGCGACGTTGTACCCAAACAAAATTGACGTCCTTTATTTTCCACAAATAGAGCTTTCTTTTGGTGGTATTTGATCACTTCTGTGGTTTTTATTTTTTGTGCTATTAACAAAAAAAGAGCGACGATTTTGAATCGTCTTGAATCGCAATATCTTTTACTTTTTGCTATAATAAATATCCCCCAAAAATATATATAAAAAAAAAAATTTCCTCAGTTTAGGCCGATACGTATTCTTCTACATATTTTTGGTTAAAAAAAATTGCAATAAGCGTATATTAATTGGTTTGCGCAAAAGTTATAGCATCTACAAAATTGGGGATAGTTTTATGGCATTTTTATTATTAATTTTTTTTTTTACTAGTAATGGCAGCGATCTGCGATTTTTATCGGGACTGCGACATTATGGCGGACACGTCGGACAATTTTGACACATTTTTGGGACCATGGGCATTTATACAGCGATCAGTGCTACAAAAATGCACTGATTACTGTATAAATGTCACTGGCAGGGAAGGGATTAACACTAGGGGACGATCAAGGGGTTAACTGTGTTCCCTCTCTGTGTTCTAACTGAAGGGGGGAGGGGTCTGTGTAGCAGTGCGCGCGTCCCTAGTGGCCACAGGGCGAAGTGATGTAACATAATGTTTCGCCCAGCCGTGCCATTCTGCCGCAGTACAACTGTGGCGGCTGGTCGGCAAGTGGCTAATTGCACAAGCTGAAGTTAGAAACTGATTGGTTACTATGCACAGGTGAACCAGATTCTGTGTGTAACAGTTTCAGTAAATCCCCCCCCCCATATGTTATACTTCTGTATAATTGTATGCGCATGCCCCATAAAAAAACAAGGAATTTTAACATAATTTCATCTGCATGCAGCCTCTCTCCTGCGATTCCACACACTAAAGAATAAATCAAGCCTGCTAAAGCCCTGCACTAACAGAGTCGCAAGTTCCTTACATCAGACAACTTTGATGGACACTAACAGCAACAAGATGCAAGGCTTTGCTAAGAATGTACTGAGCCATTCTGTTCAAAAGTCCTTCGGGGGTATGATTCAAAATGAATGTCAGAGGTATGTCTAAATCTTAAAGTGTTACTAAACCCAGGACCCTGCATTCACTATATCTGGTCTCCCCAGGACCCTGCATTCACTATATCTGGTCTCCCCAGGACCCTGCATTCACTATATCTGGTCTCCCTAGGACCCTGCATTCACTATATCTGGTCTCCCCAGGACCCTGCATTCACTATATCTGGTCTCCCCAGGACCCTGCATTCACTACATCTGGTCTCCCCAGGACCCTGCATTCACTACATCTGGTCTCCCCAGGACCCTGCATTCACTATATCTGGTCTCCCCAGGACCCTGCATTCACTATATCTGGTCTCCCCAGGACCCTGCATTCACTATATCTGGTCTCCCCAGGACCCTGCATTCACTACATCTGGTCTCCCCAGGACCCTGCATTCACTACATCTGGTCTCCCCAGGAGCCTGCATTCACTATATCTGGTCTCCCCAGGACCCTGCATTCACTATATCTGGTCTCCCCAGGACCCTGCATTCACTATATCTGGTCTCCCCAGGACCCTGCATTCACTACATCTGGTCTCCCCAGGTCCCTGCATTCACTATATCTGGTCTCCCCAGGACCCTGCATTCACTATATCTGGTCTCCCCAGGTCCCTGCATTCACTACATCTGGTCTCCCCAGGACCCTGCATTCACTATATCTGGTCTCCCCAGGACCCTGCATTCACTATATCTGGTCTCCCCAGGACCCTGCATTCACTATATCTGGTCTCCCCAGGACCCTGCATTCACTACATCTGGTCTCCCCAGGACCCTGCATTCACTATATCTGGTCTCCCCAGGACCCTGCATTCACTACATCTGGTCTCCCCAGGACCCTGCATTCACTATATCTGGTCTCCCCAGGAGCCTGCATTCACTATATCTGGTCTCCCCAGGAGCCTGCATTCACTATATCTGGTCTCCCCAGGAGCCTGCATTCACTATATCTGGTCTCCCCAGGAGCCTGCATTCACTATATCTGGTCTCCCATAGTACACAGAACGTGGAAATGCAATTATTTTAGTAAATATAAACTGCTAAATACCCTTTCTAATCAGCAGTATAAAGCAGCCTTGTGACTTATATCAGTGTCTGGTTAAAGCGGTCTTCCGCCCCCCAAAAAAAAAAAATTAAAAGCCAGCAGCTACACATACTGCAGCTGCTGGCTTTTAACAATTGGACACTTACCTGTCCTAGAGTCCAGTGATGTTGGCACCGCAGTTGATGGTTTTGTCAGCTGTTGGGTGCTACCGCCGCCATTTCGGGTGAGGGTACCCGGCAGTGTAGCCTTATGGCTTCACGCTGGGAACCCTACTGCGCATGCGTAGGACCCCACTCCTCTCTTCTACTGGCCTGGCGAAAGGGAGAGGAGGAGGGAACCCCGCAGTGATGTCACGGGCTGTGGCCCAGACTCCCGGAAGTGGGAACAGGATACCTGTCAAAGGTATCCTGTCCCCCCTCCCCCCCTGAAAGGTGCCAATTGTGGCACTGGAGGGGGAGAGCAGACAAATGAGCGGAAGTTCCACTTTTGGGTGGAACTCCGCTTTAACCACTTAAGGACCGAGCCTCTTTCTGAGATTTGTTGGTTTACAAGTTAAAAACATTTTTTTTTTGCTAGAAAATTACTTAGAACCTCCAAACATTATACATTTTTTTTTCCTAACACCCTAGAGAATAAAATGGCGGTCGTTGCAAAACTTTTTGTCACACCATATTTGCGCAGCAGTCTTACAAGCGCACTTTTTTTTGGAAAAAATACACTTTTTTGAATTAAAAAATAAGACAACAGTAAAGTTAGCCCAATTTTTTTTTTTATTGCGAAAGATAATGTTACGCCGAGTAAATTGATACCCAACTGTTTCAAAATTGCGCCCGCTCGTGGAATGGCGACAAACATTTACCCTTTAAAATCCCCATAGGCGACATTTAAAAAATTCTACAGGTTGAATGTTTTAAGTTACAGAGGAGGTCTAGGGCTAGAATTATTGCTCTCGCTCATCGGGAAGGGGGCGCGTTTAAAAAAAAAAAAAATTCTATTTTACCTTTAATTTTTTATTTTTACACTGTTTAAAAAAAAAAAAAAATGTGTTACTTTTATTCCTATTACAAGGAATGTAAACATCCCTTGTAATAGAAAAAAGCATGACAGGACCTCTTAAATATGAGATGTGGGGTCAAAAAGACTTCAGAGCTCATATTTACACTAAAATGCAATAGAAAAAAAAATGTTGTCATTTAAAAAAAAGAAAAAAAAAAAAAAGGCCCTTTAGGAGCTATGGGCGGAAGTGACGTTTTGACGTCGCTTCCGCCCTGCAATGATATGGAGATGGGTGGGGGCCATCTTCCCCTCACTCTTCTCTATGTCAGGCCACAAGAAGGATCTGATTGCCTCTGCTGTTGCCGACGGCTCCGGTAAGTGGCGGAGGGCACTGGAGTACGGCGGTGGGGCCCCTCTCCCGATAAAAGTGATTTTGCAAGGAATCCGTCACAGGGACCACTTTTATCTTAAACCAGACAGCTTACTGAAGAAGAGGATACCGGGGTTATGGTAGCTAGCTGCTGCCATATCAACGATATACCTCTTCAAACAGCCGACGTATAACGACGGTGGGCGGTACAGAAGTGGTTAAAGCTTGTAGGAGGAGTTTTCATTCTCCTCTGACTGTCCTATGAGGATGCATGACCCCTGACCCTCTGTGTGGACAGTGCCGATTGGCCCTGTGCTCATCACATGCACTCTCCCAAGAAAACAAAAACTCTCTAGGAATACATACCAAACTGGGCATGTGCAGCTTGTCCCCTAACCGCTGTACTATCCAGAGATGGATAGGGGACAGTGGAAGAAGGGGAGGATCAGAGAAGACACAAGTGGAGGATTAACCCCTTGGTTCAACAGGGATTACAACAAGCATTATTTACTGCATATACAGACTGATATTCACTGTTGTGGGTTTAGTAACACTTTAGTATTCTCTGCAAATCAGATGATACCAAACAACAGAGGAAGAAGCACAGTACAAAGTTCAGCAAATGAATCACGTTACTGAAGTTATGCCAAGTCAAGGTGGATTCTGATTGGTTGTCTACTTTGCACACAGAGCTCTGCTTCTTGGCAGATTCTTCTAGTTAGGCCAAACTGTAGATAAGAAAATTTCAGAACCCGAACCCGTTTGATTGATTAATGAATACTTTACAAGGGTTATCTCTATACAGAAGGATGACATAACATCAGAGATTATGGTGCTGAGCGCCTGACACCAGGCTTATTATTTCTAACATAAGAAACACATGAATCCCAGCTCTCACCTAACTGAACGGCTGCAATAAGCCTTTTTTTTTGGGCACCTGAACTCGTTCCTACCACCCTGCCAAATCTGCTTACTGTATTAAGGGCTCTTACCACCTCCATGAAAAGGACACTGATATCAAAGTTGGGATTCTTTTTGACGTTTTTAATAACGCAGGACTGCATACTTTCATCACCGCACTCCACGATCAGGCTGGGCGACGTCACACTGGCCAGCTGGTAGCTCTTCAGGTTGCGCAGACCCCATGCCAACACCTAGACAGCGGGCAAAAGATTATTGTTAAAAGGGATTGGTTTAAAAGACTCCAATGCAATACTCCCAACGCACACGTACCTGCACAAACGGCTGTATCTTAAATTGGGTGCTGAAATGACCAACGGCTGGAACCGACTGCAATCATGAGAAGGAAGTGTCACCAGCACACCAGGATCTCCAAAATTGGGTCCAAAATCTTAATCACATAGTATCAAAAAGATGAATAAAAGCGACATTTCGGAGCCACGCAGGTGTCACATGCCTGATGAAGGGCTCCTGCGTGGCTCTGAAACATCGCTTTTATTTATCTTTTTGATACTATGTGATTAAAATTTTGGACCCAATTTTGGAGATCTTGGTGTGCTGGTGACAATTCCTTCTCATGGTTTAAAAGACTCCCACATTGGCCAATCGATGACAGAATTGGTAAAAAGTAGAACAATATCTTACTGAATAGAGAATTTTCCATTTCAAAACTAGAGGTATGTTATTTTTATTTATTAAAGGAATTTACAACTGTCACAGCACTTTACATATGGATTTTACATTTACAATCCTTGCCCTCAAGGGGACCACAATCTAAGATCCCTACCTCCTATACACACAATAGGGAACAATTTAGACAGGAACCAATTAACCTACCAGCATGTGAGAGGAAACTGGAGTACCCGAAAGAAACCAACACAGGCACAGGGAGAGGATGCAAACCCCATGCAGATACTGTCATGGTTGGGATTCGAAGCAACGACCCAAGAGCTTTCAGGTAGAAGTGATAACCACTAAGCCACCATGCTCATATACCATATATGCCATCTTGATATGCTGATACAAGCAGAACAGCCTTTTTCAAAATAGATTGACTCCGGCACAGTAGCTTTGGTTGGCTGCTATAGGTTTCTACAAGTCCAATTCTATCAGTTTTCTTTTTTTTTCGGGTTGTGGAAGGTCACATACTGTTGTAGGCTGACAACTAAGGATGAGCTTGGTTTGGATCCCCTGCCCCGTAGCGTGCCTGTATCCGCAGCAGGATGACACAAGATGTAAACTGACAACACTAGGATGGATCTGCATGGTCAGTTTACTGTTAGGAGGAGTGGCACAGGCAGGATCAACCAGGTTAAAATTCAACACCGGCAGGGAAAAATGCCATACTGACATGATAAATCACTTTTAAATAACGTGCGCTTTCAGCGCTGTCACTCTTTGAATGACAATTGCGTGGTCATACAACACTGTACCCATATAAAAATTTTATCATTTTTTTCCCCACAAACAGAGCTTTCTTTTGGTGGTATTTAATAACTACTGGGGGTTTTTATTTTTTGCTAAATAAACAAAAAAAGCCAGAAAATTTTGAAAAATAAAACAGTTTTCATAGTTTGTTATAAAATTTTGCAAACAGGTAATTTTCCTCCTTCACTGATGGGCACTGATGAAGCGGCACTGGTGGGCACTGATCAGGAGGCACTGATGGGTGGCACTGATAGGTGCAAATTTCATATGGGTACAGTGTTGCATGACCACGCAATTGTCATTCAAAGAGTGTTCAATCCCGATGCTTTACCATGTGATCAGCTGTCAGCCAATGACAGCTGATCACATGATGTTAACAGAAGCTAACAGTGTGAGGAGAAAAAAAAAAGCATATTACCGGCTTGTGTAAACGGGACAACAGTCCCACACTGTGGCAGTCACTGCTGTTAAGCAGGAGCCACTGATAAGGCTGTACTGATGGGTGGCAATGATGAGCACTGATAGGTGAAACTAAAGGGCACTGATAGGCGGCACTGAGAGGTGGTACTAATTGGCACTGGTAGGTGACACTGATGAGGCACTGAGGGACACTGATTGGCAGCACTGGTGGGCACTGGTAGGTGGGCACTGGTTAGCAGTACTGATTGTCACTAGTAGGTGGCACTGGTGGGCAGCACTGATAGTTGACACTGATAAGGCACTGAGGGACACTGATTGACAGCACTGGTGGGCACTGGTAGGTGGGCACTGGTTAGCAGTACTGATGGGCACTGGTGGGCAGCACTGGTGGGCACTGCTTGGCAGCAGTGACTGCCACAGTGTGGGACCGATGTCCTGTTCACACAAGCCGGTAATCCGCATACTTTTTTCTCCTCACGCTGTCAGCTTCTGTTAACTCCTCACTAACCATTGGTTGACACCTGATCACTTGGTAAAGGACCAGGATTGGCCCTTTACTCCGATCTGTGATCAGCCAAGTACCATGGACTCGGTGATCACAGAGTGCGCCGCCTGCGCCCCACAGGGGGCTCGTGGGCAGTGCAAGCATGGGAGGACGTACACTGAATTTAAGCCTGCGCTGTAGCCGCCTTTCAGCTATAGGGTGGGCGTGAAGAGGTTAAAGAGCCAGCGGCATTTGTTTTTTAAAGTTACAAACACTTTAAGGGGTATATTTAAAAAAAATGGTGAATGTGACTTTCACTACACATTCACTGTAAGTGCATCAACAACTGTCATTTAAAACACACGCACTAAGAGGATTCACCTGCAGTGAATGTTTGGTCAATGTCAGATTAGCTGCTTTTTAAATATGCCCCTAAAAATGTTGATCTCCAGCTGTTTTAATAAGTTATCATGGGAGACTGATGGGCCAATTCAACTTTTTAATGTTTCAGTTTAAAAAAATGTGAATCTCTGCCATGACAGACCAGGTGTGGAGGATTGTGTCCTCATAGAGGGATGTGAGTGTGCTTCCTGCTCATGGTCAGTGAGCTCCTCAGTATTATTATTATTATTATACAGGATTTATATAGCGCCAACAGTTTACGCAGCGCTTTACAATATAACAGGAGACAATACAGTTACAATACAATAAAACACAAGAGGACTAAGAGGGCCTTGCTCAGAAGAGCTTAAATCTAATAGGGTGGGGCAGGTGGTACAAAAGGTTGTAACTGTGGGGAATGAGCTGATGGAAGTGGTAGGAGATTAGTTGGAGACGTGATAGGCTTTCCTGAAAAGATGAGTTTTCAGGGATCGCCTGAAGGTAGCAAGAGTAGGGGATAGCCGGATAGATGGAGGTAGAGAGTTCCAGAGGATGGGAGAGGCTCTGGAGAAATCCTGGAGACGAGCATTGGAGGAGGAGACGAGAGAGCTTGAGAGTAGGAGGTCTTGAGAAGAGCGGAGAGGATGATTTGGGTGATATTTGGAGACAAGATTGGTGATGTAGCTCGGGGCAGAGTTGTGAATGGCTTTGTATGTTGTGGTTAGTATTCTGAATTTAATTCGCTGGGTGATTGGGAGCCAGTGTAGGGATTGGAGGAGAGGGTTGGCAGACACTGAGCGGTTGGTAAGGTGGATAAGTCTGGCAGCAGCATTCACGATAGACTGAAGAGGGGAGGAGCCTATGGAGAGGCAGGCCAATGAGAAGGGAGTTGCAATAGTCAAGGCGAGAGATAACAAGGGAGTGAATGAGGAGCTTTGTGGTTTCATTTGTTAAAAAAGGGCGAATTTTAGAGATGTTACGGAGGTGAATTCTACAAACTTTTGACAACGATTGGATTTGAGGCTGAAATGACAAGTCAGAGTCTACGATTACACCTAGTGCCCTGGCGTGAGGGGAGGGTTTGATGGTTGCATTGTTGATTTTGATGGAAAAGTCATGGAGGGGGGCACGGGCGGGGGGAAATATTAATAGCTCAGTTTTAGAGAGACTTAGTTTAAGGAAGTGGTGCGACATCCATGCTGATATGTCAGTTAGTAAGTTAGTAATGCGAGAGGAGACCGAAGGAGTGAGGTGAGGAGAAGACAGATAGATTTGGGTGTCATCGGCGTATAAGTGGTATTGGAAGCCGTGGGCAGTTATTAAGTGACCAAGGGAGGAGGGGTAGATCAAATTTGGTACTCGGTAATTAATAAAACATTTTACAATAGACTGTGCGAGGTACATTCACGTATCACGAAACCCACACTCACCTCAATAGCGGTCTTCTGCAGGCGGGGCCTGATATTTTTCGGCACCATGTAGATATTGGCGCTCCTCTGGGTCGGAGGGACTGGCAGGTCTGAGTCCTCTGACTGCAGAATTAAAGGAAAACCGTAAGTGCATCTTGTTATGTGAATAAATAAATGTGATTGTTAAAGTACATCTGTCATGGAAGAAATATGTAGACTGACACTGTTGACCTCTCCTTCTGAAAATGCTGATTGCCTGGCCCTCATGTTGTTATTTTGGCTTTAAGCCTGAGTTCACACTATTGCATTGTGGGAACCAGTGCAATTCCAGCGCCGGTCCCCGCATCGCATCTCTCCCGCACGCAGTTCACACTGCCCTCTGCGAACCGCTGCAGGTGTCAATACAAAGGTAATGACACCCCCAGATCGGTTCGCAGATTGCAGTGCGAACTGTAATTTCAGACAGAAATCGGATCGCCTGTACACCCATGTAATCCGATTCTGGTGCAGGGAAAAAAGAAAAGGTTTCTGCACCTTTTTCGTGCAAATCCAATGCGAGTTCAGCCATACAAACTGTATGGCTGAATTTGCATTGCACAGATATCTCATGTGATCTGCACAGCAATGTGGTGCGAAACACATGCGATGTCTGTGTTCGCAATAGTGTGAAAAACCTGAATTGCTCACAAAGAATACAATAAAAATCTGACTTTTGTCTGGCTCATTGGCTGCATGTTTGTTGTGGGTGATTCAGAAGTATTAAAGCCAGGCAAACAGCATTTTCAGGAGTCCATCTATGCCAGAGACTAGACATGTGCACTGACAAAAAATTTGTTCGTTTTCGTTATTTTTGCTTTTTTTCGGAAATTCGAAAATTTTGAATTCGAAAATTCGGATTTTCAAATTTCCGAATGTCCGAATTTCCGGAAATTCAAAAATTCGAAAATCCGAAAATCTGGAAAAAAGAAAGAAAATCATTTAAATTCAAAATAATAAATAACTATTAAATTATAGGTATTGGAATTTCCTTTCAAATTTGGCTGTTCGGCATTCGTTATTTCAGATAATTCGTAACTTCGGATAAATTCGTACTCGTCACGTTCACTAACAACCAAATTTGAAAGGAAATTCCAATACCTATAATTTAATATTTATTATTAGTTGGTTATTATTTCAGATTTTCGGGTTTTCGAATTTTCAGATTTTTATTCTTTTGAATTTTTCTGATTTTTATTCTTATTCTTGGATTTTCAAATTTCCAAATTTTAAAATTTATGAAATTTAAAATATTCGAATTTAGAATTTTCGGAAATTCGGAAATTTGAAAAAACGTAGAAATTCGACATTCATAAATTTCGGAAATTCGGCATTTCGGAAATTGAAAAATTTGGAAATTTCGGAATTAACGAATTTGTCAAAATTCGTTAAAAAACAAATTTGGAACTAAACAAATTGCACATGTCTACCATTGACCATATCTCTCTTATGTCAGGTGCTCTATAAATAAGACTAGAGTCATTATATCAAGGCTGATGTACATTTTCAAAAGCAAAATGCAATCAGACGTCCACTTTCCTTTCACTTTCAGTTAAAATTACCCATAATCCTCCATAATCGACAATCTCTCAGTGAACACAAATATGGCGGGAATAATGCAGCAATTACTATAGAGCACAGGGACAGGCTAGTGATTTAGAACACTTAAAGGCATTGTAAACCTTCCTATCTGCACCTTGTGTTTTTTTATGTGCATTGGTCATGTAGTTTTGTGGTGTCATTTGTTGGCCTGTACACACAGCTTACTTTACAGTAAATCTTCACATTCCTGGCACTGCACAGGTTAATGCATGACCTCTGTCTGTAGTCTAAGAACTGACACTTCCGATTAAGAAACTACATGTCACACAATCCTTTGGTCTCTCAGTCTAGCTTTGGTCCAGGTGAAAGCTTCTCAGTGTTTAGATCTGACGCAGAGACAAACAGGCATAGCATTCACAGACACACAGGGGTTGATTTACTAAAACTGGCGAGTGCAAAATCTGGTGCAGCTGTGCATGACCAATCAGCTTCTAATTTCAGCTTGTTCAATTAAGATTTAACGGTAAAACCTGGAAGCTGATTGGTTGCTATGCAGAGCTGCAACAAATGTTGCACTCTCTACCTTTAGTAAATCCCCCCCACAGAGAGCTCACTAGTGGAATTAGCACATTTGGGATGCAACACAGAGCGGTTGGCAACACATGCATTGGATGCTGTGTAACGCAGAACAGGAAGTTATCTTGTCCCTTTGGCGAATAGGGACAAGCTAGGTGAATGAATACATGGACATAGGAGAATTGATCGGTTATGACACTACAAACTGCAGGAACAACACATGAGCCATGACAAAAAAATTGTTCGTTTTCGTTTTTCTTTTGGGTCATTTATTATGATCGAAATTCGAAAATTCATAAATTTGAAATTCAAAAATACAAAAATCCATAAATTATAGGTATTGTAATTTTCTTTCAAATTTGTCTGTTAGTGAAAGTAACGAATACGAATTTATCCGAAGTTACGAATTATCCGAAATAACGAATGTCGCATCTAAACAAATGGAATGGAACAAATTAATAATAAATAATAATACTAAATAAAAGTTTTTATTATTATTATTATTTATTATTATTAATTTGTTACGTTCCATTCGTTTAGATGCGACATTCGTTATTTTGGATAATTCGTAACTTCGGATAAATTCGTTACGTTCACTAACAGCCAAATTTGAAAGGAAATTCCAATACCTATAATTTAATAGTTATTAATAGTTAAGTTATTATTAGTTAATATTTTAGATTTTCACATTTTTGGGTTTTTGAATTTTCGGATTTTCGTTCCAATTTTGGATATTCGTTCTTTGAATTTTCATTCATATTTTCGGATTTACAGATTTTCGAATTTTTGAACTTTCATATTTTCGGATTTACAGATTTTCGAATTTTTGAAAATTCGAATTTACGAATATTCGGAAAAATTTGTTAAAACGGATTTTTGTTAATTCGGATATTTACGAATGAACGAATTTGTTGAAAATTCATTAAAAAACGAATTCGGAACGAAACGAATGCACATGTCTAACCTGATCATTACAGGGTAAGGTAAACGAATGACACAAGTAAAACACCTACACTAGGGGCGGGTTCACTCTGCCATGCTAAGGATTGGTCACAACGTGGGTACCGCACAGGTTACCCGCAGTGTCCCATAAACTTCTGCTAGATTAGTGTTTTTGGTGTGGTTTCTGAAAGCACATCAAAAGTCATGCATGCTGCATCTTTAGGGCACGGTCAGAAAATGCATCAAAAATGCTTAATCTAATAGAAGTCTGTGGGAAACTACAGGTAACCCGCATGAAAACTGCAGGTACATTGCGCTGCACCCACACTGCAGCATGCCAGTGTGAAACCATCCAAATACTTAGCTAAGACAACAAAACTTTTAAAAGTGTACAATGCCTTTAAGAACAATTCATGTTAGTAAAAGAAGCGGAAAACAAGCTGCATTTTAAGTAAAAAGATGCAAAAAAATCTTAAACAGTAATATATTGTTAAAATATTTTCTTAGTCTAAGGCTCGGTTCACACTGCCGCAATCTGAAAGTAGTGCGACTTACAGTGCGACTATGCCAGGTGACTTCAGTGCAACTTGAATTCGACTTGCGTCAACTCTGAAGCGACTTGAAGCTACTTTGAAGTAACTTCAGGGAATATCTGGGTAATCTTCCTATAATGTCAGATCCAAATCACATCAATTAAGATGAGGATCGGACTTGGAGGCGACTTCCATTAAAGTCTATGGGCACAAGTCCGATAGAAACCGCCTTGAAGTGGTACAAGAACCTTTTCTAAAGTCAGAGCAACTTCAGTAGTGCTAATTAAGACCGCTCTCGTTGCTTAACATGGGATTTCACATGTCCCAAGTCCCGGCAGTGTGAACCGAGGTGTTATGGCTAGTCTACACCAGAGACTGCTTTCAATTATCAAATATAAGGCCCCTTTCACACGATCGGACCGTTAAGGTCTGCCTGTCAGCTTTGACGGCGGACCTGAACGGGCAATCCATGTTAGCCTATGGAACGTCGGATGTCAGCGGAGACATGACCGCTGACATCCGACCCCGTCCGATCCGCTAAAAGCAGACGGATGGCTCTACGTCCAGGTCTGTCGCTGGCGGATTGGGTGAGATCTGACGAAAACGGACATGCTGTCCGTTTTCGTCCGATCCCTCCATAGGCGGCAGCGGCGCCTGACAAGCCCCTCCCCGCTCAGTGAGCAGAGAGGGACCTGTCATCCGCCGGCTCAGCGGAGATCAACGGACTGATCTCCCGCTGAACCGGCGGACCGAGGCGGGCTCTGTGGAAACGGAGTCCGCCTCGTGTGAAAGAAGCCTTAGTCGGCAATATAGGGTGCCCATTCAAAAGGTGTGACCAGTCATTAAAAAATATAAAAGAGCGACGGCAGAAAAGGACCAAGCTATCCATTGAGTCTACCCTTTTTGTTTTCTGGATATACATTTTAATTTCGGTCCTGATTTAAAGCTTTTTTTTACAAAGTGGGTGACCATAAACAGTTTACCAGCCCCAGAAACAACAACTGACCCGTTTCTTTTTTGCAAAAGAAAAGAAAAGAAAACTGGCGGAAAGCAGCCAAGGAGAGCAGATAGGAAGATTTGGGTCGGGTTAGAATAGTTTAGCGGCATATAGAACAATAACCATAGTATACCAAGTCTAGAAGTTTCTCAGTGTAGAAACCCGGAACAAGAAGCTGAGCCATTTCCAAAGAAGAGAGAACAGGAAAAGAAAGCGAGGAGAGAAAACACAAACACTTGAACCATTCTGCATATAAGTGAGTTTCCACAAATAAAAACACTTTAAACAATTTAAATTTCACAAATAATTTTCTACTTATTTCACCTTTTATCTGATAGATTCTTTATTTCTAAGGGTTCATTCACATCGGATGGATTGGCATAATTTTTTTTTTTAATGCATGCCAACACAAGGACCTGTACAAAATAGAGTTTGTGAATGGGAGCAGTTCACTCTGGTGCACTGTGCCAATATACAGTGGTTTGTAGTGGAAAAAAAGTAGAGCAAGTCCACATTTTTTTCAGCGCAATACAATGCAAGGCATGGTAAAGCATAAACAACAGAAAAACAAAAGGGCATTATCTACAGCACTTTATTAAAAGGAGAAAGATACAAATTATACTCACAAACCAAAGTTGATAGATAGCGTATCTCAAATACAAAAACCAGAAGTACACCCTCTAGCCTCATAGGACCAAAGGGATGACCATACTAGCTGACATGTTTCAGGAGACTGCCCCCTTCCTCAGAGCAAATAATGTTTTGGCTCTGAGGAAAGGGGGTGGTGCCCTGAAACCCTTCAGCTAGTACAGTCATCCGTTTGGTCCCATGAGGCTAGAGGGTGTACTTTTGGTTTCTGTATTTAAAATGCGCCATCAATCAACTTTGGTTTATGAGTGTAATTTTTTTATCTTTCTAATTTTAATAAAGTGCTGTAGGTAATGCACTAGGTGTTTGCAAGGTTTTTTTGTGCGGTTCAAGATCCCCCGATATTGACAGTTGGAGCAGTCTGTTGTTAAGGTAAACAAATTTGTAAGCCCCGGTTCACACAGGGGCGGCACGACTTGTAGGTCACCTCACCGAGGCGACCTGCACACGACTTTCACAGCGACTTGCAAAACGACTTCTGTATAGAAGTCTATGCAAGTCGCCTCAAGTCGCCCCAGAAATGCTACAGGAACCTTTTTCTAAGTCGGAGCGACTTGCGTCGCTCCTATTAGAACGGTTCCGTAGTACAGAACGGGAGGCGACTTGTCAGGCGGCTAGGTCGCCTGACAAGTCGCCCCTGTGTGAACCGGCACTCACTGTTGTCAGTAACTATGATAAACAGCATGACATATAAAAAAGTTGTCAGCCATAAGCTTGAAGGGACTCCATGATCTATTAACACCACAGAAGCAAGGTCTGTGCCAGACCAGAAAAGGTCGATTTGGCCTTATTCTCCAGCAACTGCTTAAGAAGTCTGAGTCCTCGTTGTCAACGAAAATCACGAACACACTGTAACCGAAGTTAGGTAATCAATCATAAAGCTTTCATTTTAGATTGGTTTCCCAAAGTTTACACTAAAGCAATTAAAGATGTAGAGCCAAAATTAAAATGATTGATAATTTGCTAGCATTTATCAGAATGTGGAAATAGTCCTTCAATAATTAGAATGAATGAATCAACACACATAATACATCATTGCCAGGAGCAGGAAACAGTTGCTGTATTTATGGGGCCTTTACATAACACAGCACATTGGCCAAAGGTTCTCTAGGTTGGGGGTTATAGATGATTGATAGGGTTTGATTTTCCTTTTGGTCTCTTGTGTTAGCCCCAGACATTGGGGCTACAACACTCTAGCCAATGCTCCTTGGAATACGTTGTGGAATTGACCTCACAATGGGAAGATAGTGTTGAAGAATTGACAACTGAAGCTGCTCAAAAAGGATGAAAGATCGATTTTTTCCTTGTATTAGTGGGATGTAGGGGTTTTGTTGCTACACCTACAACATGCCTTCTGAAGAAGATGGGAGTGAGAGGCTGATCCCTCCAACAAGCAATGAAGTCCATATCAAATAGCAAATTAACAAAAAAAGGAGCACTTGGATTGGGATAAAAGGAAAGACAGCAACTGCCCTACAAGATGTAACAAGTGGGTGTAGAACTAAGGGGGGTGAACCTGGGACATTAGATATCACCGAAAGAAAAATAAGAAACAGCGCTGGCAGCAATGTAATAATATAATTGATTCAATGATATAGTGACTGATACCATATAAATAAGTATATTTGTGCTATACAAATCAATATGAAAGCAAAAATATTTATAATATAAGCAAATCTATACAAATCATTAAATTGCTTGGTGCTCATATGATGATAGAATAAAGTGCAACGGTGCTCCAAACTTGTGTGAGGTGCCAACACTTCCCCTTCGGTGACCCCACTCACCAGAAACAATAGACCATCAGCTTTACAGGCTAGGGGTCAAAATGGCTGTGATCTATTGATCTGGGGTATGTTGGATGATTGCTCAAAGGCTCCTCCAGAGGGGTTGCTTTATGACTGAAAGGATATGCCACGCTTCATAGATGGGGAAACAAAGAGAGAGCTCATAGTGAAATACCGCTAGGATAAAATATAAAAGCACAAGCTAGGCGCCACTTACAGGATCACTGGCAAAAAACAGGCATCAGTGAGAACATCCGAGTCCACCGCTAAATGGCGTGTGTTCCACGGAGGCAGAAATTGCATCAATGGTTAGCGTGAACCGGAAGTGCGTCAAGGGTATCACCATTGAGCCTTCTAGTGATGAAGTGTCAAAGAAGGACGGTGACCACTTGATGACCCTGATGACGAACTTACTATCCAACTTGTCACCACATCAATTCCAACATCAATGTCCGACATCATAGGGATTGAAACAAGTTCTATTAGCTATACTACAGTGTTGATCTGTTGGCATCTTGTGGTGCCTTCACCTGTAGTAGAATTCGGATCAATCCCTTTGTTCCTGTCTACCTCTTTGGATACTAGGCCTGAGCTGTAGATGGTGATATTACTTCTGCCCAAGATGAAAATAGAGTATATCTAAAACTCCTACTTTTTTCTCATCTTTGTCCTACTGGGAAGATTTCCATTTATTTCCCATCCTGTAGACACAACAACACAGTAAGTGTTTTGCATGGTGCCATCATTTGCCAGTCACTCTAACTACATTTTGGCATTGTGAGGAATTTGTGTGCAACGCAGATCATATATTGCATTATAGCAATAAAAACCCAGCTGGCCTTAATCTTGACTTGGGTGGGAAGTCAAGATCCCATGTACAAGCTGGGCCTAGGATCTAAGAGGGCTTCAGGGACAAGAGGTGGACTTGAAGATTAAGTACTTCCAGGCAGCACCAGGTACTTCGGCATGGTGTTACCTTAGGTTAGTGGTCTCCAAACTGCTGCCTGGGGGCCAGATGCGGCCCTTTTCTTGCTTTTATCTGACCCTTGGGGCACTAATTCATCCACTGACACCAACAATGGGCCACAATTCCTACTAATGATAGGGCACATTTCCTCCCAATTACACCAATGATGGGGCATAATTCCTCCCAATGACACCAACAATGATGTAAAATTCCTCTTACTGACACCAAAGATGGGGCATTGTTTTCCCCCACTGATGCCAGAACATTTTCTACTTCACGGTCTGGCCCCCCAAAATTCTGAAGGACAGTAAACTTGCCCTTTGTTTAGAAAGATGTTAGACCTCTGCCTTAGGCACTTTTAGGACAGGCTGATTTTGGCCCTACATATTCTTCTTCTGCCAGTGCCAGACACAGTACAATGATCTATTACCACAGGTAGAGTATATGGGAAAAATCACAAGGATATACAGGCCTTTCTAAGCTTGCACAAAAAACATAGCAGACAATATTAGAATAATATAGCATGAGTGAGGTCATCATAAGAAGCAGTGAGCCATGCTGGCATGCATATACAAACTGGTACAATGGTGAGGGAACACATTTCAGTTGCCAATAATGCCTTCAAACATCTGCAAACAACTCTCTAAAGCAATATTCTTGTTCCTAATAACTGTCTACTAAAGGTGTTGAGAACACAGGAAATGCCCTTGTGGCCTAATTGCAAGTACAACGTTCCTTTGATTTCTTTCATTCGCTGGAGGTGTCCAATACAACGGAAGCTACTATTGCTGACCTCTTCTTTTCCAAATGCTGGTTTCCAGGCAGTTTTGCTGATCCTCTGGATTCAGTACTTTCTTTGTCTCTGGGTTAGATCACTAATGTAAGGGACAATGACCACCAATGTAAGGAGCATTCTCCCCACTGATCACCAATGTAAGGAACATTCTTCTAACTGATCACCAATGTAAGGAGCATTCTTCCCACTGATCACCAATGTAAGGAGCATTCTTCCCACTGATCACCAATGTAAGGAGCATTCTTCTCACTGATCACCAATGTAAGGAACATTCTTCTCACTGATCACCAATGTAAGGAACATTCTTCCCACTGATCACCAATGTAAGGAGCATTCTTCCCACTGACCACCAATGTAAGCAGTATTCTTCCCACTGATCACCAACGTAAGGAGCATTCTTCCCACTGACCACCAACGTAAGGAGTATTCTTCCCATTGACCACTAATGTAAGGAGTATACTTCCTACTGATCATTAAAGTCCACAATCCACAATCCACTTAGGCCTGGTCACATGATCCGGCGGCTCTGGCTCCCCTGTGTCAATGAGCAGCTGCTGCAGGGGAGAGGAGGGAGTGCCAAAAGAGCTGTGCTATGAAAACCTATGGATGATATAACAGCTCCCAGAATTCAAAGCCATTGTTGACTTTTGCAGAGCTGCAGGATCATGTGACCGGACCCAAGTGGATTAAAAAAAGGATGACTATCAGAGTAAGGAGGGTCTTGTCCTTCTGGCCAGTGGTTAAAGTCACCCTTCTCCAACTAACCACCAATTTAAGGTACCCTTCTCCCACTAACCACCAAGGTAAGGGGTCCCCCTTCACTGACCACCAATGTAAGGGGCCCTCCTCCACTGACCACCAATGTAAGGGACCCTCCTCCACTGACCACCAATGTAAGAGGCCCTCCTCCGCTGACCACCAATTTAAGAGACCTTTCTCAACTGACCACCAAACTAAGAGGACCCTTCACTGATCACTAATATAGGGGGCCCTCCTCCACTGACCACCAATGTAAGGGGCCCTCCTCCACTGACCACCAATGTAAGGGACCCTCCTCCACTGACCACCAATGTAAGAGGCCCTCCTCTGCTGACCACCAATTTAAGAGACCCTTCTCAACTGACCACCAAAGTAAAAGGACCCTTCACTGACCACCAATACAGGGGGAACTTTTCCATGGACTATTACTGACAGGATTCAGAATGCAGAGGTCTAGACTTTGGAATACAAAGAAATACACAATATTTTCTCTGCCCACATTCATACCGCCTGTGTTTTGCAGAGGGCAGGGGGCTTGTTTCTTTGACCACTTTGACAGCAGAGAGCTACAAGTCTAAGTTTGACAGCTTCCCATAAAAGGCACTGTCCACCACCTGGACACATCCATGAACTTATAAATTCCAGCTCCTCATGCACTCCAAGGCCCAGAGAAACCACAGCTGATGGGACTTCAGTGAGTGAGCATGTGAATCGTCACCAGGCGCTGGGTCTTCCAATATTATATCCGGTGTGGGACCGCCAGCAAGCTCAAGTGTGTGCAACTTCCTTGTTAACTCCAGTCACAGTGGATACTGTGCCAACTGGATCTGGAAAACTGCCTTCCCAGAGGGGTGGCATCACCTTCAGTCACCTGAACCTTGAGACCAAAGACTCCTAATGCATTCTTTTTGTGGAGCCTACCTGGGGTTCTCTACTTCACACTACCTGAACTAATACTGCACTGCAGTCAGCCTCTGGAGAGAAGTTTGGAACCCCATTTCTAGGGAAATGCAAGTGAATGTATTAATTTGAATCTGTGCTACACCACTTGTTTTGCATGTGAATTTTTATGACATTCAGTTATATCACAATATGCTGCCACCTAGTGGTCAAGTGTGGAAACTACTCGTAAACTTCCCTGTTACTGTGATAGCTTCATTGGCTGTTATTCTTTGTTCAACACTATTACATACCTTCTCAGTATTCTACCCTTATTGTCAATTCACACTGTGTTTATTCAATAAACATCAAGCTGCTCATCACTATTTAAACGTTTACCGGATAATGCTATATAACACTGTGAAATGACAACCACCTATCGGTAGGTAAGTTACATCCCGCTATTTTTATTTCACCAAAGTTTGCTGGTATTATCTAAAAACTCCTACATTAGTGTTGTTGCTAGGTATGGGTACACTTATATCGTCTCCACTCATAAAATAGCTGCCTCTACAGAATCTGATGCACTTACCTCACTGAGAACTCCAGAGACTTCACCCTGTTGGAAATAAAGTATCTAATGAGACTCATCATCTACAAACAGCACATAAAGACATAGGCTGACCATAATCAACAGCCTGGAGTGAAATTTGAAATGTCTATGGCTTGGCCATATTTTTTGCTATGGATATTTCGGTGATTTTATAGCAGATTTATTTGCTATATTGCATAGTTAGATTTTTAAGCCCATGAGTCTAATGCCCCGTACACACGATCGGACTTTCCGACAACAAAACCGTAGAATTTTGTTCAAAGGTTGTTGGCTCCAACTTGTCTTGCATACACATGGTCACACAAATGTTGGCCAACAATTACGAACATAGTGACGTACAAGAAGTACGGCCAACCATAAAAAGGAAGTTCAATAGTCATGTGCCACCCTTTGGGCTCCTTCTGCTAATGTTGTGTTTGGTGAGCATTGATTCCGAGCATGCGTGTTTGTACTTTGGACTTTTGTCCGACGGACTTGTGTACACACAATCGGAAAGTCCGACAACACACATTTGTTGGCGGAAAATTTGAGAACATGCTAGCCATTATTTGTTGGCGAAAAGTCCGACAACAAATGTCCGATGGAGCATACACACGGTCAGACTTTCCGCCAACAAGCTCCCATCCAACATTTGTTGTCGGAAAATCCGATCGTGTGTACGCGGCATTAGGCTCTGCCTATTGATATGCAAATAAACCAGTCGGATTGGGATAAGAGCTGAGCAGAAGACAGGATGTGATGTGAGCAGGGGTTGGGGGGAGGGGCTTAGGATTTTGGAATAAGCATGTATTGAGACAGGGAGAATTGGTTTTGGAAGACAAAGAGGCAAGACATGGCTGCCAGAAGCTGGAGAACTTTGGAAATGTTTTGGGTTGGAGAAAAGAACCATGAAGGACATTCCATCTTGATTCCATCTATAAGTTGAGTAACTGTTTAGTATACTTATTGCATACATATTGTACATGCTTATTTTGCTAGAAAAGAATAATTGGCTTGTGCAAGTTGTAGGCATATTTTGTAAGCTATGAATTGTGTTTTGTTTAGTTGTATGTGCGTCTTTTCTGTTTAGTAAAAGCACTGATACACTACAGAAGTCTAAGCTTCCTTGGTTTTACCGCAAGAACCTTTATTAGATACGCAAGCAAAACATTTGGGGGCTCGTCCGGGACTCCTTGGCCTTTAGATTCTTGTTTCCACAGAGATGACATTTAAAATATATCTAAACCCTCACCTTGTAAAACAAACCATTCAGTTTCAAATAGACACGGAAGGCAAAACATTTGTGTATACATATAAAAGACATTATAAAAACTTTTTTTTCCTTTTTTTATAAGTGATCACATTCCCTCTGTTCTCAGCTGCATATAGAGCTCAGAGAGCTGGGGAGAAGAAACAGTAGGACACTGGTCCTCCCAGTTAATAGCTGTGCGGGCGATGCCAGCACAAGTTTGATCATTGGAGGAAGGCAGGCTAAGTTTCCAGCACAACCAGAAAACTGACCATGCTGTGCTCTCATGCTTAGTGAGGTCAGATTTTATTGGGAGAGCAGAGGGGCTGGCAGGAACACCAGGGTTTTTACACAAAGGACGGAATATAAAGAGAGCTGGATACTTTTACATACAAGTATATGGTACAGCAGGCACATTTTAGGAATATTACATGTTGGTGTAACACCCATATGTGGATGATTACTTGTTAGCTGTGAGAGATGAGGGGCTAGTGTAACCAGGCAGGCCAAGGCCCGAACTTTGTGCAGCTTTTTCAGGCAGGAAGCAGAGCCTGCATATGTAATGAACAACTCTGGCTATCCCCAGGTATAGAAATGCTAATATTTTTATTTTCCAAAAATTATAACAGTTAAAGATTTTGCTTTCATGCGTAAGGGATAGTCCAACTTTAATTAAATTTTCCAAAGAAAATTCCCTATGCATTACATCTTTCTCCGTACCAGTGGCGGCCACTCCATAAGGGCCCCTCCCCCCTATCCTTGTGTCCGGCCCTCTGATCTACATGCAGGGACGCCGGACTATGGATTCCAATGACAGGGATGTATTTTTTTGAAGCATGTGATTAGAGCCAGAGGCTCTAATAGGCTTCAAAACAGGGTGGGCTTGGGGCACAGAGCACTGCTCTCTGATCCCACCCAGTTGTGTGACACTAGCGATTTTATGTTTGCTATTCTTCCTCATTCTCCTCCCGGTCAGTCAGATAGCCCAGAGCAGTGGGCAGGGGGGGTCGTGTTGGTTGTGCCACCCCCCCAAAAATGGTGAGCATCAACTGCCACTGCTCAGTGCATTAATATGCAGTTCTCCATTTTGTAAAAGAATGCTTACTTTTCAACCTGCTTATTTCGATGCCCTCCTCTCGCCATCCTGCAGATAACAGGACATACCAAGCATGGCCCTGCTAACTCATGAACAAGCACTTGGATTCATTCCCTACCCAAGCATGTGCAATCCAATCTCGTTCTCTTTAATAAAATGCTAAGCTGCAAGATACAAAGGACTATGAATGGATGGGTAGGGAACGAAGCTGAAAGCTTGCTTGTGAGTTGCCTTAGTACTCCTCGGTATAAGCACTGGGTTGGAGAGGTTATGCAAATATCAAAATTTCTTAATAGGAAGATGGCAGTCTGGAGCAGTGGGCTTTCCCTGGCAGGCTGGATTTGCATGAAGACTGCCCTAGGTAATGCCCACATGTGATGCTGAGTCTGCAATGAATGAAAGAATTGAATTCCAGTGATTGAATGGGGTAGGCCAGGAACAGTCAGGTTAGGTGGTGAATAGCGAAGTGATCCTGGGCCTCCTCAAGCCAGGAAATGAGGTGGGATCCGACTTGCAGCGACTTCTAATGCGTATGTGCAGTGAAATCAGAGTAAGCAATTTCAGTCCAGGAGAGGAGCCAGTACAACTGTACAAGACAAAAGGGAAGGCTGGAGGCAGTGGCAGCCCGTTCATAGGGGGTGCATGGGTGACACCCACCCTATCCATGCATCTGGCCCCCTAATCTACATTTGGGGGGGGGGTTGAAGCACGTGATTACAGCCAGAGGCTCTAAAAGGCTTCAAAATAGGGTGGGCTCAGGACACAGAGCACTGCGCTCCAAGCCCACCCAGTTGTGTGAGAATAGCAAATGAATATTCGCTATTCTCACACTGATCCTCCTCCCGGCCAATCAGGAAGCGGGTCGTGAGACCCATCACCCGATTGGCTGAAAGGACAGGCGATCTGAGTGGACGCTTAGGAGAAGGAGGGATGAGACTCACGGTGGAAGCTGCCGTGATGCAGAGGAGGAGGAGACGCCCACCCACCGCCCGTCGCAGCACTACCTGCCTGCAACCTAGATGAGGTAGGTGCTGGGTGACCGACCGACCGACTGCAAGAACCTGGCTGCAGCGGGTGACCAAAAAAGAAACCCACCAGCTGCCACTGGCCAGAGGTCAGAAAGTGACTATTGTTCTCCATGATAAATCAACCCCTAAGTGTTCCCTGAATGCACACTGCTAACACTTGTTAACTGAATCAGGAAGAACTGCAGTGGATCTCTCTATTCAGCAATTGAGCATGGGCAGATGTCTACCTGTCTGTTCTTAAAATCCACCTGTCTGCAACTGCTTACATAAATAAAGAGCAAAATCCTAGCAAATGGGTACAGAGATTCTAATTATACAAGGTCACTTACCTCCAGACCAGGCATGTGGTGCAGGGCAGGCTACAACAGAGGAAAAGAAAGTCACCCAACACAGTTAAAGAAGATACAAAAATTCATTCCTGTTACAACTAAGGCTTCATGCACGCAGGGCGTTTCTTTAGCCCCTCTGAATGCTTTTAGCCCTGGCAGGAAAAAGGGCTTCTTAAAAAAAGCCACATATTACACACGTATTTATGAGCGTTTAGGCGCATCAAGCGGTTGAGCATTAATGCATTCCATTGGCCAAGATATTCATTTATTCTGCCCGTTGTAATGCATTGATGCTCGAATGTATCTAAATGCCTCTAGCGTTTGGGCGCATCAATCGTTTTCCTGTTCAAAAGCTCCTCTCCTGAACGCGCATTTGATTTTTTTTTTCAGCCTTCTTCTAATACGTCTGTAAACGCCTATGTGTGCATGGACACATATGCTAAAATAAAGGTGCGTTTACAGGCTGAGAAAACTCCAAACGCCTGTAAAAGTTGCCATTTTTAAAGCTCTGTATGCATGAGGCTTTAGGCCCGGTTCACACTTATGCGCTGTGATTTTGCTCCGTTTTTAGTCCTTTGAAAGGTGCAAATTTACTGCGATTTTACAAAGATTTTACAGCGAATTTCAGGATTTGGACATAGCTGCGATTGATATTCTAGCCAGTGGAATCATAATGTAAAAAAAAAAAAAAGGTGTGAACTTCCTGTGTACTTCCTGGTTTTTGTGGAGAGTAGTGTGGTGGAATTCGCTTATATGTGAACCATTAATGCAATTCAAGAACGATTTACATTGATGTCTATGGAGACTAAATTCGCAACGCAACGCAGTAAACTCACACAAGACCCTTTTTTTAATCGCATCGCATTCGTAGAGCAATCGCGACACATGTATGTGAACGACCATCATTGAAAACAATGACTTTAGGGATGACATGCGAATTTAAAGTGTTTTTGACGCATCGCATTCATCATGAACTGAGCCTCAAAGTTAAAGTTGGACTGGCAACATCTGTGCAAAATCAGTTACATCAGAGGTACAAATGATTAGATGATGTAAATGATTTAAATTACGAAAATTGTCGTTTACATTTTTTGAACATAAATGAATATTCATAGAACTAGTTTCCTGCAGCTCACCTGTGTTTTTTTTTTCTCCCTGAATGGGGGGAGAGAAACAATAAAAAATACCTAGATCAATTTTAGATCTAGGTCAGTGCCAGGGGTTGTGTTAGGGTCAAGTCAAGGTCAAGGTCAGGGTAATTCAGTTCATTTTGGGCAGGATTTGTTTTTTTAAAGAATTTTTAAAAGTTGTATCAGTGTCAGTTAGTGTTAGTTTGTTTAGTGCGCACTATTGTTTCTGGGCCGTACTACGGTTACAAACAACAAATAACATACACATATGTGGTATCGCTGCAATTGTCAGGTGCGGAAAAATATATTTTGGGTTGTTCTTTGGTGGTAGGTTATGGTAGTAGCAAGAAATATACAGCTACATTTAAAAACATTTTTCTTTTAAATATTTTGGGCCAGTTTTCTCTTAATATGACGTTCGAAGATGGGCTCTCTCATCTTGGGCGGGCGTCAAATGACGTCCTCTGCTTCCCAGCAGTCTAGGGGCCGCGCGTGCGCCGCGTCACTGAGGAGCCGATGCGCGTGCCTGGCGGGCGCAATGTCCGCCGTTCATCTGCGATCGCTCGTGACAGAGCAGAAATGTGGATCTGTGTGTGTAAACACACAGATCCACATCCTGTAAGAGGAGAGGAGACAGATCGTGTGTTCCTAATATATAGGAACACCGATCGGTCTCCTCCTCCAGTCATGTCAATATTCCTATCGCACACGTTCCTGGAAAGTATGGCTCTTAAAATGGTGGGTACTGTAGCGATTACCGGTTGGGTCCTGGAAACATCAAGCAAGTGAACATATTCACCAGCACACCATGGATCAACACTTCCGTCCAAAGGTTTCTTTTATTGAGAGAGATCACATAACAGAAATAAGTGCAACGTTTCGGAGCCGCACAGGGCCCCTTCGTCAGGCATGTGACACAGTTGGAATCACTCGCTAGGTAACACATTTAACCCCTTGATCGTCCCCTAGTGTTAACTCCTTCCCTGCCAGTGACATTTGTACAGTAATCAGCTCATATTTATAGCTCTGATCGCTGTATAAATGTCAATGGTCCCAAAATAGTGTCAAAAGTGTCCGATCTGTCCGCCACAGTCACAGTCATGATAAAAATCACAGATCCCCGCCATTACTAATAAAAAAAAATAATAATAAAAATGCCATAAATCAATAACCTATTTTGTAGGTGCTATAACTTTATATACACTTATTGCAAAAATATGTAGAATACATATTGGCCTAAAATGAGGATAAAATTTGTTTTTGCTTTTTTTTTTAATTTGGTATGTTTATTATAGCAAAAAGTAAAAAATAGTGTTTTTTTTCTAAAAATTGTTGCTCTTTTTTTGTTTATAGCGCAAAAAATAAAAACCGCAGAGGTGATCTAATACCGCCAAAAATAAGCTCTATTTGTGGGGGAAAAATTATAAAAATTTAATTTGAGTACAGCGTCGCATGACCGCACAATTGTCATTCAAAATGTTACAGCGCTGAAAGCTGAAAATTGGCCTGGGCAGGAAGGGGGTGAAAATGCCCGGTATTGAAGTGGTTAATAATAAAAAAATAAAATCACAATTTACCACCAAAAAAATGCCCAATTTGTCCTGAAAAAAACAAGGTATAATCCACCTGGATACACAAAGTAGTTGCAGTGATATGTACAGTTTTACTAACACATGTCAAAGTTGCAAAATTGTGTTTAGGCATTAACAATTGTTTTACCCTCAGTCAATAAGGGGTTAAAGCAATGATAGAAGGTATTCTAGAAAGTATTCACCTTTTCCCTGTGGATGAGTTCAAAGGATGCCAGAAGTTCACCTGAATTCTTCTCACCCATAATTATTGGATGCCAGGATAGTTTTGGTAAACGCTGTAGACTGGGCCTACATATACACCGGCCCATGAATTCATCTGCCCCCTACAAAACAAGAGTTAACAAGTTATTATTGTTGTACTGCACACAAAAATAGACTCGCTTTTGCCATATTGAGGAACAAGATGGAGCCATTAGTGCTACACCACCTACCTAGGTGAAATCACTGTACCAAGATAGAGGTTAATGATATATTAATAAAACAAAAACATAAAAATAATCTATCAATTACTCCCTGCTGCACAGCAAATCATAATAATTTTACAGGTCAGTCTTCTGACTCTTCATGTACTCACATAGGTGTCATGGTCATATATCTCCACCACAATACTGGGAGGAACCTCAGCTATCATCTCCGGGCCTCCAAATATTTCTATCTCGTGGAAGATGAGCGTCTGGTCCCAGGTTGGGTTTAAAGTGTTTTTAATCACCACTGTCTTCTGGCTCTGATGAAGGAATGACACAATGGCATACGGGTCTGAAATCAGAAAAAGACCGGAGAGAGGTCATCAATCGATGGCCCTTTGGTAAGCCTAGAATTCAAACAAAACTGTAGGTGAGGAACCAAAATAGGTCCCTGATTTTTTTTTGAGAGACCACAGATTATCAAGTAAGCCTTTTTTTGTGTTGGGATCTTAAGTGGGAACAATGTCACACTGATGTCATGGTTATGCAGTAATCTTTCTCTGTCAGCTTACCTCTCCTTCTTGTATTCACCTTTACAGGCCAGCCACCCTCACCTGACTGCTTATATAAACCCCCCTCAGCATAGCTCCACCTCAGCCTCTAATTAGGAACACTATATTAACCTATGCATTGCAAGCCAACCTTACGGATCAACCATTGTGTGTTTAGCTTTCATGTGCAACTTGCTGTGTCTCCTACGTCTGATTCTAGTCACCGATCTTGGCCTGTTCTCGACTATCCCTGTCTGCTTGTGACCCTGACCTTTGGCATGTTCTATGTTTATCCTTGTCTGCTAGTCGCCCCGATCTTTGGCTTATCCCGTTACTATCCTTGTTGTTCCAGCCTGCTGCTTCCTTCTTCATTCTCCTGTAGTCTACTGTGACCATGAGCTGTGAGACCCTGGGGGCCACGACCTGGAGCCAGACTGCAGCGCAGTCCATCCTCATCACTAGAGGCTCTGGTGAACACCTGCTGGCTCTTAGACTCTGCGCCCTGGGGAATCTATGCTCTAGCTCCTAGTGGGATCTGTGTTGGTGCTCCAGTAGACCTGCTTCTTGAACCTCCCAGAGTTCAATCCGCAGCAGTCAGTCCTAGGGTCCACTACCTTAGCGGTGCACTCCTGACTCCTACGAGTGCATTTGTCACCTGGCCTCAGGTGACCTGACAACTGACAGTTGATGGTCTCTGAAAAATGTTAATTTAACCCTTGGGGACAAACCTTTAAACCTTTAAAAATTTGAGTAGATAGAGGACATATGAAGAATATAAAAGAAAAACAATATGAACAGATTAACAATATGAACAGTAAAAAATCAATATTAACAGTTAAACAAATAAAATACATTTTAAAGTCATTAGAGCCTTGTTTCCATGGTGCTTTTTGGCATTCCCTAATTAAAAATACCACCAGGGACTAGTAGATTCACTGTCATTTCCTTGTGATGTAGATATGTCTGGTCTAGCTACAACTTTAGGCAGGGATTGTATCCTGAGAGGGAGGAAAGCTGGGTAGCGTAAAGGGAGTGGTAATTTATCAAGAGCCAGCTGTGCCCAGTATTGGGTAGTACAACCGTCAAAATTTCCACTCGCCTGCTCGCATTTGGTGAGTGGAAGTTAGCGGAGGGCAAGTGAGGAGCAGGGGCGGACTGGGCTGACAGTTTCCTGGCTGATCGCTTCTGGCAGCAGCGGTGTGGCCATCAGAGTGGCCCGGAGGGGGGACTCCCTGCCCCCAGGTCACTCAGATGTCCTGTACAAAAAGGCTGCACTGCTTCTTCCAGAAGCAATCAGCCAGGAAACTGTCAGGAGGATCGGGCGGCCGGATCGCACAGAGCGGGGATCTCCCGCTGAGACACATCTTGTATATGAATAGCTGTGCCGGTCCAAAAGTCCCGTCTTCTGGACCGGCATTGGACCAGTGTGCTGAATATTAGAGTGGCCGGTCCAGGAGGCAGGACTTTGTTTGACAGTGGCCAGCTATTCATATACAAGATGTGTCTCAGAGGAAGATCCTCGCGCTGCGCGATCTGGCCCCCAGATCCTCCCGATTCCTCCCTGCTGCACTTTTGAGCAAAGGTAGGCTGCATTGATGCACAATAATATACTGCATTGATGGGCAATAATATGCTGCAATTATGGGCACTGATATGCTGCACGGATGGGAAATGATATGCTGCACTGATGGGCAATGATACGCTGCCCTGATGGGCAATGATACGCTGCACTGATGGACAATGATACGCTGCACTCATGGACAATGATATGCTGCACTGATGGACAATGATAGGCTGCCCTGATGGACAATGATATGCTGCACTGATGGGCAATGATAGATACGCTGCACTGATGGACAACGATAGATTTCCCTGATGGACAATGATATGCTGCACTGATAGGCAATGATACGCTGCACTGATGGGCAATGGTAGGCTGCACTCATGGGCAATGATATGCTGCACTGATGGGCAATGATAGGCTGCCCTGATGAACAATGATATGCTGCACTGATAGGCAATGATAGACTGCACTGATGGGCAATGATAGGCTGCACTAATGAGCAATGATAGGCTGCACTGATGGGCAATGATATGCTGCACTGATAGGCAATGATAGGCTGCACTGATGGGCAATGATAGGCTGCACTGATAGGCAATGGTAGGCTGCATTGATGGGCACTGATATGCTGCACTTATGGGCAATGATATGCTGCACTGATGGGCAATGATATGCTGTACTTATGGGCACTGATATGCTGCACTGATTGGCAATGATAGGCTGCACTGATGGACAATGATAGGTTGCACTTATGGGCACTAATAAGCACTGATAAGGCTGCACTGATGGGCACTGGTAGGCTGCACTGATGGACACTGATAAAGCTTTGCTGATGGCCACTGATAGGTTGCACTGATGGGTACTAATATGCTGCACTGATAGCCACTGATGAGGCGGAACTGATAAGCTGTGCAGATGGGGCTGCACTGATAAGGCAGCACTGATATGCTGCACTGATTTTCCCTGATTTGCTGCACTGAAGGGCACTAATAGACTGCACAAATGGGCACTAATAGGCTGTACTGATGGCCACTTATGAGGCGACACGCTTAAGCTGCACTGATGTGGCTGCACTGATGGGCACTGATGAGGCTGCACCAATGAGGCAGCACTCTTAAGCTGCACTGATAAGGCAGAACTGATATGCTACAATGATGGGCACTGATAGGCTGCACTGGTGCCCCCCAATGAGGCTGCACTGATGGGACTGTACTGATGGGCACTGATGGGACTGTACTCATGGGCACTGATAGGCTGCACTGATGTGCACTGATGAGGCTGCACTGATGGGTACTGATATGCTTTATGTTAATATTTTTTAAGTTGTTGTTAATATTTCTTTTTGGAACTAAATTCTGTATAAAATATTTAACAGTGTAATTTCATGAGATAATTTACGAGGGCGTGTTTAGGGGCGGGATAGGGTAAAGGTTGGGTGGCAAGTAACTTTTAGGCCTAACATTTAGGCCAGTATACACCCAGGGACAAACGCATGGAATGCAAGGTGTCTGTATTCTGGTCATTCAACCCTGGGCACATACTGCACCTAAACATTTGTTCCCAGCACTCCCCCGGTTATCCATGAATATACACCGTAAGGAGCATACACATGGAAATGTTTTGGGGTCTTGCTTTTTATCTAGCATTAAGCGGAACTTCATTCTCTCAATCAACATTGACTATTTTAAATCCTTATGCTGCTACCAGTAGTAAATAAATGGGAAATGTATCACATTTGCTTGTTTTAAACATTTGTTTTCACATTTCTTCAGTTACCTCCTAGGTTCCATGCATAGACAAATGATGTCCTACATCGCAGGAGTCTTCGGTAGGGGAGGAGGCTCTCTCAGTTAAGCACACCATCTCCTGCTTGCATGGGATGGATTCCAGGAAGTAAATGCTACATGAATCAGCTGCCCTTACTCAAGATGGCCATGGCTAGAAATGCCATGGCTAGAAATGCTAGGGGGTATATTGTTAATTCCTATCAAAATAAAGCATTGAGACATGGATGGGTGGCCACAGTTTCCTTTGAATAATAAAAAAAGAATTAAATAGCATTTTGATTTGTTGTACTCAGATTAAGTGTAAAGCCTCGTACACACATTTGGATTGTTGGCCAACAAAGCGGTGGAATTTTGTCCGAAGGGCGTTGGCCCAAACTTGTGTTGCATACACACGGCCACACAATTGTTGGCCAACAATTACAAACATAGTGACGTACTACGTGGTTTTTCAGCTCTTTAGCGCCACCCTTTGGGCTCCTTCTGCTAATTTCATGTCAGTAGAAGTTTGGTGAGTGTTGATTCACGCTTTTCATTTCTCGTTTTTCATTTCGTACTTTTCATTTCGCGCTTTTCAGTTCATTTCTGAACGGCCGTTCGTCAACCAGCCATGTTGCGGAATTGGAGGAGATAACATGTTATTTATTATTGGCCTTGGAGTTATTGCTTTGACACAATTTTTTTGGTTGAATAATGATTTGATTTGGTATATTTTCTATATTTTGGATGCATAGAATGCACTGTTTGGTTAAGTTCTATTGGCAGATAGCATGTCTAATTTTATTTGTTTTCTTTTTTTAATACACAATAAAAAAATTGTGTAGAATAATACTTGGCTATGTATTTTACTTGACAGTTTGGGAGGAGGCAGTTACATTTAAAAGAGAATTGTGCGCTGCATTTGGAGATTTCATAATTTGCCACGTCACGAATGTTAATTCTCCATTACAAACGCTAGTTTACAAGACCGACCGCTTCTGCTTCCGATCATGCGTGTCTGTACTTTGGACTTTTGTCCGATGGACTTGTGTACACACGCTTGGACAATCCGATAACACACATTTGTCCGTGGAAAATTTGAGAACATGCTAGCCAACATTTGTTGTCGGAAAGTCCGACAACAATTGTCCGATGGAGCATACACACAGTCGGACTTACCGCCAACAACCTCACATCCAATATTTCCTGTCCGATCGTGTGTACGCGGCATTAGACTAAAAAAGAACCACCAGGGACCTCACTAATGCCCCGTACACACGGTCAATATTTCCGACAGAAAAAGTCAGATGGGAGCTTTTCATCGTATATTCCGACCATGTGTATGCCCCATCGGACTTTTTACGTCCAAAATTCAGATGGACTTAGATAGAGAACATGTTCTATATTTTTCCAACGGAACAAATTCCTATCAGGAAAACCTCTCGTCTGTATGCTTTTCCGACATACCAACAATGACACATGCTCTGAAGCAAGTACGAGACGTCGTACGTGTTGTCCCGTCGTACGTGCTGTACGTCACCGCGTTCTTTACGGTTGGAATTTGGTGTGACCGTGTGTATGCAATACAGCTTGAGTGGAATTCCGTCGGAAAAACCTTCAGAGTTTATTCCGACGGCAAAACCGGTCGTGTGTACAGGGCATTAGTGTTATCTCAAGAAGTGGTGAGGCTTTAACCTAGCAGTAACACCATCAGCCAACCTACCTCTAACTCACCGGAAATTGAGTAGGTGTGGTCCCAATAACTCAGACACATTAACTAAAAAACCAGGGCTAAGGGCAGCCCAGGAAGTTATAGAGGGGACCAATCTACACACAATACAACCTGATTGTACAGTCTTCTCTAGGTCAACAACCATCTAATGTGAGGTCCTGACTATACCCCACTGTGCTAGATAGGATGGAACTTACCAGAAAAGCTGTCTTCATCCATTGGGATCAAGTTACGGGCTTGGTAGAGGTAACAACGCAGATGGTAGCGGTTTCCATCTATGATAAAAAAAAAGAGATCTTCATAAATAATGCTTAATAGTCACTTGGTTACATTTTACATTTTTCGACAATACAGTCAATAAGATGAAAAACAGGATTTTCATACTTACTGTAAAAGTTTGTTTCTCAATGTTGATTGCACTGCTTGCCGACCGCACACTGTAGTTTTACTTGTACAGTGTGAGCCAGCTGCGCAGGATCACGTACATATATGCGAGTCTGCTTTTCCGGGTAGGGGGCGCCCGCACCCGCCCACCCGGCTGTACGGTCATTGGCTCCCTTACATGCCGACCACAGGGTTCTGGCCAATGATTCCTGGCCGGTAACTCCCGATCAGCGGAGCGGAAGACAGGAAAGAGATCTGTGTATGTAAACAACACAGATCTCTCTCCTGACAGTGGGGATGTGGCGGTTTTTATCTCCCTGCAAAGGGAGAAAGTAAGAACCATCACATCCCTGAGTAAGAGCATCACACAATAAACACATAAACACTAGCTAGGCACACAGTTAACCATTTGATTGCCCCAGATCTTAACCACTTTCCAGCCAGTGATATTAGTACAGTGACAGTGTATAGTATTAGCACAGATCACTGTATTAATGCCATTGAAGATGTCAGTGGCAGTTCCCCCCTCACATTCCCGCTATAAGTTGCCAATCGCCACCATTACAAGTATTAAAAATAAAAGTAAATTCCAATATATATATATATATATATATATATATATATATATATATATATATATATATATATATATGTATATACCCCTCACATTTTTGTAAATATTTTATTGTATCTTTTCATGTGACAACACTGAAGAAATTATACTTTGCTACAATGTAAAGTAGTGAGTGTACAGCTTGTATAACAGTGTAAATTTTCTGTCCCCTCAAAATAACTCAACACACAGCCATTAATGTCTAAACCGCTGGCAACAAAAGTGAGTACACCCCTAAGTGAAAATGTCCAAATTGGGCCCAATTAGCCGTTTTCCCTCCCCGGTGTCATGTGACTCGTTAGTGTTACAAGGTCTCAGGTGTGAATTGGGGAGCAGGTATGTTAAATTTGGTGTTATCGCTCTCACTCTCTCATACTGGTCACTGGAAGTTCAGCATGGCACCACATGGCAAAAAACTCTCTGAGGATCTGAAAAAAAAAATGTTGCTCTACATAAAGATGGTCTAGGCTATAAGAAGATTGCCAAGACCCTGAAACTGAGCTGCAGCACGGTGGCCAAGACCATACAGCGGTATAACAGGACAGGTTCCACTCAGAACAGGCCTCGCCATGGTCGACCAAAGAAGTTGAGTGCACGTGCTCAGCGTCATATCCAGAGGTTGTCCTTGGGAAATAGACTTGCTGGCTGGTCGCTCGGGCCTCCTGTGGGATGGGAGAGCACGGGCGAGACGTGGAAGGCAGCAGGAAGGGGGACATCCCTTCCCGCTGCTTGGTATAACAGCCGAGCGGCTTCTTAGCCACATTGGTTGTTTTTTTTTTGTTTTTTGTTTTTTGTAGAAAGCTTTTTTATTGCACACTTTTTATGCGAATACTGCTTTGTCAAAGTTACAATCCAGCAAAACACAATGGGAACTGACGCTATGTATATGTTGTTTTACCTAACTGGAGTTTTGTACGACTCTGTCGTTTGCACTTAAACAATAATGCCCCGTACACACAATCGGACATTCCGACAACAAAATCCATGGATTTTTTCCGACGGATGTTGGCTCAAACTTGTCTTGCATACACACGGTCACACAAAGTTGTCGGAAAAGCCGATCGTTCTGAACGTGGTGACATAAAACACGTATGTTGGGACTACAGTATAAACGGGGCAGTAGCCAATAGCTTTCATCCCTTTATTTATTCTGACCATGCGTGGCACTTTGTGCGTCGGATTTGTGTACACACGATCGGAATTTCCGACAACGGATTTTGTTGTCGGAAAATTTTATAGCCTGCTCTCAAACTTTGTGTGTCGGAAATTCCGATGGAAAATGTGTGATGGAGCCCACACACGGTCGGAATTTCCGACAACAAGGTCCTATCACACATTTTCTATCGGAAAATACTATCGTGTGTACGGGGCATAACCCTCCCTTACTCTATCCAAAATATAAAAAAGTGTTGCCTTTAGTTCTACTCATTTATTTTGAAACAACTGGGTTATATCATATACTGTATAATTGGGCGGGTTCTATCTGACTTGCTGCAATTTCGAATACACACTGTGAGAAGCTCACAGTATGCAGTGAAATCAGAGTAAACTATTTTATTGTAGGAGAGGAGCCTGTTCAATAGTGCAAGACCGAAGGGAAGGCTGGAGAGCAGATCTAAGTAGGAAAATATATCTTTAGAGAATAGTCTAGAAGAACGTGGTTTACTCACAATCAAAAATACAGGATATTGTAGGTCTGTTCACTCCAAAACTCAGAGTGCAAGTGTTTTTCCCATCATCGCTTTTGTCGTCGGTGACTCCGCCCTGCAAAAATAATAAACAATACACAGGTTTTTTTTCAGAAGAGTCCAGCAGCAAAATGCGCTCAGTTGTAGAACATAAATGACAGTGCAACTACTGCAATAAAAGTTCTGCCTATGGGCTGACAACACAAGATGCCTACTGTTACCTTTATTAGAAAAAGTGAGGCCCGGAGTAAAGGAGAGAAAACACATGGACAGAGGGACGGCATGACAGGGGTTAAAGGGGTTTGGGTCTAGGAGGGGTTTCAGCCTAGTCTGATAGGAAATATATGTTTTGGGACTTACTTGATTGGTATCTAGGCCAGGAACGGTTGGGGCTGCAGGGGGTTGTGAAGCTAGGGGTCTTAGGAGGTCTTCAGTCGGAGGGAAGCTGCGTTGGGGAAAACTTACCACCCTCCCTCCCCTTTCTTGTTTCTGGATTTTGTTTCTGGGGGGTCCCTCCCTCTTTTTTAAGGAAGCTTTCTTGTTTTTGATGTGGTTCTCTATCATGGAACAAGCAGGGTACAAGGTCCTGGTAGCTGGAGGCTTAATTAAGTTGGACGCAGGTACTTTCATCTTTGATGCCTACTAGGACCTTGAGGCTCCAGTTAAACTGGGTTTGCAGGGGGTTGTCAAGCTAGGGATCTTAGGAGGTCTTCAGTCGGAGGGAAGCTGCATTGGGGTAAACTTCCCACCCTCTTTCCCCTTTCTTGTTTCTGGATTTTGGTTCTGGGGGGTTCCCCTCCTCTTTTTAAGGAAACGTTCTTGTTTTTGATGTGGTTTTCTATCATGGAACAAGTGGGTTACAAGGTCCGGGTAGGTTAGTATGGAGTAAACATATACTTGGTAGGGACCTGTCTGAGGTATGGCTCACAGTAGTTGGTATGTTGGTATCTGCGACTGGTTGTCTCTGAGTCGTTGGTGTGGTGGCCAGAGGCCTAATTAAGTTGGACACAGGTACTTTTTTCTTCTTTGATGCCTACTAGGACCTTGAGGCTCCAGTTAAACTGGGTTTAACATGTTATTCATCTGTTATGTATACAATTTGTTAATAAGAGGCTACAGTGGCCATTTAACTCCAGCTTGTGGCCGTGTGGTTATTTATAAGAGGTGAAGGGAGGGATGGTCAGAGCAGGATGGAGACAAATCATCTTTAATACCCTAGTCAAGCTTCTTCTGTGCCACTTTCTGATTTAGTTTCACTTTGTTACTGGATGCCTGACTTTTACAGACTAGCCCTGTCAGCTGATATCCCCTTGTCCAATAAGAGTGCCCATGTGATAACTCATGTTATCTACCAACACCTAAGGATGGTTAACCAGGGCTGGTTATCCTTGCACTGCAGGTGTTCTATCGATTTTTGCCCTACATTGAAAAGTGCCCGCGCATCCGCAGAACGGAAGGGCACTCCAGCGGAGTTCCTGATCAGCTGGAGTGACGTCACCATAGCGCATGCGCACATCGTAGGGGTGTTTTTTCGATGGGTGATACCATTTCACGGGCACAATTGAAAGCTATGCAAAGATCGGAGGGACTCAGTAGATGTCACATTGTGCCTCGCTGTAAACCCGTGGCGCAACAGCGAGGCACAATATGCCAAATACGGTGTCCCTCCGCTCTTTGCATAGCATTAAATTGTGCCAGAAAAATTGTATCTTCCGTCGGAAAAAGGCTCCTACGATGTGCGCATGCGCTATGGGACGTCACTCCAGCTGATCAGCAACTCAGCTGGAATGCCCCTCCGTTCTGCGCATGCGCGGGCACTTTTTGACGGCGGGCACATATCGATAGAATACTGGCCCTCAGGTACAGCTTCCTCTCCATCAAGTAGAACATTGAGTACCGCAGTAGTGACATCACTAAGTCTCACTCCATATCTGGTGAGAGTAGTAGTCAGAGGCAGCAGTGTTGTAGATGTGACGCTGCAGATAAACAGCTAGGAGGTTGAAGGCACAGGAAATGCAATATTATTTTTCATGAGGAATTCAAACGCAAAACACAAAAGACAAAAAGGAACTATTTTAGGGAGCTGCTTGGGCACAATTTCATTGACCTTAACATGTAACCTAAAAGGGTTTTAAAAAAGTATTGGGGCATTGAGATGAATAGCTCAGAGATCTCTGTAATCCATTGTAGAATATCAGAGAGATTCTGAATATGGATATGGAAAATACAATGATACGAATGATACTTTGGATAAACACAGAACTGTCCCTCTGGATGATCGGGGTGAATGATCAGATTACCCACATCAAAAAAATTATTACAACACAGCACAGGCTGCTTGTTACTCACTAGTGCCCCCTCTAGGGCAAAGACAGCAGCCGCTCCAGTCATTTCCAGAGGCTCCATCCTACGTCTCCACCTCCGTCTGCGGAAGCTGTCGGTTTTGCGATACTTCAGGTGAAATCGCCATCCAAATAGAGAGGTGTATTCCCAGCCTTCACTCTCTGCCTCATCGGGCTTGTGCTGCAAGAGATAGGAGGGGAGCATTAAAAATTACAAATCCAGTGAACAATTTCATCAATCTGTTAACACTGTTCAGAAAGTAATGCAACTGTGCTACAGTAATGCCTCGCGCACCCGATCAGACTTTCCGACAACAAAACCGTGGACTTTTGTCTAAAGGGTGTTGGCTCAAACTCGTCTTGCATACACACGGCCACACAAATGTCGGCCAACAATTACGAATGTAGTGACTTACTAGACGTACTACATGGTTTTTCAGCTCTTTAGTGCCACCCTTTGGGCTCCTTCTGCTAATTTTGTGTTAGTAGAAGTTTGGTGAGTGTTGATTCGCGGTTTTCATTTCGCGCTTTTCATTTATCGCTTTTCAGATAACATGTTATTTATTATTGGCCTTGGAGTTATTGCTTTGACATTTTTTTTTTGGTTGAATAATAATGATTTGATGTGGTATATTTTCTATATTTTTGGATGCATAGAATGCACTTTTTGGTTAAGTTCTATTGGCAGATAGCATGTCTAATTTTTTTTTTTAATTTTTTAATGCACAATAATAAAATTGTGGAGAATAATACTTGGCTATGTGTTTTACTTCAAATGACAGTTTGGGAGTAGGCAGTTACATTTTATAAAATACAATGTAAAATTGACACCAACATAGTTGTATCTTTGATCTTAAAAACTACGGGATAATGGTGTTGTGGTAACTTGCCCAAAAAAAAATAAATAAAGCATAATAATATTATTCTTGATATCACTAGAAAAAAAAAGCCTTTGAAAATTTGTTTGCAATAACTCCATCAGTATCACCAGCAAAGCAGCTTCATTATTATCCCATTAAAGAAGAAGAGAATTGTGCGCTGCATTTGGAGATTTCATATTTGCCACTTCACAAATGTTAATTCTCCATTACGAATGCCAGTTTACAAGACCGACCGCTTCTGTTTCCAAGCATGCGTGGTCTTTTGTGCGACGGACTTCTGTACACATGATCAGATAATCCGACAACAAACATTTGTTGGTGGAAAATTTGAGAACATCTAGCCAACATTTGTTGGCGGAAAGTCCAACAACAAAAGTCCGATAGAGCGTACACACGGTCGGACTTTCCGCCAACAAGCTCACATCCAACATTTGTTGTCAGAAAATCCGATCATGTGTACGAGGCATAAGACTCAGTATACTGCAATCTATCCATATCGTTTCCCTTTCATACTAAATTGCAGCACATGGATGGAAAACAACCATGTTGGAAACATTTAGATTTCAACTTGAAATCCATTTTCATGCAGCAAAGTGCACCGGTTTTGCTACATGAAAACAGATAAGTGTAAATAGGCCTTCAGTCAATCACAAAATAGACAGGGTAGATAGAGTGGGGAAGGGTTAAAACACCTTTAGATTTGCATTGCTATCTATCTCTAGCCTAGATTTAGATTTCAAGATTTCCCCTCACTTCCTATCCTAGTGACAATGTCACTGAAACAAAAAGTGAGGGGGAAGCTCCAACAAGTACAACCCCGAATCCAAATAAGTTGGGATGCTGTGTAAAGTCTACATAAAAAAACTGATTGCAATGATTTGCAAATCTCATAAACCCGTATTTTATTTACAATAGAAAATAGAAAACATATTAAATGTTTAAAAAGAAGGATACGGCTGCATACCACCAAACGATCCAACAGATTTATTTGTACATAAAAGTCATAATGACTGACACTAAGACAAGGACACACAAGAGATGACGCGTTTCACACTTGACTAGCGCTTCTTCTTTTTCTACTACTTGGTGGTGAGCCGTGGTTTGCACCCAGCCCATCCTGATCTATCAGATTGATATCACCTGGAGCAGCGTTTCTCTTCTTTGGATATTAAATGTTTACACTGAGAATATGTATAATTTTAAGAAAAAAAAAGTAATTTTGAAATTGATGGCAGAAACACATCTCAAAAAAGTTGGGACAGGGCCATGTTTATCACAGTGTAGCATCTCGTCTTCTTTTAACAGAACACTGTAATCGTCTGGGAACTGAGGAGACCAGTGGATGGAGTTTTGGAAGAAGAATGTTGTCCCATTCTTGTCTGATATAGGATTTTAACTGCTTAACAGTCCTGGGTCTTCTTTGTCATGTTTTTTGCTTTAAGATGTGCTAAATATTTTCAATTGATGAAAGGTCTGGACTGCAGGCAGGCCAGTTAAAGTAGAAGTAGGACCAAAGCTCTTTTGGCCCTACTTCTTCTGTGGGTCGCAGAAGTGCACTTATTTCTGAACTCCTTTGACCCATTTTCAGCCAACAGCGGGCTAAAATCTGCTGTTGCCCAACGTCACTCAACCACTTCAGGCTCTGGATCCACACATATGCCTGGACTGGCAGCTGGCTCAGCCTTTCAGTAAGTCGCTGGGATACTGAGCTAGGCGCTTCCACCACCCTTCCCCAGCCTGGCACTCCAGTGAGCACTGGAGGGGCAGAGCAGAGAGCCGGTGACTCTCTGCTCAGTGAAGACCAAGTGCTGAGTGGTCAGCAGTCTGTGATGATTATTGTTATTATTATTATACAGGATTTATATAGCGCCAACAGTTTGCGCAGCACTTTACAACGTTAGGGCAGACAGTACAGTTACATTACAATTCAAAACAGGATCAGAGGGTCCTACTCGTTAGAGCTTACAATCTAAGAGGGAGAGTCAAGTGATACAAAAGGTAATAACTGTGGGGGAGGAGCTGATGAAGAAAACAAAAGTACAGTTGCTAGGTGAGGGCAGGATAGGCTTCTCTGAAGAAAAACATTTTCAGGGATCACCTAAAAGTGGATAGAGTTGGAGATAGTCGAACAGATTGGGGAAGGGAATTCAAAAGGATGGGAGAGGCTTGGGAAAAGTCCTAGAGGCGAGTATGGAGGAGGTGACGAGGGAGCTAGAGAGCAGGAGGTCTCTGCATCTCACTGATAGGGCTGCACTGATGGGCAATGAATTTAGCTGCACTAAAAAATTAAATGGGTCAATTTGTACCACAAAAAACCCTGTTTTATGTGAAAAAATAAAACTGTCTTTTATTTTTTGTATTCAGTAGGAAATAGATAAAATCTCTGTCAGTTATTTTTGTCACTTGTGTTCCATTGGGGAGATTTTCCCTTAATTCCTGTCCTGTATAAACAACAAGGGATCTCTCCAAAGTAAGGATAGTCCCCTCTTAAAAGAATAAGTGTGGGATTCTTGAAAAAAAATGAAATTATACTTATGTGGGTGCATGCAGTATCAGTCCAATGCTGCATCTGATCCATGATGGATCCAGGCTTAGAAATGAACGATCAAACACCGCTGATTGCTCAGCTCTCAGTCTTCAGTAGGGATGAGCTTCGAGTTCGAGTCGAACTCATGTTCGACTCGAACACTGGCTGTTCGCAAGTTCACCGAACAGCGAACAATTTGGGGTGTTCGCGGCAAATTCGAATGCCGCGGAACACCCTTTAAAAGTCTATGGGAGAAATCAAAAGTGCTAATTTTAAAGGCTAATATGCAAGTTATTGTCATAAAAAGTGTTTGGGGACCTGGGTCCTGCCCCAGGGGACATGGATCAATGCAAAAAAAAGTTTTAAAAACTGCCGTTTTTTCAGGAGCAGTGATTTTAACCACTTAACAACCGGCCCATAGCCGAATGATGGCTGCAGGGCGGTTGCTTAACCCTGGGAGGGCATCATATGACGTCCTCCCGGGACTCCCCTGGGGCGCGCACCCGAGCACATCCGTGACCGCCGGGTCCTAAGGTCCCGGCGCATCACCGATCCCGGTAAATGGCCGCTGATCGCGGCCGTTTACCATGTGATCGCGCCGTCAAATGACGGCGCGATCACATGTAAACAGACCGGCGTCATCTGATGACGCCGGTTCCTCTCCTCCCCTCCTGTGTACCGATCGGTACACTGTGGAGGAGAGGGGGATGGATGGATGGCTGCAGTGCTGTGGGCTGGATGTGTAGTGCCCACAGCGCTGCACAGAGACATCCAGCCATCCATCCATCCATGCTCAGCCATCCCTTCTGCTGTGCAATACTCTGCAAAGCCCACATTACTCTGCAATACCCCCATAATACTCTGCAATACCCCCATAATACTCTGCAAAGCCCACATAATACTCTGCAATACCCCCATAATACTCTGCAAAGCCCACATAATACTCTGCAATACCCCCATAATACTCTGCAATACCCCCATAATACTCTGCAAAGCCCACATAATACTCTGCAATACCCTCATAATACTCTGCAATACCCACATAATACTCTGCAATACCCCCATAATACTCTGCAATACCCCCATAATACTCTGCAAAGCCCCCATAATACTCTGCAATACCCCCATAATACTCTGCAAAGCCCACATAATACTCTGCATTACCCCCATAATACTCTGCAATACCCACATAATACTCTGCAATACCCCCATAATACTCTGCAATACCCCCATAATACTCTGCAATACCCCCATAATACTCTGCAAAGCCCACATTACTCTGCAATACCCCCATAATACTCTGCAAAGCCCCACATTACTCTGCAATACCCCCACAATACTCTGCAAAGCCCTGCCATACCCCGCCATACTCCGCCATACCCCGCCATACCCCGCAATACTCCGCAATACCCCGCCATACTCCGCAATACCCCGCCATACTCTGCCATACCCCGCAATACCCCGCCATACCCTGCAATACCCCGCCATACTCCGCAATACCCCGCCATACTCCGCAATACCCCGCCATACTCCGCAATACCCCGCCATACTCCACAATACCCCGCCATACCCAGCCATACCCTGCGATGCTGAGCCATGCTCAGCTGTACTCGCCCTCTGTATGTGGCCAGGCTGTGGAAGTCTCACACATGTGGTATCGCCGTACTCAGGAGGAGCAGGAGAATCTATTTTGGGGTGTAATTTTTGGTATGTACGTGCTATGTATTAGAAATATTGTATAAATGGAGAACTTTGTGTTAAAAAAAAAAATGCGTTTTAACCACTTCCCGCCCGCCGGCCGTCATACGACGTCCCTGACTTTGTGCGGGGATATCTGAATGATGCCTGCAGCTACAGGCATCATTCAGATATCAGCTTTTTCAGCCGGCAATTCCCTACACCATAAGAACGATCATAGTGGCTGTTCCACTGCTTGATCGTTCTTATGGGAGGCGACAGGGGATGTCCCCCCCTCCCGCACTTCTACCGACTCACCGCTACGATCAAAGCCAGGATCATTTTTTTTTTTTTTTTTATTTCAGGCTTCCCAGCCTAGAGGTGAGATGTGGGGTCTTATTGACCCCACATCTCACTGTAAAGAGGACCTGTCATGCCATATTCCTATTACAAGGATGTTTACATTCCTTGTAATAGGAATACAAGTGGTCAACATTTTTTTTTTTTTGTAAAAAAGCATCAAACTAAAATAAATAAAGTAAAATGAACAATGAAAAAAAAAAAAAAAAAATTAAAGCGCCCCTGTCCCTGTGTGCTCGCATGCAGAAGCGAACGCATACGTAAGTCCCGCCCACATAAGAAAACGGTGTTCAAACCACACATGTGAGGTATCGCTGCGATCGGTAGAGCGAGAGTAATAATTTTGGCCCTAGACCTCCTCTGTAACTCAAAACATGTAACCAGTAAAAAATTTTAAAGCGTCGCTTATGGGGATTTTTGAGTAGCAAAGTTTGGCGCCATTCCACAAGCGCATGCAATTTTGAAGGGTGACATGCTGGGTATCTATTTACTCGGCGTAACTTCATCTTTCACATTATGCAAAAACATTGGGCTAACTTTACTGTTTTGGTTTTTGTAAAGCACAAAACAGTTTTTTTTCCAAAAAAAAGCGTTAAAAAAATTGCTGCGCAAATACCATGCGAGATAAAAAGTTGCAACGACCGCCATTGTATTCTCTAGGGTCTTTGCTAAAAAAACATATATAATGTTTTGGGGTTCTATGTAATTTTCTAGCTAATAAATGATGATTTTTACATGTAGGAGAGAAATGTCAGAATTGGCCTGGGTGCTCCAGAACGCCTGAAGGTGCTCCCCTGCATGTTGGGCCTCTGTATGTGGCCACGCTGTGTAAAAGTCTCACACATGTGGTATCGCTGTACTCGGGAGTAATAGCAGAATGTGTTTTGGGGTGTAATTTGTGGTATGCATATGTGGTCTGTGAGAAATACCCTGCTAATATGACAATTTTATGGAAAAAAAAAAAGTAAAAAAAAAACCTTGATTTTGCAAAGAATTGTGGGAAAAAATGACAACTTCAAAAAACTCACCATGCATCTTTCTAAATACCTTGGAATGTCTTCTTTCCAAAAAGGGGTCATTTGGGGGGTATTTGTACTTTTCTGGCATGTTAGGGTCTCAAGAAATTAGATAGGCCGCCAGTACTTCAGGTGTGATCAATTTTCAGATATTCGCACCATAGCTTTTGGACTCTATAACTTTCAAAAAGACCAAATAATATCCACCGATTTGGGTTATTTTTACCAAAGATATGTAGCGGTATAAATTTTGGCCAAAATATATGAAGAAAAATTACTAATTTGCAAAAAATTATAACAGAAATGAAGAAAAATGTATTTTTTTACAGATTTTTCGGTCTTTTTTCTTTTACGGCGCAAAAAATAAAGAACCCAGCGGTGATTAAATACCACCAAAAGAAAGCTCTATTTGTGTGAAAAAAAGGACAAAAATTTCATAAAGATACAGTGTTGCATGACTGAGTAATTGTCATTCAAAATGTGAGAGCACCAAAAGCTGAAAATTGGTCTGGTTAGGAAGGGGGTTTAAGTGCCCAGTTGTCAAGTAGTTAATAATGCTTAAAGTCAAACAATAAAAGTGTAATATCCCTTTAAATTTCGTACCTGGGGGGTGTCTATAGTATGCCTGTAAAGGGGCGCATGTTTCCTGTGTTTAGAACAGTCTGACAGCAAAATGACATTTTGAAGGAAAAAACTCATTTAAAACTACCCGCGGCTATTGCATTGCCGACAATACACATAGAAGTTCATTGATAAAAACGGCATGGGAATTCCCCAAAGGGGAACCCCGAACCAAAATTTAAAAAAAAAAATGACGTGGGAGTCCCCCTAAATTCCATACCAGGCCCTTCAGGTCTGATATGGATATTAAGGGGAACCCCGGCCAAAATGTAAAAAAAAAAACGGCGTGGGGTCCCCCCAAAAATCCATACCAGACCCTTATCCGAGCACGCAACCTGGCAGGCCGCAGGAAAAGAGGGGGGGACGAGAGTGCAACCTCCTGAACCGTACCAGGCCACATGCCCTCAACATTGGGAGGGTGCTTTGGGGTAGCCCCCCAAAACACCTTGTCCCCATGTTGATGAGGACAAGGGCCTCATCCCCACAACCCTGGCCGGTGGTTGTGGGGGTCTGCAGGCGGGGGGCTTATCGGAATCTGGAAGCCCCCTTTAACAAGGGAAACCACAGATCCCGCCCCCCCTGTGTGAAATGGTAAGGGGGTACAAAAGTACCCCTACCATTTCACTAAAAAACTGTCAAAAATGTTAAAAATGACAAGAGACAGTTTTTGACAATTCCTTTATTTAAATACTTCTTCTTTCTTCTATCTTCCTTCATCTTCTGGTTCTTCTGGTTCTTCTGGCTCTTCTGGTTCTTCCTCCGGCGTTCTTGTCCAGCATCTCCTCCGCGGCATCTTCTATCTTCTTCTCCTCGGGCCGCTCCACACCCATGGCATGGGGGGAGGCTCCCGCTCTTCTCTTCATCTTCTTCATCTTCTTCTCTTCTTCTTTTCTTCTCTTCTTCTCTTCTTCTCTTCTTTATTTTCTTCTCCGGGCCGCTCCGCACCCATGCTGGCATGGAGGGAGGCTCCCGCTGTGTGACGGCGCTCCTCGTCTGACAGTTCTTAAATAACGGGGGGCAGGGCCACCCGGTGACCCCGCCCCCCTCTGACGCACAGTGACTTGACGGGACTTCCCTGTGACGTCACGGGGAATGCCACAGGGAAGTCCCGTCTTGTCCCGTGCGTCATGTCCCGTTATTTAAGAACTGTCAGACGAGGAGCGCCGTCACACAGCGGGAGCCTCCCTCCATGCCAGCATGGGTGCGGAGCGGCCCGGAGAAGAAAATGAGGAAGAGAAGAAGAGAAGAAAAGAAGAAGAGAAGAAGATGAAGAAGATGAAGAGAAGAGCGGGAGCCTCCCCCCATGCCATGGGTGCGGAGCGGCCCGAGGAGAAGAAGATAGAAGACGCCGCGGAGATGCTGGACGAGAACGCCGGAGGAAGAACCAGAAGAGCCAGAAGAACCAGAAGAACCAGAAGATGAAGGAAGATAGAAGAAAGAAGAAGTTTTTAAATAAAGGAATTGTCAAAAACTGTCTCTTGTCATTTTTAACATTTTTGACAGTTTTTTAGTGAAATGGTAGGGGTACTTTTGTACCCCCTTACCATTTCACACAGGGGGGGGCCGGGATCTGGGGGTCCCCTTGTTAAAGGGGGCTTCCAGATTCCGATAAGCCCCCCGCTCGCAGACCCCCACAACCACCGGCCAGGGTTGTGGGGATGAGGCCCTTTTCCTCATCAACATGGGGACAAGGTGTTTTGGGGGGCTACCCCAAAGCACCCTCCCAATGTTGAGGGCATGTGGCCTGGTACGGTTCAGGAGGGGGGGGGCCGCACTCTCGTCCCCCCCTCTTTTCCTGCGGCCTGCCAGGTTGCGTGCTCGGATAAGGGTCTGGTATGGATTTTTGGGGGTTTTTTTGGCGCGGGGTTCCCCTTAAAATCCATACCAGACCTAAAGGGTCTGGTATGGAATTTAGGGGGAACCCCACGTCATTTTTTTTTTTAATTTTGGCCGGGGTTCCCCTTAATATCCATACCAGACCTGAAGGGCCTGGTATGGAATTTAGGGGGACTCCCACGTCATTTTTTTTTTTAAATTTTGGTTCGGGGTTCCCCTTTGGGGAATTCCCATGCCGTTTTTATCAATGAACTTCTATGTGTATTGTCGGCAATGCAATAGCCGCGGGTAGTTTTAAATGGCTTTTTTCCTTCAAAATTTTTGTCATTTTGCTGTCAGACTGTTCTAAACACAGGAAACATGCGCCCCTTTACAGGCATACTATAGACACCCCCCAGGTACGAAATTTAAAGGGATATTACACTTTTATTGTTTGACTTTAAGCATTATTAAAATCACTGCTCCTGAAAAAACGGCCGTTTTTAAAAAAATTTTTTGCATTGATCCATGTCCCCTGGGGCAGGACCCAGGTACCCAAACACCTTTTTTGACAATAACTTGCATATTAGCCTTTAAAATTAGCACTTTTGATTATTCATGTTCGTGTCCCATAGACTTTAACGGTGTTCGCGTGTTCGAACGAACTTTTTTCCTGTTCGCATGTTCTGGTGCGAACCGAACAGGGGGGTGTTCGGCTCATCCCTAGTCTTCAGGCTGCAGAGAGATGATGGCTGTCAGTCATTGGCTCTCTGCTTTGCCCCTCCAGCGCCCACTGTGCAGGGGGTAGGAGGGGTTGATTCAGGCTTTCAGTGGTGCACAGAGAGGCTGAGCTAGCTGCCGGTCCAGACATCTGGGTGGATCTTTCCCAAGCCTGGACCAGCTCTGTGATGTCAGCCGAAAGCAGGCTTTAGCTTGCCGTCGGCTGAAAACAGGTCATCTATAGGAGAAATAAGGCCAAAAAAGCTTTGGCTATACTTCTTCTTTAAGCTGGCCATAGATGGATAGAATTTAAAACATAATTTCTTAGAAACAGACTTAGGAAAATTCATTTTAAAATTCTCAGAACATTCAAATTTCTTTCGAAAGATTTTGTTTGCTTTTAACATTTGATTTTGGAATGAATAGACTTCACCAAACAAAAACCACATGTGCTGTTAGAAATTAGTTTTAGAATTTTTCTTTCATCCTGCTCCTTCAAAACTTCTTAGAACCTTCTTTTCCTAAGAATTTTCATTCTAAATTCTACCCTTCTATGGCCATCTTTAGACAGCTGCACCAGGACACGTGTTTCCCTTCCAAAGATTACCTGTATTCCTTTTCCAGCGAGAACTCAACATTTTGGATTTTCTCTTTACTTCCATGACCATTAATAGTGGTCACCTGGACAAACAGAGAATGTGAATCTCCCCATAGAGGACACAGACAGCAATAAAACTCCTAATAAAGGTTCCACCTCCTCAACTATTTTAAAGTGCAAAAAAGACCTTAAACCTACATTACTAGGGAGAAATGTTGAGATTTTTATCCTTTGCAGTCCATCTTTAACATTATCATAGTATATCTTAACAAGAGATGTACCACCCACCTTCTTTAGTAGCTCAATCTGCTTAGGATCTCTCCTGCGTAGCCTGAACCAGCGCCTCCTGCGGCTCGTGTGATACATCTTCTCAGATGGCACCCAGGATTTAGGTTTGCGGTCTGGCGGAATGGTTATACCGTATTCCCAGCCTGCAATGGTTAGGAGAGCAGTGTCATCTCCATTACATGAGCCCAGAGCACATAATCTTGGATTTTTTTTTTTTGTAATTTTGTTAAATCTTTAATGATATTATCACCTACATCAATACTAGATCTAAAAACATTCTAGCCAAAACTAAGTAGTTGAAGGCCTGATAGGAAACCTTTGGTTAGCTGGGGCAAACATGTTATAAATTGTAAAACTAGGTACTAAAATGCAAATACTTTATTCATGAATGGCTTTTTAAAGAGTCAGTCTATCAAACTGTGATGTTCTACTTATATGTGAAGTATGGTGAGCTGAGTAAGCCCTTCACTTCTTATATGTCTTGGATATTCCAGCAGTGAGATCTTCCTGATATAATTCCCAACTCTACTCCTGTCCACCTTGGAGTATTGAGCAAAGAAGCTGCTGGCAGGACTTTTTGTGATGCCCTGCCAGCGCACCGCTCCAGTGTGGAAGCCCTCAGGCACTATACAGGGGCTATTTTTAGCGCCGTAGTGCCTAAAAAACGCTGGCAGTGTAAAAAGGGGTCTAACACTGAACCGCCTCTCTGCCAATCAGCTGTGTGGGTCTGTTACCCATCACCTGATTGGCTGAAAGCACAGGCGCTGTGATTGGGCGCCTATCAAGAAGAAGGGAGGAGACACATGGAAGACAAAGGAGCCGCTGTCTGACCCGCTGCAAGGTCCCACCGGGGTCAAAGGGGCAGCATTTGATGGGGCACAGTGGCTGCGTTTGATGGGCACAGTGGCTGCGTTTGATGGGCACAGTGGCTGCGTTTGATGGGCACAGTGGCTCGTTTGATGGGCACAGTGAGGCTGCACCACTGATAGAATGTTACATGAGGGACAACTCTGAGTCTGCCAGGGCGGCTGACATCAATATCCAAGATGGCAGCACCCAGCGGCATTTTCAGGGATTTTAGATGTCTACACAAAGGAGGCTTTTACAAATTAAAGAGTAACTCCAGTTTTGTTGAGAAAAAAGCATTCCTCTCTGGGTGATCTCTGTACATTGCAGGGATTTTAACAAACTTTGTTGCTTTTCTAACACTGAACCGCCTCTCCGCCAATCAGGTGCGCGGGTCTGGCTGAAAGGACAGGCACTGCAATTGGACGCTTATCAGGAAGAGGGGAGGAGACGCATGGAGGACAAAGGAGCCGCTGTCTGACCCGCTGCAAGGTCCCACCAGGGTCACAGTGGCAGCACTTGATGGGGCACAGTGGCAGCATTTGATGGGCACAGTGGCAGCGTAAGATGGGCACAGTGGCAGCGTAAGATGGGCACATTGGTTGTGTAAGATGGGCACAGTGGCAGCGTAAGATGGGCACATTGGCTGCGTAAGATGGGCAAAGTGGCTGCGTAAGATGGGCACAGTGGCTGCGTAAGGTGGGCGCAGTGGCTGTGTTTAATGGGCACAGTGGCTGCGTTTGATGAGCACAGTGGCTGCGTTTGGCTGCGTTTGATAGGCACAGTGGCTGCGTTTGATGGGCACAGTGAGACTACAATTGATGTTTTTTTTCCGAATTTTTCAGTTTGTTTGCGCCCCCCCCCCCCCCAAAAAAAAATTTTGAGCAGCAGCCGCCACTGATAGAATGTTACATGAGGGAAAGCTCTGAGTCTGCCAGGGCGGCTGACATCAATATCCAAGATGGCAGCACCCAGAGGCAGTTTCAGGGATTTTAGATGTCTACACAAAGGAGTCTTTTACAAATTAAAGAGTAACTCCAGTTTTGTTGAGAAAAAAACATTCCTCTCTGGTTGATCTCTGTACATTGCAGGCATTTTAACAAACTTTGTTGCAGATTTCTACCTTTTGTTATACCTTTTGTTGTTTGCCTGTGTCCATGTGCTCAGTAAATCTGTATGGGAGTGATTTTATAATTATCAATCACCTTCCCCATCTGCAGGGCTCTAAAAAAGTGGCTGGGTCTGCATTCCTTTAGACGTGATTACCCTTTCAGACCTCAAATATGACATGATTAAAACCCAGCAGGAATGGTGGAAGCCCCCTCCATAATGGGCACAGCAGGTGTTCAGACCTGGGAACTCATCACAGAGATCTCACCAATAGAAACCCCAACAGACAGATCAGAAGCTCATGAAACGCACCTGTTCAGCTCAGATCATGTGAGGGCTTTGGCATTTGGTCATGTGACCCAGCATCAGTGGGAAGATTCATGGAGTCAAGTTATTTCTGTCTGTTTTTTTGGTCAGGAACATCATTGGGTTTGGTTATTGTGGTGATATCCACCTGGCTAAGGTTAAAACAGAACCTAAATCTGCATCCTCACCTTGTTCATCCACGGCTCGATTAATATCTGTAGACCATTCAACATCCTCCCATTTCCACCCCGGAGGGCATTCGATCTCGTTTTTAGGGAGAACTTTCTCCCCATTCTGAAAAACATGTGAGAGTAAAACAGTGAAAAGGATTTTTTAATTACATTTTTTTTTTTATGATTTTTTTTTTTTAACACACTGTGACCAGAGCAATATAATGTCACCATAGTAACATTGCACTACTCCGGGGAAGTGATTTTTCCACATTATTATTGCTTATAGCAGTGAATTACATTTCTGTAAGCAAGCATTTTACTAAATGAAACTGATTCATTTAGTTTGTTTTGTTGTAATTAGATGTGATTGGTCAAAGCTAATCACATGGTACAGGGATGGGCTGATTGGCCCCAATCACATTGACCAATCACAACTAGCAACACAATTGTACACAATGAATGGCATGAAAGGAAGCCATCCTTTGTTTACAACTGTCATGTGACCTGCTGTGATTGGTCATAGCGGTCATATGGTACCGGCAGCAAGTCATTGGCTGTGTCTGGTGGACATGGCCAGTGACAGATCGCACCGCGTGGCACTTTCTGAGAGAACATCACATGAGGTCCACTCAGAATGGTAAAGCCATCGCCTGGCCACCATTCTGTTATAGGCCGGGCCAGAAGATGTTAAAAGATACTAGAGTACTGAATTTTCTAGGTCTGTGAATAAGACAGATAGATGATTAGCAGTCTTTGTCCAGGACCAATCATATGTATGCGAGTGATTATATGCGAGTGAGTGTGACTAGCTGTGACATACGACAGCTTCCCATTGCTTTCAATCGCCTGTCTACCTGCAGCTAATCGCAGGAACCCCCGCTAGGGTTCTTACCGGCAATCACGGGCAGGGTGCATTCACAAGTTTGGATACACCCTTAGGGTTTGCACAAAACCGGTTCTGGATTACTGTGAATGCTATTGGTTAATTCACCCACCAATCTCAAGTAAGTCTTTTTATGTTCCCCACTTCCACCCAATTGTCATAGAGTGACGTTACACATTAGTCATACATTCATTTACACAGTAAGAAGATCTGCTATACCACATCAGAGTAGGCTTCAGTCATGTGTATCCATTGTCCACCCGGCAGACGGGCCTGGTTCTCAAACACTTCCTCTACAAAGCTCATGTGACCGGCGTCTGTGTCATACAACAACCTGCCGAAAGAGCAAAGATGTCACCATCCAGGAGCCGATGACTGTGCAAGACACATAAAAAGTATACATGAGCAGAGACCAAAGGAGAAAAAATGGGGAAAATGAAAAGCAATAGTAAGAAGTAATGAGTCAGGCGCCTGAATTACAGCGGGGGGGGGGGGGAGGATTGAAGAACCTGATTAGAGCCACAGACTCTAATAGGCTTCAAAAAAGGGGAACTCGGAGCGAAAAGTATTGCGCTCGGAGCCCAAACAAGTGTGTTAGAAAAGCAAATGAATAATCGCTTTCCTAAGAGCCCTTTCACACCGAGCCGCGGGGGGCATCGGCGGTAAAGCGGCGCTATTTTTAGGGGGGCGCAAACAAACTGAAAAATCAATGCCAGCGGTATCGCAGCGCTGCCCCATTGATTTCAATGGGGAGCAGTGGTGGAGGAGCAGTGGTGGAGGAGCAGTGAGTTCACCGCTCCAAAGAAGCTGCTGGCAGGTTTTTTTGTGATGCCCTGCCAGCGCACCGCTTCGGTGTGGAAGCCTCAGGCGCTATACGCTGGCAGTGTAAAAGGGGTCTAACACTGAACTGCCTCTCCGCCAATCAGCTGCGTGGGTCTGTTACCCATCACCTGATTGGCTGAAAGCACAGTCGCTGCGATTGGGCGCCTATCAAGAAGAGGGGAGGAGACGCATGGAGGACAAAGGAGCCGCTGTCTGACCCGCTGCAAGGTCCCACCGGGGTCACAGTGGCAGCATTTGATGGGGCACAGTGGCTGCGTTTTATGGGCACAGTGGCTGCGTTTGATGGGCACAGTGGCTCGTTTGATGGGCACAGTGAGCCTGCAATTGATGTTTTTTTCCGAATTTTTCAGTTTGTTTGCGCCCCCCTAAAAATCTTCAGCACCACTGATAGAATGTTACTAGAGGGACGGCTCTGAGTCTGCCAGGGCGGCTGACATCAATATCCAAGATGGCAGCACCCAGCGGCAGTTTCAGGGATTTTGGATGTCTGCACAAAGGATGCTTTTACAGGTTAAAGAGTAACTCCAGTTTTGTTGAGAAAAAAGCATTCCTCTCTGGGTGATCTCTGTACATTGCAGGGATTTTAACAAACTTTGTTGCTTTCCTAACACTGAACCGCCTCTCCGCCAATCAGGTGCCCGGGTCTGGCTGAAAGGACAGGCACTGCAATTGGACGCTAATCAGGAAGAGGGGAGGAGACGCATGGAGGACAGAGGAGCCGCTGTCTGACCCGCTGCAAGGTCCCACCGGGGTCACAGTAGCAGCACTTGATGGGGCACAGTGGCAGCATTTGATGGGCACAGTGGCAGCGTAAGATTGCCACAGTGGTAGCGTAAGATGGGCACATTGGTTGTGTAAGATGGGCACAGTGGCTGCGCAAGATGGGCACAGTGGCTGCGTAAGAGGGGCACAGTGGCTGCGTAAGATGGGCACAGTGGCTGTGTTTGATGGGCACAGTGGCTGCGTAAGATGGGCACAGTGACTGCGTAAGATGGGCACAGTGGATGTGTTTGATGGGCACAGTGGCTGCGTTTGACGGCACAGTGGCTGCATTTGATGGGCACAGTGGCTGCGTTTGATGGGCACAGTGAAACTGCAATTGATGTTTTTTTTCCGAATTTTTCAGTTTGTTTGCGCCCCCCCCTCCAAAAAAATTTTGAGCACCAGCCGCCACTGATAGAATGTTACATGAGGGAGAGCTCTAAGTCTGCAAGGGCGGCTGACATCAATATGGGAGAGCTCTAACTCCAGTAACTCCAGTTTTGTTGAGAAAAAAGCATTCCTCTCTGGTTGATCTCTGTACATTGCAGGCATTTCAACAAACTTTGTTGCAGATTTCTACCTTTTGTTATACCTTTTGTTGTTTGCCTGTGTCCATGTGCTCAGTAAATCTGTATGGGAGTGATTTTATAATTATCAATCAACTGCTGCATCTGCAGGGCTCTAAGAAAGTGGCTGGGTCTGCATCCCTTTAGACGTAATTACCCTTTCAGACCTCAAATATGACATTTTCGTTGCAGTGGATGCCTGAAATCTCACTTTATCTTAGTGCAGAGTTCTGGGAAAATTAGTGAGCCAATCACACAAGCAGGAAATGACATTTCTGGGGGGCGTTCTGTACACCATCTGTGTACAGAACACCTCCAGGAAGCCATATTGCATTTAACAGAAAATAATATTTAATAACATTCACCTACAATATTTTGCAATTGTATATTGTATATAATTTTTTTTATTTGCTAATTTTTTAACCCCATAAAAGTGGAGTTTCCTTTTAAAAACATAATAATGGCTTCTCAACAGGATTTCTTTTGGATGCATGCATGAAGAGGGACTAAACGGGCCCTGCTGAACCGGCTGAATTTCTGCCTGTGTGTACTGGGCATAACATGGGATTGGGGAAATGCGTGGCTTAGCTATTCTTCTTGCGACTGCTGTTGCAACTCCTGCTGAAACCTCTCTTTTAAATCACAGGTTTCAATCTCACAGATGTGTGCCATTTTTTGGTTTGAGTTTATAACTACTCTTGTGTGTTTCACGGGTATGTGTCCATTTTGGGTATCACTGTTGTGTAATGGTGGAGTGCCAGGTGCTGGGTTCACCACATGTCCTCTGTAACCCATCTGTGCCTGGACATTGGAGTGGTTCCCTTGAGCACCCTGAGATACACTGAGGCACAGGGCTCTACAGGGTACCCGGGGTCTCTTGTCTGTCCTATGGTTCCTAAAATGGCATTGACTCTAGCAGAGGGCAGAATTCTAGACCATCAGTGTCAGGCGGAACACTGCAGCCAGCATCTGAACCATTAGTGGAGTGTGAGCTGAAGGACCCTGGTACAGCAGGACTATTCCTTTTGTATCTAGAATCAGACATGTTGAACTGGAAGGCAATGTAGCTCCGAAGCCGCAGCGGAGAAATGTGAACCGGCTTCATAGAGAGCCGGTCACAATCTCCTGCTATTGCGAATCCCTGCATTGAATTCGCAATAGTGTGAACCCAGCCTTAGACTTTTCTTAGCAGAGAAAAATACGTCCATCCTCCTGCAACACTAGCAAAAAAACTAAGCCTGGAGTAGGATGGATAATCCTCTCATTACCCATATATCCCCAGCACAAATTCCCCCTCCCCCCAAAAAAATAAAAATTTCCTCCTCCTAGCACAAATCCTCTACCCCTCAAATTCCTCCTCCTAGCACAAATCCTCTCTCCCCAGTTCAAATTCCCCTCTTCCAGCATAAACTCCCCTCCCATAATCCCACATCCTAGCACAAAACCCTCCACAAATTTCCCCTCCTAGCAAAAATACCCTCCAATCATCCCTACTAGCACAAATGCCCCCACCAAAAAAAAATACGCCTCTACCACAGGGCTCACTCGCCACCCTACCCTGCCCCTCCCCTAAACACGCCCTCATAAATTATCTCATGAAATGACACTTAAATGGTTTATGCAGAATTAAGTTACAAAAATAAATATTAACAACTTTATCAGTGCCCATCAGTGCAGCCTTATCAGTGCTCACCAATGCAGCCTCACCTGTGCCCAACAATGCCGCTTTACCTGTGTCCAAAAATGCAGCTTTACCTGTGTCCATCAATGCAGCTTTACCTGTGCCCAACAATGCAGCCTACCTGTGTCCATCAATGCCGCTTTACCTGTGTCCAACAATGCAGCTTTACCTGTGCCCATCAATGCAGCCTACCTCTGCCCAACAATGCAGCCTACCTGTGCCCAACAATGCAGCCTACCTCTGCCCAACAATGCAGCCTACCTGTGCCCATCAATGCAGCCTACCTGTGCCTATCAATGCAGCCTACCTGTGTCTATCAATGCAGCCTACCTGTGTCCATCAATGCAGCCTACCTGTGCCCATCAATGTGGCCTACCTGTGCCCATCAATGCAGCCTACAAGTGTCCGTCAATGCAGCCTACCTGTGTCCATCAATGCAGTCTACCTCTGTCTATCAATGCAGCCTACCTGTGCCCATCAATGCAGCCTACCTCTGCCCAACAATGCAGCCTACCTGTGCCCAACAATGCAGCCTACCTCTGCCCAACAATGCAGCCTACCTGTGCCCATCAATGCAGCCTACCTGTGTCTATCAATGCAGCCTACCTGTGTCCATCAATGCAGCCTACCTGTGCCCATCAATGCGGCCTACCTGTGCCCATCAATGCACCCTACAAGTGTCCGTCAAGGCAGCCTACCTGTGTCCATCAATGCAGTCTACCTCTGTCTATCAATGCAGCCTACCTGTGCCCATCAATGCAGCCTACCTGTTGTCCATCAATGCATCCTACCTGTGTCCATCAATGCAGCCTACCTGTTGTCCATCAATGCATCCTACCTGTGCCCATCATTGCAGCCTACCTATGTCTATCAATGAAGCCTACCTGTGCCCATCAATGCAGCCTACCTGTGCCCAACAATGCAGCCTACCTCTGCCCAACAATGCAGCCTACCTGTGCCCATCAATGCAGCCTACCTGTGTCTATCAATGCAGCCTACCTGTGTCCATCAATGCGGCCTACCTGTGCCCATCAATGCAGCCTACAAGTGTCCGTAAATGCAGCTTACCTGTGTCCATCAATGCAGTCTACCTCTGTCTATCAATGCAGCCTACCTGTGCCCATCAATGCAGCCTACCTGTTGTCCATCAATGCATCCTACCTGTGTCCATCAATGCAGCCTACCTGTTGTCCATCAATGCATCCTACCTGTGCCCATCATTGCAGCCTACCTATGTCTATCAATGCAGCCTACCTGTGTCCATCAATGCAGCCTACCTGTGTCCATCAATGCAGCCTACCTGTGCCCATCAATGCAGCCTACCTGTGCCCATCATTGCAGCCTACCTGTGCCCATCAATGCAGCCTACCTGTGCCTATCAATGCAGCCTACCTGTGTCCATCGATGCAGTCTACCTGTGTCCATTAATGCAGCCTACCTGTCTCCATCAATGCAGCCTACCTCTGTCCATCAATGCAGCCTACCTGTGCCCATCAATGCAGCCTATCTGTGTCCATCAATGCAGCCTACCTGTGTCCATCAACGCAGCCTACCTGTGCCCATCAACGCAGCCTACCTGTGCCCATCAATGCAGCCTACCTGTGTCCATCAATGCAGCCTACCTGTGTCCATCAATGCAGCCTACTTGTGCCCATCAATGCGGCCTACCTGTGCCCATCAATGCACCCTACAAGTGTCCGTCAAGGCAGCCTACCTGTGTCCATCAATGCAGTCTACCTCTGTCTATCAATGCAGCCTACCTGTGCCCATCAATGCAGCCTACCTGTTGTCCATCAATGCATCCTACCTGTGTCCATCAATGCAGCCTACCTGTTGTCCATCAATGCATCCTACCTGTGCCCATCATTGCAGCCTACCTATGTCTATCAATGAAGCCTACCTGTGCCCATCAATGCAGCCTACCTGTGCCCAACAATGCAGCCTACCTCTGCCCAACAATGCAGCCTACCTGTGCCCATCAATGCAGCCTACCTGTGTCTATCAATGCAGCCTACCTGTGTCCATCAATGCGGCCTACCTGTGCCCATCAATGCAGCCTACAAGTGTCCGTAAATGCAGCTTACCTGTGTCCATCAATGCAGTCTACCTCTGTCTATCAATGCAGCCTACCTGTGCCCATCAATGCAGCCTACCTGTTGTCCATCAATGCATCCTACCTGTGTCCATCAATGCAGCCTACCTGTTGTCCATCAATGCATCCTACCTGTGCCCATCATTGCAGCCTACCTATGTCTATCAATGAAGCCTACCTGTGCCCATCAATGCAGCCTACCTGTGTCCACCAATGCAGCCTACCTGTGCCCATCAATGCAGCCTACCTGTGCCCATCAATGCAGCCTACCTGTGCCTATCAATGCAGCCTACCTGTGTCCATCAATGCAGCCTACCTGTGCCCATCAATGCAGCCTACCTGTGTCCATCAATGCAGCCTACCTGTGTCCATCAATGCAGCCTACCTGTGCCCATCAATGCAGCCTACCTGTGCCCATCATTGCAGCCTACCTGTGCCCATCAATGCAGCCTACCTGTGCCTATCAATGCAGCCTACCTGTGTCCATCGATGCAGTCTACCTGTGTCCATTAATGCAGCCTACCTGTCTCCATCAATGCAGCCTACCTCTGTCCATCAATGCAGCCTACCTGTGCCCATCAATGCAGCCTATCTGTGTCCATCAATGCAGCCTACCTGTGTCCATCAACGCAGCCTACCTGTGCCCATCAACGCAGCCTACCTGTGCCCATCAATGCAGCCTACCTGTGTCCATCAATGCAGCCTACCTGTGTCCATCAATGCAGCCTACTTGTGCCCATCAATGCGGCCTACCTGTGCCCATCAATGCACCCTACAAGTGTCCGTCAAGGCAGCCTACCTGTGTCCATCAATGCAGTCTACCTCTGTCTATCAATGCAGCCTACCTGTGCCCATCAATGCAGCCTACCTGTTGTCCATCAATGCATCCTACCTGTGTCCATCAATGCAGCCTACCTGTTGTCCATCAATGCATCCTACCTGTGCCCATCATTGCAGCCTACCTATGTCTATCAATGAAGCCTACCTGTGCCCATCAATGCAGCCTACCTGTGCCCAACAATGCAGCCTACCTCTGCACAACAATGCAGCCTACCTGTGCCCATCAATGCAGCCTACCTGTGTCTATCAATGCAGCCTACCTGTGTCCATCAATGCGGCCTACCTGTGCCCATCAATGCAGCCTACAAGTGTCCGTAAATGCAGCTTACCTGTGTCCATCAATGCAGTCTACCTCTGTCTATCAATGCAGCCTACCTGTGCCCATCAATGCAGCCTACCTGTTGTCCATCAATGCATCCTACCTGTGTCCATCAATGCAGCCTACCTGTTGTCCATCAATGCATCCTACCTGTGCCCATCATTGCAGCCTACCTATGTCTATCAATGAAGCCTACCTGTGCCCATCAATGCAGCCTACCTGTGTCCACCAATGCAGCCTACCTGTGCCCATCAATGCAGCCTACCTGTGCCCATCATTGCAGCCTACCTGTGCCCATCAATGCAGCCTACCTGTGTCCATCAATGCAGCCTACCTGTGCCCATCAATGCAGCCTACCTGTGTCCATCAATGCAGCCTACCTGTGTCCATCAATGCAGCCTACCTGTGCCCATCAATGCAGCCTACCTGTGCCCATCATTGCAGCCTACCTGTGCCCATCAATGCAGCCTACCTGTGCCTATCAATGCAGCCTACCTGTGCCCATCAATGCAGCCTACCTGTGCCTATCAATGCAGCCTACCTGTGTCCATCGATGCAGTCTACCTGTGTCCATTAATGCAGCCTACCTGTCTCCATCAATGCAGCCTACCTCTGTCCATCAATGCAGCCTACCTGTGCCCATCAATGCAGCCTATCTGTGTCCATCAATGCAGCCTACCTGTGTCCATCAACGCAGCCTACCTGTGCCCATCAACGCAGCCTACCTGTGCCCATCAATGCAGCCTACCTGTGTCCATCAATGCAGCCTACCTGTGTCCATCAATGCAGCCTACTTGTGCCCATCAATGCGGCCTACCTGTGCCCATCAATGCAGCCTACCCGTGTCCATCAATGCAGCCTACCTGTGTCCATCAATGCAGTCTACCTCTGTCTATCAATGCAGCCTACCTGTGTCCATCAATGCAGCCTACCTGTGCCCATCAATGCGGCCTACCTATGTCCATCAGTGCAGCCTACCTGTGTCTATCAATGCAGCCTACCTGTGTCCATCAGTGCAGCCTACCTGTGTCTATCAATGCAGCCTACCTGTGTCCATCAATGCAGCCTACCTGTGTCCATCAATGTCGCTTTACCTGTGTCCAACAATGCAGCTTTACCTGTGCCCATCAATGCAGCCTACCTCTGCCCAACAATGCAGCCTACCTGTGCCCAACAATGCAGCCTACCTCTGCCCAACAATGCAGCCTACCTGTGTCCATCAATGCAGCCTACCTGTGTCTATCAATGCAGCCTACCTGTGTCCATCAATGCAGCCTACCTGTGTCCATCAATGCAGCCTACCTGTGCCCATCATTGCAGCCTACCTGTGCCTATCAATGCAGCCTACCTGTGTCCATCGATGCAGTCTACCTGTGTCCATTAGTGCAGCCTACCTGTCTCCATCAATGCAGCCTACCTCTGTCCATCAATGCAGCAATGCAGCTTTACCTGTGCCCATCAATGCAGCCTACCTCTGCCCAACAATGCAGCCTACCTGTGCCCAACAATGCAGCCTACCTCTGTCCATCAATGCAGCAATGCAGCTTTACCTGTGCCCATCAATGCAGCCTACCTCTGCCCAACAATGCAGCCTACCTGTGTCCATCGATGCAGTCTACCTGTGTCCATTAATGCAGCCTACCTGTGCCCATCAATGCAACCTACCTGTGCCTATCAATGCAGCCTACCTGTGTCTATCAATGCAGCCTACCTGTGTCTATCAATGCAGCCTACCTGTGTCCATCAATGCAGCCTACCTGTGCCCATCAATGCAGCCTACCATGTGCCCATCAATGCGGCCTACCTGTGCCCATCAATGCAGCCTACCCGTGTCCATCAATGCAGCCTACCTGTGTCCATCAATGCAGTCTACCTCTGTCTATCAATGCAGCCTACCTGTGTCCATCAATGCAGCCTACCTGTGCCCATCAATGCGGCCTACCTATGTCCATCAGTGCAGCCTACCTGTTACTATCAATGCAGCCTACCTGTGTCCATCAATGCAGCCTACCTGTGCCCATCATTGCAGCCTACCTGTGCCCATCAATGCAGCCTACCTGTGCCTATCAATGCAGCCTACCTGTGTCCATCGATGCAGTCTACCTGTGTCCATTAATGCAGCCTACCTGTCTCCATCAATGCAGCCTACCTCTGTCCATCAATGCAGCCTACCTGTGCCCATCAATGCAGCCTATCTGTGTCCATCAATGCAGCCTACCTGTGTCCATCAACGCAGCCTACCTGTGCCCATCAACGCAGCCTACCTGTGCCCATCAATGCAGCCTACCTGTGTCCATCAATGCAGCCTACCTGTGTCCATCAATGCAGCCTACTTGTGCCCATCAATGCGGCCTACCTGTGCCCATCAATGCAGCCTACCCGTGTCCATCAATGCAGCCTACCTGTGTCCATCAATGCAGTCTACCTCTGTCTATCAATGCAGCCTACCTGTGTCCATCAATGCAGCCTACCTGTGCCCATCAATGCGGCCTACCTATGTCCATCAGTGCAGCCTACCTGTGTCTATCAATGCAGCCTACCTGTGTCCATCAGTGCAGCCTACCTGTGTCTATCAATGCAGCCTACCTGTGTCCATCAATGCAGCCTACCTGTGTCCATCAATGTCGCTTTACCTGTGTCCAACAATGCAGCTTTACCTGTGCCCATCAATGCAGCCTACCTCTGCCCAACAATGCAGCCTACCTGTGCCCAACAATGCAGCCTACCTCTGCCCAACAATGCAGCCTACCTGTGTCCATCAATGCAGCCTACCTGTGTCTATCAATGCAGCCTACCTGTGTCCATCAATGCAGCCTACCTGTGTCCATCAATGCAGCCTACCTGTGCCCATCATTGCAGCCTACCTGTGCCTATCAATGCAGCCTACCTGTGTCCATCGATGCAGTCTACCTGTGTCCATTAGTGCAGCCTACCTGTCTCCATCAATGCAGCCTACCTCTGTCCATCAATGCAGCAATGCAGCTTTACCTGTGCCCATCAATGCAGCCTACCTCTGCCCAACAATGCAGCCTACCTGTGCCCAACAATGCAGCCTACCTCTGTCCATCAATGCAGCAATGCAGCTTTACCTGTGCCCATCAATGCAGCCTACCTCTGCCCAACAATGCAGCCTACCTGTGTCCATCGATGCAGTCTACCTGTGTCCATTAATGCAGCCTACCTGTGCCCATCAATGCAACCTACCTGTGCCTATCAATGCAGCCTACCTGTGTCTATCAATGCAGCCTACCTGTGTCTATCAATGCAGCCTACCTGTGTCCATCAATGCAGCCTACCTGTGCCCATCAATGCAGCCTACCATGTGCCCATCAATGCGGCCTACCTGTGCCCATCAATGCAGCCTACCCGTGTCCATCAATGCAGCCTACCTGTGTCCATCAATGCAGTCTACCTCTGTCTATCAATGCAGCCTACCTGTGTCCATCAATGCAGCCTACCTGTGCCCATCAATGCGGCCTACCTATGTCCATCAGTGCAGCCTACCTGTTACTATCAATGCAGCCTACCTGTGTCCATCAGTGCAGCCTACCTGTGTCTATCAATGCAGCCTACCTGTGTCCATCAATGCAGCCTACCTGTGTCCATCAATGCCGCTTTACCTGTGTCCAACAATGCAGCTTTACCTGTGCCCATCAATGCAGCCTACCTCTGCCCAACAATGCAGCCTACCTGTGCCCAACAATGCAGCCTACCTCTGCCCAACAATGCAGCCTACCTGTGTCCATCAATGCAGCCTACCTGTGTCTATCAATGCAGCCTACCTGTGTCCATCAATGCAGCCTACCTATGTCCATCAATGCAGCCTACCTGTGTCTATCAATGCAGCCTACCTGTGTCCATCAATGCAGCCTACCTCTGCCCATCAATGCAGCCTACCTGTGTCCATCAATGCAGCCTACCTGTGCCCATCAATGCAGCCTACCTGTGTCCATCAATGCAGCCTACCTGTGCCCATCAATGCGGCCTACCTGTGCCCATCAATGCAGCCTACCCGTGTCCATCAATGCAGCCTACCCGTGTCCATCAATGCAGCCTACCCGTGTCCATCAATGCAGCCTACCCGTGTCCATCAATGCAGTCTACCTCTGTCTATCAATGCAGCCTACCTGTGTCCATCAATGCAGCCTACCTGTGCCCATCAATGCGGCCTACCTATGTCCATCAGTGCAGCCTACCTGTGTCTATCAATGCAGCCTACCTGTGTCCATCAGTGCAGCCTACCTGTGTCTATCAATGCAGCCTACCTGTGTCCATCAATGCAGCCTACCTGTGTCCAACAATGCCGCTTTACCTGTGTCCAAAAATGCAGCTTTACCTGTGTCCATCAATGCAGCCTAACCTGTGTCCATCAATGCCGCTTTACCTGTGTCCAACAATGCAGCTTTACCTGTGCCCAACAATGCAGCCTACCTGTGTCCATCAATGCCGCTTTACCTGTGTCCAACAATGCAGCTTTACCTGTGCCCATCAATGCAGCCTACCTCTGCCCAACAATGCAGCCTACCTGTGCCCAACAATGCAGCCTACCTCTGCCCAACAATGCAGCCTACCTGTGCCCATCAATGCAGCCTACCTGTGTCTATCAATGCAGCCTACCTGTGTCCATCAATGCAGCCTACCTGTGCCCATCAATGCGGCCTACCTGTGCCCATCAATGCAGCCTACAAGTGTCCGTCAATGCAGCCTACCTGTGTCCATCAATGCAGTCTACCTCTGTCTATCAATGCAGCCTACCTGTGCCCATCAATGCAGCCTACCTGTGCCCATCAATGCAGCCTACCTATGTCTATCAATGCAGCCTACCCGTGCCCATTAATGCAGCCTACCTGTGCCCATCAATGCAGCCTACCTGTGTCCATTAATGCAGCCTACCTGTGTCCACCAATGAAGCCTACCCGTGCCCATCAATGCAGCCTACCTGTGCCCATCAATGCAGCCTACCTGTGTCCATCAATGCAGCCTACCTGTGTCCATCAATGCAGCCTACCTGTGCAGGGGAAGAGAGAAGAGGTTTGCCGGCCGGATCATTAGAGCGCCGAGGAACATCGCTATAACAGCTTTTATTTGAACTGCTGAGTGTCCCCACCACTTGCCGCCCCGCCTCCTGGCCCAGGTACTTTCATACATGTCACACATCCCAGCATTGGACAGGTGATCTGTTTATCAAAGTACCTGGGCTAAGAGGCGGGGCTTTGTGTGACAGTGAGGAGCACTCTGCAATTCTAATGAAAGCTGTTACAGCGATGTTCCTAGGCACTCTTATGATCCGGTCGCCTGCACTCCTCTCTTTTGCCTTTCACAATTGCTGGCTCCCCCCCCCACCCTTCGAGCGAGTAGAAAATTTGAAGGCTGCTCTACCATATTACTTTTATAACACAAACCCCTCAAATCTCCCCCTCCTAGCACAAATCCTCTTCCCCCTCCCAACACAAATCCCCACTCACAGCACACCTCTCCATATTTGCCCTATTAGGACAATTTTTACCCCCTGCTGCTCCGCAAATTCCCCTTCTCAACACAAATCCCCTCCACCCCCAATCTCCTCGTGCCTCCCCTTCCTCCCCACCTCACATGATACCACAGTGCCCAGGGCAGCCGCCCCTCCTGCCCACCCCTTGTCCAGGCTCTGCCAGCGCCCCCCAGTGGATAATTAAGAACTAAAAACCAGTGTTATATGATAATGGATAGCAATACTTCAGCTGAATTTGTTTAGGTGCTACTGCAGTGAGCAAGAAGAAGGAGCGGAACTGAAACCTCGGAATACAATGTATTTTTTTCTTTTTCTGTTAGGAAGGCGACATCCAGGAAAAGTTTGAATGAGCAGGAGAACAAAATGTCCATTATCATTTCCCGCTGGTAAACTCACGTCTTTTCAGGGCTGATGAACCAATCTCCAGCCCAGTTCCATCCGCTTGAAGGCTTGAAGCTATCCTTTGGTAGTTTGATCCTCCCGGTTACATCAGAGAACTTGGGGTAGGTAAGTCCTGTGGTCCCCCAGTTGCCCACAAGAGCCAGTTTGGTCTGGTTCTCGTACTATAAGAGAATAAAAAAAAACAATTGTGTACACAATCTGCTTAACAGTACAGTCTGCAACGCATGCAAAAAATTCTATATTTTGATGCTTTGCAACAATAGAGTGGTGGCAAAAAACAGATCATAGGAGAATGGAGTCCCTTCTATTTAATTGATATTGACAAGGATTGCAGTGGTTAGGGAGGTGCCCCATTGGAATTGTCTGTATTGCTCATCATCACACACTAACTGCCTACTAGTGCATACTTTCCTAAGATGACAGACAGGCCTTAAATGAAATGTCTTCTTGGCCTACTGCAGAATCATGAAGGTAGCTCCCCTTGTACATCCAATAGACCCTAGGCTGCTACCTTGGTTGCCTTGATGATGATATAGCTCTGGCACTAAATTTCATCAAATCCTAAATATGTGTTGTTATATGAAAGAAGCTAAAAGAAATATACAATGAGCTAGACAAAAGAGACAGACTGAATTCATTCATATGACCTAAATATTTTGGCAAAAGAAAAAAAAACTAGTGGCTGATAGGCTAATGTCACATGAGTGATCTTAAAGTGTTCCTAAACCCACAACAGTAAAATCAGTCTGTATATGCACTAAAGTAGACATGTGCACTGCCAAAAAATTTGTTCGTTTTCGTTTCATTCGTTTTTTTTGTTTTCATTTTTTGGGTCATTCGTTATGATCGCAATTCGTAAATTCGTACATACGTAAATTCGAAAATTTGTATATTCGTAAATTCGTACATTTGTAAATTAGAAAATTCGTATATTAGTAAATTCGTACATTTGTAAATTCGTAAATTAGAAAATTCATATATTCGTAAATTTGTACATTCATAAATTAGAAAATTCATAAATTTGTAAATTCATAAATGCGTACATTTGTAAATTAGAAAATTCATACATTCGTACACACGTAAATTAGAGAATTTGTATATTCATAAATTCGTAAATTAGAAAATTCGTACATTCGTAAATGAGAAAATTCGTATATTTGTAAATTAGAAAATTCATATATTCGTAAATTCGTACATTCTTAAATTAGAAAATTCATATATTCGTAAATTCGTACATTCTTAAATTAGAAAATTCGTAAATTTGTAAATTCATAAATTCGTACATTTGTAAATTAGAAAATTTGTATATTCGTAAATTCGTACATTCGTAAACTAGAAAATTTGTATATTCATAAATTCGTACATTCGTAAATTAGAAAATTCATACATTCGTAAATAAGAAAATTTGTATATTTGTAAATTAGAAAATTCATATATTCGTAAATTCGCACATTCATAAACTAGAAAATTCGTATATTCATAAATTCGTACATTTGTAAATTAGAAAATTCGTATATTCGTAAATTCGTACATTCGTAAACTAGAAAATTCGTATATTCATAAATTCGTACATTCGTAAATTAGAAAATTCATACATTCGTAAATAAGAAAATTTGTATATTTGTAAATGAGAAAATTCATATATTCGTAAATTCGTACATTCGTAAATTAGAAAATTCGTAAATTTGTAAATTCATAAATTCGTACATTTGTAAATTAGAAAATTTGTATATTCATAAATTCGTACATTCATAAACTAGGAAATTCGTATATTCGTAAATTCGTACATTTGTAAATTTGAAAATTCGTACATTCGTAAAATCGAAAATACGTAAATTTGGAAATTCGAAATTCGAAAATCCAAAAACCCGAAAATTCAAAAATCTGAAATACTAAATATCACTAACTATTAAATTCTAGGTATTGTAATTCCCTTTCAAATTTGATTGTTAGTGAACGTAACGAATACAAATTTATCCGAAGTTACGAATTATCCGAAATAACGAATGCCGCATCTAAACGAATGGAACAGAACAAATTAATAATAAATAATAATAATAAAAAGTTTTTATTATTATTATTGTTATTTATTATTATTAATTCATTACATTCCATTCGTTTAGATACAGCATTCGTTATTTCGGATAATTCATAACTTCGGATAAATTCGTATTTGTTAAGTTCACTAACAGCCAAATTTGAAAGGAAATTACAATACCTATAATTTAATAGTTAGTAATAGTTAAGCTATTATTAGTTAATTATTATTTCAGATTTACGAATTTACAAATTTACGAATTTAAGAATTTACGAATGTACGAATTTATGAATGTATGAATTTACAAATTTTCGAATATTCGAATTTACGAATATTCAGGAAAAATTTGTTAGACGTGTTTTCGTTATTTCGGATATTTCCCAATTAACGAATTTGTCGAAATTTGTTAAAAAACGAATTCAGAACGAAACGAATTACACATGTCTACAGGAAAGCATGCTTGTTATACTCACTGGCGCATGCTCTCTGAAGGGACGGTATACCAGTATTGTCCCTTCAGAGCTCCGTTGGGGCACTCTGCACATGCTCAGTTTGGTGTGTACTGCTAGAGAGTCTTTTTTTTTTTGGGAGATTGCATGTTATCAGCACAGGGCCAATACAGAGGGTCAGGGGTCCTGCAGCCTCATAGGTCAGAACAGAATGAAAACTCCTCCTACAAGCTTTAGGCTGGGTTTACACTATCGCAAATTTGAATGCGGGTTTCCCGGGATCCAATTGGCATGACAAGAGATTGTGACCGGCTCTCAATGGAGCCGGTTCACACAACTCCAGGGCGGCAATGGAGTGCACAGAAGAAGAGTCCTGTGCGTCTTCGGCTGTTTTAGGTCCAAATTCAGGCAAAAATTTGGACCAGATTCGCCTCTGAAATGGAGAACAGGGACGCACTAGACCCCCTGCTGCAAGCAAAATAATTGCATTTCCATGTTCTGTGTACTGTGAGACACCAGGTATAGTGAATGCAGGCTCCTGGGTTTAGTAACACTTTAATGCTGGCAAACATGGCCAGCATAAGCATTGCGAAGAGACCGCCTGCTAGTCTTTATAGTAGGGATGCACCGATACCATTTTTTTTACAATGAGTTTAAGTACCGATACTTTTCTTTTAGTACAGTGGAACCTCAGATTGAGAGTAACGCGGTTAACGAGCATTTCGCAATACAAGCACTGTATTTTTAAAAATCGTAACTCGGTTTGCGAGTGTTGTCTTGCAAAACGAGCACAATTCAGGCCAAAGCTTGTGCAGTACCATGTTTGACCTGAGGTGGGGGGGGCACCGGAGCCGAGTTGTGCCGATCACAGCCGATCAACGCTGTTCAGAAATGCACGGAAAGGCCCGAGAACAGCTCGGCTGACCTCGGCAAACCTCGGGAACTGAGTCTTTCTGAGGTTTGCCGAGGTCAGCCGAGGTGTCCTCGGGCCTTTCCGGCCATTTCCGAGGCTCTCCGGCGCCCACCCCCCCACCTCTGGCCACATGCGGTATTGCATGCCATTGAAGTCAATGCAGAACAAATTATTTTCGTTTCCATGGACTTCAATGGGGAAACTCGCTTTGATATTCTCTTTGATATTCTATATACTCGCCGATACCAATTACCAATACCTACCTCAACTGTTTTGTTTTCACTTCAGCTGTCAGCAATGGTACAAAGCATTGAAAAGCTATTTACAAATGAAATACAGTTTTTTTTTTTTTGTTTTTTTTTGCGCTTTTTCAATGTGAAATGTGCAAACATATGTTAATATATGTGAAAAAATATTCACTAACAAAGCAAACAAAAAAACTTTTAATTGTTTATCGTTTATAAAACAGATGTGAAAAAAAAGCAGGAAAATAATAATTAAAGGCTGATTAGAGTAAATTAAGGGTTAAGAAGGGGTTAAACAGAGGAACATTTGTTCATCCCTTTGATCTGCAGATGAAGAAAGAAAGATACAAAAAGAAACAATGTTTCTTTTTATTTTAGTGTTGTTAATAAACAATGCTGGCTGCTTTTTTTTTTTGACAGTTCCAATTACCGGACTTCTTTGGCACTTCAGCTGTCAACAGGGAAGACCCGCTGACAGCTCAAAGAGACGAGCCTGAAATTATCGGTTTCAGGTATCTGTGAATTTGCACGAGTACCGACACTTGTGCAAATACTCGGTATCGGCACCGATACAGATACTAGTATCGGTGCAACCCTATTTTATAGAATTTCTCCCTCACTAGCAGCTCCAGCGATATGTCGCTCCCTCGATGACCTGTTACCAGTGAGCACGATTCAGCAGAATTTGGTGCCAACAAGGGAGCAATTCCACAGACGTGGAGGGTTCTTTTGTGCATCTTTGCTACTTCTATTGAGTCATCCATGTGACATCAGCCTTAAAGTGGAACTATACTCACATCTGCTGCAGTGACATTTGTAAGCTCCCTCACCATTGCTGACATCCCGCGACTTCTTCTGGGTTTGGGATCCATAAAAAACAACACGTCAAACACTACCCTTTCTCACAGAGTGACAACGCTGCTGCTCCATTTTACTGCAGAACAAACAGCGTTGTCACCCTGAGGGGGGAAAAAAGATCTACTGGCTGAATCGTCACATAATAAAAACTGTCATACGAGGGGAAATTGGAAACTGATATGCCTCATTCATCTCTCGTAATACTTACAATACTTGCCTACAACTTATACTTACTGTTTCAGCAAAGACAGAGAGCTTGCCCTGAGCTGACTGGTTAAATTTTGCCTGATGCACAGCCAGTCCAAACCACAGCTGAACCCGAACCTGAGCTGGCATCTTGGCTCCTTTATTACCCGCTTGTGGGTACTGAAAAACAAAACAGATACATATAATAAAGTTTAGTCACGCCAACATTGCACCCCTGTGTCCTTTAAGCCAGTGGTTCTCAACCTCAGTCCTTAAGTACCCTCAACGGGCCATGTTTTCAGGTTTTCCTTTATTTTACACAGCTGCTTTAGATCAATATCAATGACATGGTATTGATAAGAGCTATTTTATCTAAAGGAAGTTCCCAAAACATGGCGCGTTGGGGGGTACTTGAGGACTGGAGTTGAGAACCACTGCTTTAAGCCCAGTAACACATTGGGGTTAATTTACTAAAACTGGAGAGTGCAAAATCTGGTGCAGGTGTGAATGCTAGCCAATCAGTTTCCAACTTCAGCTTGCTCAATTTAACTTTTCAAAAAAGCCTGGAAGCTGATTGGTTTCTATGCAGAGCTGCACTGGATTTTGCACTTTTCAGTTTTAGTAAACCAACCCATTTAGAGTTGCCACTTTCTCTTCAAGCCAAACCCGAAACACTTTTTTTTTTAGCATAAACTATGGGATTGTAACAGACCTTGGACAACTTTGGGCACTCTATATACTCTAATAGTATATACTATACTCTATACTCAATAATAGTTGTTATCCATAATAAATATGGCCACTTAAGACATCTGGCACTCTGTCAGGGCTGGGCTCAGCCCTTCCTTCTCTGAGCTGGCTGCTCAGCTGTCGACTAATTGCCAGCTCCTATCTCTCCACAGGTACTCAGCTGTTGATGATATCCTGCTCGTCAGTCCTTCCTACTTAAGCCATCCAGCCCAAAGGATCTCTGCCTTCGCCTTGGTCAACATCACAGAGACGCTCTCCTGCATTCCTGTTTAAAGACTTGCTTGGTTGACATCCCTTCTGACGTTTGGCTTGTCTGATTATCCGTTCTGGTTCCTGAACTCTGGCTGTGTTTTGACTACGTTTTGTTGTATTTACTTTTATTATTAAACAAGTGTGATTTAACTGTACTTCTGTCTCGGTCTGATTTCATGGTTTCTGACACACTGCTATTGTTGAATTCACTAACTCCTGGTGTCAGTTTTATACTTTGAACATTAGTAGAGGTACACTTTGTTAAAAAGTTCACTCAACATATATCAGCCTGGCACAATAGGCATTTGGCTGGAATAACGATGGACTAGAAGACTATGCCGGTATATCATCAGTTGTGCAGACAAATAAATCAAAAGTGTAATAAAAAAAACTGAACACATCATATCCATTCTTAGGCTAGGTTCACAGCACTGCATGTTGGAAAGGTGCATGAAATCATATGCTTCACTGACACACAGAGAAACTGCCATATAGCAGACACGAGGCGGTGCCATTAATTCTTAATAGCACCCCCACACACCTGTAAAAGTGCTTGGTTTTGCGTGTCAAACCACATGTGACCTTTTTTCCACGTTTCTTGTGCATAGAGCAGCCTATTAAAATTAATAGGGTGCCCTACATGAAACGCACAGAAATGTGCGCACACCCACCGTAGTGTGAACCAAGACTTATGCCCCGTACACACGATAGGATTTTATGACGCAAAATGTTTGGTGTGAGCTTGTTGTCGGAAATTCCAGCCGTGTGTAGGCTCCATCGGACATTTTCCATTGGAATTTCCAAAACACAAAATTTGACAACAACAAAATGCGTTGTCGTAAATTTCGATCACGTGTACACAATTCCGACGCACAAAGTTCCACGCATGTTTGGAATCAAGCAGAAGAGCCGCACTGTCTATTGAACTTCATTTTTCTCGGCTCGTCGTACATGTTGTACGTCACCGCGTTCTTGACGTTCGGAATTTCCGACAAGATTTGTGTGACCGTGTGTATGCAAGACAAGTTTGAGCCAACATCCGTCATAAAAAAATGGATTTTGTTGTTGGAAAGTCCTATTGTGTGTACAGGGCATTAGGCTAAGTGTACAAAGACCAAGACTAATGCCCTGTACACACGATGGGATTTTCCGACAACAAAATCCATGTTTTTTTTCTCCGATGGACGTTTGAACTTGTCTTGCATACACACGGTCACACAAAGTTGGTCGGAAATTCAGAACGTCAAGAACGCGGTGACGTACAACACGTACGACGAGCCGAGAAAAATGAAGTTCAATAGCCAGTGCTGCTCTTCTGCTTGATTCCGAGCATGCGTGGAACTTTGTGCGTCGGAATTGTGTACACACGATCGGAATTTTGTTGTCGGAAAATTTGAGAACAAGCTCTCAAATTTTGTGTGACGGAAATTCCGATGGAAAATGTGTGATGGAGCCTACACACGGTCGGAATTTCCGACAACAAGGTCCTATCACACATTTTCCGTAGGAAAATCCTATCGTGTGTACGGGGCATAAGCGTACAAAAGGTAGAGGAAGTGTTTGAGGTCAGTTTTTCTTGAAGCTGCAGAGGCAAAGAAAGAAGCATACTTTGAGAAAGATGGTCTGGAGCTTCCCACAGTTCTTGCCGCAACACTTGGGGTCACTGCTGGAGTAAAGGACTTGGTGGGCTGGCATTCTGTAGTAAGCCACGCGCTTGCCTCCTTGTAACATCCAAATCAGTATATCTGGCAGGCTGTTCTGTGGCTGTGAAACGGAATTCCAAAAACAGAATAATTAGCGCACCCATCCAACACACAAATCACAAAATACAGCTCAAAATTGGAAAACTATGGAAAGCCAACCATGACATAGACAAGTTTCATTAACGTTATGTATTATCAGAGACGTGAAATGCAACACTTGAGGTGCGCTAGCCAAGGGGGAAAAATATGGGAAAGGCCGCTAATGTCCTCACCTAAAACCTTGCTGATGAAAGCACTTGGCAACCCGTTCACAACCTCTTACCAACAACTATGTTCTAAAATAATTATCTCAAACTTTTAGGTATTTAAAGAAAATAATAATATATGATATGTTATCTACTGTATGATGTAGCGACTCCCTGGCCAGGGAAAGAAATACCCCCCTCCCCCAGCGCAGGGTCAGGCTGACATTACCCCAGGGTGAATCCATGGCCACAGTGAAGGGTTACAAGAACAAAGGGAACCAGTCACTTTGATCATTTCCAGGTGTTTATTGCTCTGACTCACAAGAAGAGAGAGTTAGGGCTTCAAGTATCTCCAGAAACATGGGTTCCAGACCCCGCCACACTTCTCCTCCTTCCAAGGGAGAACCACGATTCTCTGAGGGTCATACTACATCCACCTCCAGCAGGACTGCTTACCCTGGCTCTCCAACTTGGGTGCTGTACCCTCCTCAACCAGGCAGGGCAGCTTGAGGATTCTGTGTTAGACAAACAGGCTTCTGGCCTAATCAGCACCAAGAACTGCACACAACCTCCCAAGGCCACAGCACGGGAAGAAAGAACTCACTGGGCCACTCCCTTAATATTTATATCCTCCTCCAGTATTCACTACAGCAGGGGTAGGAAACCTTTTTTGAGCGCAGTGTGCCGAAAAATGTTGTCAAAGAAATTGAGCGAGCCGATTTTATAACAAAAAAAGGTAACTTCACACTCTCAATCATGAAAAAGATTTTTTTATAAAGTAAATGCCGTAAACTACTTTAGTAGTGAGAAATTAACATCCTGCACTCTCACGCCTCAGATCAGACCCAATTCATGCAGCTTCACATCTCAGATCACTGTATTCATCTGTCCCACCACTGTAACCCCCTGCACATCTGCCCCACCACTGTACCACCCTGCTCATCTGCCCCACCAATTTACCCCCTGCACATCTGCGCCACCAATGTACCCCCTGCACATCTGCCCCACCTCTGTACCCCCATGCTCTTCTGTCCCACAACTGTACCACCCTGCTCTTCTGTCCCACCACTGTAACCCCCTGCTTATCTGCCCGACCAATGTTCCCCTTTTATCATCTGCCCCACTACTGTACCTCTCTGAACATCTGCTCCACCGCCGTACCCCCATGCTCTTCTATCTCAGTGCTGAACCATCTTCTCATTCTACCTAACACTGAACTTATCTGCTCATCTGCCCCACCACTGTACCCCCTGCTCTTCTGCCCCACCACTGTACCCCCTGCTCTTTTGCCCCACCAATGTTCCCCTTTTCTCATCTGCCCTACTACTGTACCTCCCTGCACATCTGCTCCACCGCCGTACCCCCATGCTCTTGTATCTCATTGCTGAACCATCTTCTCATCCTACCTAACAGTGAACTTATCTGCTCATCTGCCCCACCACTGTACCCCCTGCTCTTCTGCCCCCCAACTGTAAACCCCTGCTCATGTGTTCCACACAGACGTACATCCTTTCTCCTCTGCACCCCTCTGCACATCTGCCCAACCTCTGTACCCCCCTGCTCATCTGTCCTACAAATGTACCTCCTTTCTCCTCTGCCCCAACACTGAACCCCCCTGCTCATCTGTCCCACCACTGAATCCCCCCTGCTCATCTGTCCCCTCACTGTAACCCCCTGCTTCTCTGTCCCACCACTGAACCCCCTTCTCATCCCTCCCACCACTGTACCTCTTGCACATCTGCCCCACCACTGTACCCCCTTGCTCATCTGCCCCATCAATGTACCCCCTTTTCTCATCTGCCCCACCACTGTACCTCCCTGCACATCTGCTCCACTGACGTATCTCCATTCTCTTCTGTCTCACTACTGAATCACCTTCTCATCTGTCCTAACACTGAACCCATCTGATCATCTGCCGCACCACTGTAACCCGCTTTCTCATCTGCCCCACCAATGTACCTTCTGCAGAAAATAGCCAAGTAAAAGGCTATAAATTACCCTGGGTAAATTACCACTGGTAGAACTAAATTTACTAGTCAACTCCGATTATGGCAGGGTGGCTGTAATAACAAAAAATTTTGCTCTGCCTCCCCTGACTGCACATCCCTGGTAGACAGTTGTCATCCCGTACCAGGAAGTGCCTAAACAAGGTCCTTCATGGTCAAAATTTGGGGCTCCTATCATCTATGGTTCCAGAGATACGGGGCCCCTTGCGCAGCCTGTCAGAAGCTACATACAGAGCGCCCAGTTTAACCACTTCCAGACCGCCGTACGCCGATATACGTCCTTACTTTGAAGGGGGATATCGTTGTTATGGCAGCAGCTAGCTGCCATAACCCCTGTATCTTCTTCGACCGGCGGTCCGCTTTCCGATAAGAGTGGTCTCTGTGGCAGATTCGCCGCAAGATCACTTTTATCGGCGGCGGGAGAGGGCCCCCCCTCCCGACGTGCTCCAGTGCCTTCCACTGCTTACTGCAGCCGTCGGCAGTGGATCTTCACCCTTGCTGGACATGGAGACGAGTGAGGGGAAGATGACCCCCACCCGTCTCCATAACAATGCAGGGCAGAAGCGACGTCAAAACGTCACTTCTGCCCATAGCTCTTAAAGGGCCATTTTTCTTTTATTATTATTTTTTAAATGACAATTTTTTTTTTTTTTTTTATTGCGTTTTAGTGTAAATATGAGATCTGAGGTTGTTTTGACCCCAGATGTCATATTTAAGAGGTCCTGTCATGCTTTTTTTTCTATCACAAGGGATGTTTACATTCCTTGTAATAGGAATAAAAGTGACACAATTTATTTTTTTTTAAAAACAGTGTAAAAATAAAAATTAAAAGGTAATATAAATACGAAAAAAAATTAAAATTTTTTGAACGTGCCTCGTCCCGCCGAGCTCGCGTGCAGAAGCGAACGCATACGTGAATATCGCCCGCATATGAAAGCGGTGTTCAAGTTACACATGTGAGGTATCGCCATGATTATTAGAGCGAGAGCAATAATTCTAGCCCTAGACCTCCTCTGTGACTTAAAACATGCAACCTGTAGAATTTTTAAATGTCGCCTATGGATATTTTTAAGGGTAAAAGTTTGTCGCCATTCCACGAGCGTGCGCAATTTTGAAGCATGACATATTGGGTATCAATTTACTCGGTGTAACATTATCTTTTACAATATAAATGAAAATTGGGCTAACTTTACTGTTGTCTTATTTTTTAATTAAAAAAAAGTGTATTTTTTCCAAAAAAAGTGTGCTTGTAAGACCGCTGTGTAAATATGGTGTGACAGAAAGTATTGCAACAACCACCATTTTATTCTCTAGGGTGTTAGAAAAAAAATGTATAATATTTGGGGGTTCTAAGTAATTTTCTAGCAAAAAAAAATGTTTTTAACTTGTAAACAACACATTTTAAAAAGAGGCCCGGTCCTTAAGTGGTTAAATACAAGCTGGCACCCTCTGTTTGCAGCAGACTGAGAGGATAAGCTCACAGTGCCTCTCCTCACTTCTTTTTTTTAGAAGCACTGAGCACAATGGACAGCTTGGAGTCTTGGACCAATGGTAAAGTACCCAGTCACACACCCTCCTGGCAGAGACAAGCAGACAGTCATACATTCATAAAAAATAGAATGGTTTGGGAAATACTACATTATGGGCCTAAATGGAGCTGGTGATCCTAGTTCTTTCCTATCATCCACCGCTCCATCTAGTGGCAATAATGTAGTATTTTCTGGAAACTCCATTTTTTAAAGAAAGAAAAAACATTTAATCTGTCGAGGAAATAGAAGATTTTACATGAAAAGCCCCCCCCCCCCCCCCAACCCTGCCCACCTTATCGTCACTGCACCCAATCAACAGTAAAATATATTCCTTCTACCTCCTCTGCTAGGGCTTTCAATCTCTGCAGCCAATCCTCAGCTTTCTCCAGGACATCTGTAATCCCACACTCCTCAAATTTCATCATCGAAGCCGACTGGATGATCTGACTCAGATTGGTCACCCGAGAGTTGAAAAGATACAGATCCAGGTGTGTGGTTCCCGTCATTGATAAAATGTCAGGTAGTGGATGGCTGCAGATATAGAAGAACAGTTCTTATGTCAAAGCATGTGTCTTGATAGCCCAGGTGAGAAAAGTGTCACCATTATTGCAATTATTCGGGACAACTTCAAAGCCCAACTTCAGGCAGATTAAAAAAAAATCTTCAAGTATATGCAGCTATCTATACCCATTATTACATCCTTAAAGTGTTACTAAACCCAGGAGCCTGCATTCACTATATGTGGTCTTCCACAGTACACAGAACATGGAAATGCAATTATTTTAGTAAATATAAACTGCTAAATACCTTTTCTCATCAGCAGTATACTGTATAGCAGTCATGTGACTTCTATTAGTATCCAGCCGAGCACTGGTTAAAGCTTGTAGGAGGAGTTTTCATTCTCCTCTGATGGTCCCAAAAAAAAAAAAAAAACTCTGTAACAATGCACAGCAAACTGAGCATGTGCAAAATGCCTCCTAGGCCTCTGTTCTATCAGCAGGTGGATTGGGGACTGTGGAAGAAGGGGAGGATCAGAGAAGACAGGATCAAACAGCCTTTTTACACAATGCGGAGGATTGACCCCTTAGGTTCCACAGTGAGTATAACAAGCATGCTTTACTGCATATACAGACTGATTTTACTGTTGTGGGTTTAGAAACACTTTAAGTGTAAACACCTAAGTTTTACTTGCTACCCCTTTGCAGTCCCTGTACAACAGAGCTCAGACTTTGGGAAGGGGAAGCAGCAAAAGGATACAATCAGTTGTGCTGCAGTGCAAGGATCATGCTGGTTAGAGGAAAGAGCAGAGTGACAGAGAGATGAGCTCATCAGTCTGCTGCTTCTCATTTTACTGTCCCATTACAGGCTGCATGGCTATATGCAGCTTGACTGGTGGGGGTTGGATTGGGCTTTGAGCGGGTCAATTTTCCCCCATAACCTCTGTCAGTGGGATTTACCTTTTAAGATGGATTATAGGGCATCAAAGACCCAGCAATGGCACCTGGCAATGTCAACCCTAGCAGTTTTGGGGCAATAATAAAGAGGAGTCCGGTCTGTTGTATACTCTATCAGATGTCCTTGTTTGATTGATATATATATATATATATATATATATACAGTGGGGCAAAAAAGTATTTAGTCAGCCACCAATTGTGCAAGTTCTCCCACTTAAAAAGATGAGAGAGGCCTGTAATTGTCATCATAGGTATACCTCAACTATGAGAGACAAAATGTGGAAACAAATCCAGACAATCCTCCATGCAGATCTCCTCTAGAGCAGTGATGTTTTGGGGCTGTCGCTGGGCAACATGGACTTTCAACTCCCTCCAAAGGTTTTCTATGTGGTTGAGATCTGGAGACTGGCTAGGCCACTCCAGGACCTTGAAATGCTTCTTAGGAAGCCACTCCTTCATTACCCGGGCGTTGTGTTTGGGATCATTTTCATGCTGAAAGACCCAGCCACGTTTCATCTTCAATGCTCTTGCTGATAGGAGGAGGTTTGCACTCAAAATCTCACGATACATGGCCCCATTCATTCTTTCATGTACACGGATCAGTCGTCCTGTTCCCTTTGCAGAGAAACAGCCCCAAAGCATGATGTTGCCACCCCCATGCTTCACAGTAGGTATGGTGTTCTTTGGTTGCAACTCAGCATTCTCTCTCCTCTAAACACGACGAGTTGTGTTTCTACCAAACAGTTCTACTTTGGTTTCATCTGACCATATGACATTCTCCCAATCCTCTTCTGGATCATCCAAATGCTCTCTAGCGTACCTCAGATGGGCCCGGACATTTACTGGCTTAAGCAGGGGGACATGTCTGGCACTGCAGGATCTGAGTCCCTGGCGGTATAGTGTGTTACTTATGTTAGCCTTTGTTACGTTGGTCCCAGCTCTCTGCAGGTCATTTACTATGTCCCTCCGTGTGGTTCTGGGATTTTTGCATACCGTTCTTGTGATCATTTTGACCCCACGGGGTGAGATCTTGCGTGGAGCACCAGATCGAGGGAGATTATCAGTGGTCTTGTATGTCTTCCATTTTCTAATTATTGCTCCCACAGTTGATTTCTTCACACCAAGCTGCTTGCCTATTGCAGATTCAGTCTTCCCAGCCTGGTGCAGGTCTACAATTTTGTTTCTGGTGTCCTTCGACAGCTCTTTGGTCTTCACCATAGTGGAGTTTGGAGTGTGACTGTTTGAGGTTGTGGACTTGTGTCTTTTATACTGATAACAAGTTCAAACAGGTGCCATTAATACAGGTAATGAGTGGAGGACAGAGGAGCCTCTTAAAGAAGAAGATACAGGTCTGTGAGAGCCAGAAATCTTGCTTGTTCGTAGGTGACCAAATACTTATTTTCCACCATAATTTACAAATAAATTCTTTCAAAAATCAGACAATGTGATTGTACGGATTTGTTTCCACATTTCGTCTCTCATAGTTGAGGTATACCTATGATGACAATTACAGGCCTCTCTCATCTTTTTAAGTGGAAGAACTTGCATAATTGGTGGCTGACTAAATACTTTTTTGCCCCACTGTATATGTATATAGATATATATATACCGTATACAGGGCCGTCTTTAATACTGATTGGACCCTGGGCAAACGTTTTCTTGCCCCCCCCCCCATACAATTTTGCTCTCCACCTGCTCTGACATACAATAAATAGCAGCTAGACTTAAAATCAGTTAACTGTTATCAGATCAGGCAGCGATTGCGATTGGTTGTCAGAGGTTACAGCATATCATTACCGCTTACTCACTGGTTGCTAGAGGTTACAGAACACATTATGGCCCACTGATTAGTTGCTAGATGTTACAGCACATAATTTCTTCTTGTTGATTGGTTGCTAGAGATTACTGTACAGTAATACTGCTCACTGATTGGTTGCTAGAGGTTACAGCACATCATCTCCTCACTGCAGGGGGCATGATATACAAATGTATGCCGCCTTTATTTACATATCTCGGATGCAGCTATTTACATATGAATGCTGCTATTTACATATGAAGGCTGGTTATTTACATGTAAACACAGGGTCTGCAGGTGAGTCATCTGTACACAACAATAGGGCAGAGCTGGGCAGCATTAGTACCAGCACTTCACACTGAGATATTGGGACACAGCGAGGGACTAAAACTTCAAGGGACAAGGGAATTTAAACTGGGATAGTTGGCAAGTATGAGGAAGCTGCTTTGGGCCCCACAACAATGATAGGGCCCAGGGCAGCTGCCCCTTTTGCCCTGCCTTAAAGACGGCCATGACCGTATATATCTATATATATATATAGATCTATCTATCTATCTATCTATCTATCTATCTATCTATCTAGCTATCTATCTATCTATCTATCTATCTATCTATCTATCTATCTATCTATCTATCTATCTATCTATCTATCTATCTATCTATCTATCTATCTATCTATCTATCTATCTCTATATATATAGATATATAGATATATATAGATATATATATATATTTTATCTTCTACCTTTTGTTATGTTGTATATTAGAAAAAATTTAATAAAAATTGTCAATTAAAAAAAAAACAAAAAAAAAACCAGGAGTCTCCCCCCCCCAAACGTACCCACAATCACTGATGACGCACTCGATCATACGATTAATTACTTCATCCAGTTCTTCTGGGGAATGCTCCCTCTTTAGTGTCAAGTGCACTTGTTCCAGGCTCTTCTCCTAAGCACAGAAACATTCAAATAGCAATTCAGAAGCAGCAAAGAAAACAACATGAATATCTATGTGATTTTTTTTTTTTTAGTGTCTCACTATTTTTTTTATTACATTGCTATTATTAACACACTTGAATGCAGAGTGATACATGCAGATAACAAAATTAATTTTTGTTTAGGTCAGTAGGCATCAAGGGACGAAGGCTTGGAAAGTGAACTGCCTGTGCTCTGATCAGACGTACACTGCCCTAAACATTAGTAGCACTCGGTGCATTCTCCATCCCTGTCCTGCTGCAGCAGCTTTCACACTCTCATAAAGCTTCACCGGCTTGGCAGCAGTGGGCTGGATGCTACACCTGTGCCCTGTGCCCTGTGCCCTCTGTTCATAGGTAAATGCCAGAGTTTAATGCACTGGGGTTAAATGCCCAGTGTGATACTTAATGGGTTTAAAGTGGAGTTCCACCCACTTTTACAACTCTTCAGCATCCCTCACTAAACTGTGCACTGTAAACTAATTGGATATTTTTTTTTTTAAAATTTCTCAGCACCTACTGTATATTTGCTGTATTCATTTTTCACTTCCTCCTTCCTGGCCGTGGCTCATCGCATCATTTCCTGTTTGCAATGCCTTCTAGGAAGGGGCGGCAACTTCCTCTGACACTGCCGTTGCTATGGAAACCTGACCTGAAACCTATTACACTGCTTGTGCTGCACTGAGCATGTGCGAGATCTGCAAGGATGAGATCCGGGAAGAAATACAGTCTGGCTTCAGATGCCCTCACTTAAGATGGCCACGGCCTGCTGTAAGTTTATAAAATAACAAACTACTGCTATAAACTAACAAAACAGACCTTAGTTTACAGACTAACATTACTAGAATACATTAGGCTTGTGTATAATAGGGGTATTTTTTTTTAAAAAGTATAATTTCGGCCGGGACACCACTTTAAGGAAAAAAAACTGCTAGGTTGGCAGCACCGAATCCACAGTGGGCAGCCTAGCAGCTCTCTAATACAATCACACAACAAGTGTTTCTAAGCTGTTAGAATTTAAAGCGGAACTTCAGTCATTTTTTTCCATCTTTCCATCTATTAAATCTTCTGCCCTTGTTATTGTTTTAACTTTGGATAGTAATTTTTTTTTTCTGCCAGTAAATCCCTTATACATTCCACTTCTTGTTTCTTGTCTGGTCATTAGCCTAGGCTTATGACATCATGCACAGCTCTCTCTCTCTCACTCTCTGAGAGTTTGCCAGGAAGGGAGGGGAGATGAGTCATAAGAGGGCCAATGAGAGCTGCAGAGCTGGAGGTGTGCCTGTGTGTGTCTGTGTAAATCCAGGAAGTGAACAGGCAGCAGCTTCAGCTGCCCACAGTTAAAATGATTGCAGCCAGACTCAGTGGAGGGAGATTTCTACAGCATATTTGGCATGTACAGAATCACAGTACACAGTATCTCACAAAAGTAAGTACACCCCTCACATTTTTGTAAATATTTTATTCCATCTTTTCATGTGACAACACTGAAGAAATGACACTTTGCTACAATGTAAAGTAGTGAGTGTACAGCTTGTATAACAGGGTAAATTTGCTGTCCCCTCAAAATATCAACACACAGCCATTAATGTCTAAGCCGCTGGCTGAGTACACCCCTAAGTGAAAATGTCCAAATTGGGTCCAATTAGCCATTTTTCCTCCCCAGTGTCATGTGACTCGTTAGTGTTACAAGGTCTCAGGTATGAATGGGGAGCAGGTGTGTTAAATTTCTCACTCTCTCATACTGGTCACTGGAAGTTCAACATGGCACCTCATGGCAAAGAACTCTCTGAGGATCTGAAAAAAAGAATTGTTGCTCTACATAAAGATGGCCTAGGCTATAAGAAGATTGCCAAGAAACTGAAACTGAGCTGCAGCATGGTGGCCAAGACCATACAGCCGTTTAACAGGACAGGTTCCACTCAGAACAGGCCTCGTCATGGTCGACCAAAGAAGTTGAGTGCACGTGCTCAGCGTCATATCCAGAGGTTGTCTTTGGGAAATAGACGTATGAGTGCTGCCAGCATTGCTGCAGAGGTTGAAGGGGTGGGGGGTCAGCCTGTCAGTGCTCAGACCATACACCACCAGCTCCGTGATGTCATTATGGAGGAGTGGAAGAGGACTCCAGTGACAACCTGTGAAGCTCTGGTGATCTCCATGTCCAAGAGAGTTAAGGCAGTGCTGGAAAATAATGGTGGCCACACAAAATATTGACACTTTGGGTCCAATTTGGACATTTTCACTTAGGGGTGTACTTTGTTGCCAGCGGTTTAGACATTAATGGTGTGTTGAGTTATTTTGAGGGGATAGAAAATTTACACTGTTATACAAGCTGTACACTCACTACTTTACATTGTAGACAAGTGTCATTTCTTCAGTGTTGTCACATTACAAAAATGTGTTTTTATTACAAATTATGTGAGCAGACTGCAGTCCCTATTTAACTTAAAGTGATTGTAAAGGCCCAGGTGGAAAACTGACTTCCCAAAGCCTCTCACACACTATGAATGACAAGAGGCCAGGAAAGGCCCAAGAAAGCTGAACTACAGTATAAATCCAGCTCAGGATGACTACGGCCTAGAAAATACCAATTTAAATACACATCTTGCTTCAGGTCTCATTCATATTCTTAGCAGCTCCTGTGTTTTGAGGCATAAAATTCCCAGTGCTTTCTGGCGCCCAAAGAGCTGCACATGGTCGCTTAGCAGTATCTTTGTGCTGAGGCAAAAAATCTCTGGTACTTTTTTGTGTCCAGGGCCAATGAGGAGACAGAGGTGGCCGCTCTGTGTATGAATGGACACGCAGAGCAGCAGCTCGGGAGCGCACCTGCTTGGGTGCTCACATTGCTAGCTGCTTGCTCTGAGGGCGCCCGGCAGGAAGGAGGGGCCAGGAGCGCCAGCGGAGACCGGAGAAGAGAAGGATCCGGGCTGCTCTGTGCAACAGTATTGCACAGAGCAGCCTGCATCCTCCTCTTCTAAGTATGAGATGTTTGTTATTTTTAAAAAAAGAAAAATAATCCCTTTATTATCACTTTCAAGAGATTGTAAACCCTTCCATATACTCAGTGAATGCACTATCCTCAGGTGATACACAGAGATAAAACAAATCCTCCTACATAAGTGGTACCTGTTTATCTGGTGTCTTTTCTACATCGAAAGTGCAGATTTTATAAGCCTGTCTGAGAGTTCAGAAAACAGGACGCAGAGAGCTGAAATTACACTCTGCAGAGCTCAGTGAGGAGAGCTCTGAAAGCTCATTGGAGGGAAGGAACACACCCCCCTACACACACAGCTCACAGGAACAGAGCTTAGGCTGTCAATCAGCTGGGGGTTCCTCCCCGTCACCATTATTCTCTTGGTGTCAGGAAAACTGACTCATGCTGATATCAGAGGAAGGAGGCAGCAGGCAAAAATGACACCTATGCCGCATACACACGGGCAGACTTTTCGATGGCCTTTCCGACGCACTTTCAAATGAACGGACTTGCCTACACACGATCAACCAAAGTCTGACGGATTCGTACGTGATGACGTACACCGGACTAAAATAAGGAGGTTGATAGCCAGAAGCCAATAGCTGCCTTAGCATTGTTTTTTGTCCGTCGGACTAGCATACAGACGAGTGGACTTTTCGACCGGACTCGAGTCAGTCGGAAAGATTTGAAACATGTTTTATTTCTAGGTCCGTTGGACTTTTGGGGAAAAAAAGTCCGCTGGAGCCCACACACGGTCGAATTGTCAGAGGGGGTCCGGTCCGTCGGACCTAGTCCGCCGAAAAGTCCGCTCGTGTGTACGCGGCATTAGTGCTCTGGACTGAGACAAGTACACACTATAGAGGGATATGCTTTGTTCATATTTCATGTCTGAGGTTTACAACCACTTTAAGCATCTTCCTCTTTCAATACGCTCTTTTCCCCTCTACACATATTTATGTTTTCTTTGTCCCACATAATAATGTAATATGATGCCATCTATACACCTATTTTTATAATGTGATGCCTTTATTGAACTGCTGTATAATCACATATCAATATGTGAACCTTTGACAGCATAGGTAGTGAGGTGTTAATCCACAGATCACGCACTCACTAACTCCTTAGGTGCCTGGTGCTAAGGTAATCACTGCAGAGGACTGACTTGTCCTCTGCACTAGGCTCATAGCGACCACCTTGGGGGAGCCTGTATCTGATTGACAGAGAGCTTTTCCAAGATTTGGACTGCCATTTTGGACTTATATAGCCCCTGCTGGATCATTTTGGTGCTGTAGGAGGTGTAAAGACAGGGAAAGACACCTGCCGATCAAGGAAAGATAGGCTTGGCTTGGGATCAGGTTCTGTAGTTCGAGAGATAGATTTAGGACAGTCCTCCAGACCTCCATGGAGACTACCTGCCATTAGGGAAGGACCTTGGTTACCCAGCTCGCTAACTGGATTGCCGCATTCTGCACACGGTTCTGCAAGCACAAAACTCATTCTGGGAGGCCACATTCAGCAGGCACAAGGCTATCTGTTTAAAGAAGAAATTATGGAGCACCCTGCTGTATGTAAGTATTGCATGGGGCTGTGACAGATGTATCTTAGCGTTTTATTATCCATAGTTCGGCTTTGGGTAAGCGAATGCATTGTAGTAACTACTAACCATTCATAAACAAGAAAATCAGAATGCCCACAAACTCACCAAGTTGTCAATGATATGGTGGATGATATTCTGGCTGTCAGTGCGGTGACTGATGTCCTCCCAGGATGATGACAAAACGACAACGGGCTTCACGTTACCCCAGGGCAGGTAATAGTACTGACAGCCTGAAATATAAAGCAAACAATTCCTATTAACAATTAATTCATTACTGCAATAAATGTGGAGAGAATTGTATAGAGCATTGGTTCTCAACCAGGGGCGTTGCTAGGTCTACAAAAGAACTGGGGCTAGAGCCAATAGCAGCGTAGTAAAGAAAGTCATACGCTTGGGCGGGCATACACATGTATATAATATACGTGTGTGTGTATATATCCCCAGAGAGCCCCCCTTACATCAGGGTCCCCAGAAAGCCCTCCCCTTGCATCAGGGTCCCCAGAGAGCCCCCTTACATTTGGGTCCCCAGAGAGCCTCCACCTTAAATCAGGGTCCCCAGAGAGCCTCCCCCTTAAATCAGGTCCCCAGAGAACCTCCCCCTTAAATCAGGGTCCCCAGAGAGCCCCCAACTTACATCAGGGTCCCCAGAGTGCCTCCCCTCCCCTTGTGGTCCCCTGCAGAGACTCGGGGCTATGTGCCTCAGATTCGGGGCTATAGCCCCAAAAGCCACCCCCTAGTGACGCCACTGTTCTCAACCATGGGGCTGCAGCCTTCTTTCTACCAGGCCTTCAGCTAGCTGCAGATCTCCTAACTTCTCACAGTGTCTCCCAGCTTCCATAAAGGCACCCGACCTTCCATAGTGGCCAGCAGTGCCCCTCAACCTCTCACAGTAACCCCAGGCCTCCTAAGAGCCACCAGTTTCCACAGTACCCACCCACACCCCACATGTTCCAGAGCTCCAAGCAGTGCTTCCTAGCTTGCTACAGAGACTCCAGCCCCCCACATTGACCCCAAAAGTGTCCCCTCATCCCCAAAGTGCCCTCTGGTCTCCCACATGGCCCCTGCAAAACCCACATACTCCTGGAGATACCCCCAGTCCCCTCTACAGACCCTCTCCCCCACAGTTGCCTCCAACTCCCTCCAGAAACCTCATCCCATTCAGGACCTCCAAGTCGGGTGCAGTGTCCCCTAACCCCCTCCAGAATATTCATTTTCCCACAGTGACACCCCAACCATAATTTCAGTGCATATTCTGTATTCTCATACTTTTGTTGTGTGAATATAAACTTGTTAGGGCATGGAAGGTTTTGGAAAAATTTACCTAGTCCTGGTCTCAATAAGGTTGAAAACCCCTGGTATAGAGCAGTAGTTCTCAAACTTGTCCTCAAGTATCCCCAACAGGCCATGTTTCCAGGTTTTCCTTTATCTTGCACAGGAGCTTTAAATCAGAGTCAATGGCTTGGTATTTTGGACAGCTATTTTATCTAAGAGAAATTTCCAAAACATGGCCTGTTGGGGGTACTTGAGGACAGGGTTGAGAGCCACTGGTATAGAGGACTTCAGTCAGACTACTAAGTAGGGGGGTTTAAAGAACTCTGCCCATTCTCCTCCAAAAGGGGACACAGAAAGCAAAAAAGCCTGGCTGAGGTTCTAGCTCCTCACCACTCTATGCTGACGGGAATTCCACTTTTCCAGTCCTTCATTTTAATACAAGGGGATTCTTTAAGGGGATTCTCAACACAGAGGTAAGAGGATCGCTAACTTAAGGTTAGCCTGCAATGTTATTAAAATTTAACAAAAATAGAATCCAAATATATTCTTCAACAGCCACAAAGGAAATAAATTCACTTTGTGTGCACCAAATGTCTTTGCACACCCTGATATTACCTTGTAACAATGGCAGTGATATCATCACTCTGCTGTACATAACCTGCGCAGAACTGTGAGAGGAACCCAGCAGCTCCACCCATTACAGGCTGGCTGCAGCAAACTACAGGAGGGGGCGGAGACAAGACCAGTCACCCTGCACAAGTGATAGAGCAGCAGTGACCGGTCTGTAGTACAGGAAGCTCCTGCACAGAGGCAAAGTTTCACATTGGATTACTGCACAGATCTGGAAAAAATACACAAAGCACACCAAGATTTAAGTAACAATATACAACTCTTGGGTTTAGACAATATTTGCTTATGCCAGAGTTCAGTTTTAACCACGTGCCAACCACAATAAATATTTATACATGGTGGTTTGCAAGTGGTTTATCAGGATTATGGCTGAAGCTATCTCCTGTGTCTCTCGGGCTTACCATTTCTGCCTGCTTGCCCGAGAAACGATCCAACAATGCCCCAGAGGTAATCAAAGAGTAGATCGTCTTTGATCACCTCTATGGCCTTGGAGGACTGAAGCGGCATCATGAAGTTACTTCCGGTCTAGGGTGCAAGTAAATATTTTTTTTTTCTTAAAGCAAAAGATCAAAAATTTAAAATTCAAAGGTAAAGAAGAGATTTGGGGTCTTTTTTGACCCCAAATCTCTTCATAAAGAGGACCTGTCATCCTTATTTCTATTACAAGGGATGTTTACATCCCTTGTAATAGGAATAAAAGTGATAAAAAAGAAATAAAAAAATTAAAGGGACAGTGTAAAAATAAGAAAAAGAAGAAAAACATTTTTTTTAAAGAGCCACCATCCCTCCATGCTTGCACATGGAGTGAGCGCATACGTAAGTCACGCAGGCATATGTAAACAGGGTTCGCACCACAAGTGAGGTATCCCCACGAACGTTAGAGCAAGAGAAATAGCACTTGACCTCCTCTGTAACTCTAAACAGGTAACCTGTAATGGTGTTTAAAACATTGTCTATGGAGATTTTTAAGCACCGTCGTTTGTCACCATTCCACGAGCGTGCACAATTTTAAAGCATGACATTTTAGGTATCTATTTACTCGGCGTAACATAATCTTTCATATTATACAAAGTGGGGTATATCTTGTGTTTTGTTTTTCTTTTATTCATTAAAATGTATTTTTTTCCCAAATAATTGGGTTTGAAAAACATAAATAACTGCAACGATCGTCATTTTATTCCCTAGGGTCCCTGCTAAAAAAATATATAATGTAAAAAATATATATAATGTTTGGCGGGTTATAAGTAATTTTCTAGCAAAAAATACTGGTTAAATTTTTAAACAAAAAGTGCCAGAAAAGGCCAGGTCTTCAATTGGTTAAAGTGTATCTAAATCCCAAAAATGTAATATGTAGCAGATTACGGATCCTTAGATGTGGTAGCTGCTTTAGTTTTCATTTGTTCAGGTGTTTTTTTTCCCCTTTATTATCACCTTGTGATCCTGCCAGTAACGGCAGATGCCCCTCCCTCTACTTTCCTCTTGCCGTTGTTTGTCTTGGAAAGTGTTCACAGTAGTGACAAGCTTTGGCTATGAATCAGCCGTCTTCTTCATAGCTGTTGTTGGATCGGCTACAGCAGGAGGGGAGGGGGGAAGGTCAGTACTAATAACTCGAGTTAAAAAGCTCTTAGAAACATGGCACAAAGTGACACATGTACTTTATCCCATAGGGAACAAGCTGGTAAAGGAAAATGATAATGATAGATCTTCATTAAGAAAATAATTTTTTGTGAATACTTTACAAAGCTTCTTATGTGGAGATCTTTTCAGTAACACAACTTCCTATTAGAAGATGACAACACAGTAGGCTGTTGTTTGTAATTAACAGCAACATTGGCAGCCTGCTGTGTGTGCTTCTTCAGTTGGCTGTTGGGTTGCCCATCAAGTCTATCAAATTGGCAGCCCAACAGCCAACTAATAGAGCTTGCATGCAGGCTGACAACAGAGCTGAGCTGCCAATTATTGCTAGGTAGCGCCTTAGCATTGTCATCCTTTAACAGGATGACAGCTACTAAGGCCCCCTTCACACGGACGGATAGAATTGTGCTTTTAGCTGCGGATTTTCTCATTTTCTACCACAGCCAAAAGCACACAATGCTTTCCTATGGCCCCATTCACACACTGCGTTTAGCTGCGAATTAGATACATGCGGTTCCGTGCGGATAGAAAAAATAGAATTGACTGCGTCCAGGAGCGATTTAGCACAGCTATCCGTGCATAACCGCAGGTAATCGCAGTGCACTGTGTCAGCTGCAGATAACAGCGCCGAGCTGCTCATCGGGAAAGGAAAAATGATTTCTCCTTTCCCAATGAGCGACAAGCACGGGGATCCGACTCGGATCCCCGCTAATGCCCGGCACTGTTTGGTATGAATCTTGAGGGGGAACTCCACGCCAAATTTTAAATTTAAAAACTGGCGTGGGTTCCCCCCAGGGGCATACCAGGCCCTTAGGTCTGGTATGGATTTTAAGAAGAACCCCCTATGCCAAAAACACGGCGTGGGGTCCTCCCCAAAATCCATACCAACCCGGTGACCACGCCCCCTAAAACGTCGCAGTCCCAGCATGCCCAGCGACTGTGACGGCATAAGGGGGCGGGGTCACCGCCTATATAAGTCAGAGTGGAGCTCCCAGAGAGCATTCCAGCCGGAGAGAGCGTCGTGTCAACATTGGAAGAAGAGGAGAGGGAAGAAGGCAGAAGGCAGAAGGGAGCAGACTGGGCTCCTCCGCTATAGCGAAAGAGCGGCAAAAGAGCAGAAGATAGCGGAGGAGCCCGGCAGAAGACCCGGAGAGCGCGGAGAAGAACCGGAGAGACCCCCGAAGTCGGAAGAAGACCCCCGAAGCCGGAAGAAGACCCCTGAAGCCGGAAGAGGACCCCCGGAGCTGTGTAATAAATTACTTTAAAAACCTGTGTAGTGTTTTTTTTTATTGACACTTCTTCCCCCAGGTGAATGGCTAGGGGTACCATGTACCCCATACTCATTCACATAGGGTGGGGGGCCGGGATCTGGGGGCTCCCTTATTAAAGGGGGCTCCCGGATTCCGATAAGCCCCCCGCCCGCAGACCCCGACAACCAACAGCCAGGGTTGTCAGGAAGAGGAACTTTTCCTCATCAACATGGGGACCAGGTGCTTTGTTGAGGGCATGCGGCCTGGTACGGCTCAGGAGGGGGGGCGCCCGCCCGTCCCCACCCCCTTTCCTGACCGACCGGGCTGCGTGCTCGGATAATAGTCTGGTATGGATTTTGGGGAGGACCCCACGCCGTTTTTTCGGCATAGGGGGTTCCTCTTAAAATCCATACCAGACCTAAGGGCCTGGTATGCCCCTGGGGGGGGGACCCACACCGGGTTTTAAATTTGAAATTTGGCGTGGAGTTCCCCCTCAAGATTCATACCAAACAGTGCGAGTCGGTACCCTGTCGGGTTGCCATGGAAATGGCAAACCGCAGCTAATTGCACTGTGCAAATGCAGCTGATCGCAGTGCCTGGAGTCTTGAATTTCACAGGAAAAAAAACATGCTTTTAACTGCGGCAGAATAGACATCTGTGTGAAAGGAGTCTAAGCAAGAAACTTTGCAGCAGATTCACAAAAAACAATGTTCTTAAAACTGTATACATTGAGGCATAATGCCAAACATGCAAAAAAAATGTTTGTTGTCTATGTAGCCCAGCAATGGCTCTTACCATCAAACACGGCTCCGCTGTACTGAGTGGTGGAGGCCAGAGGCAAGCAGGTGTTGTCATATTTATTGCCATAGTTCCCGATGCTGACTTCAAACTGGATGGCGTCATCCACGTCCTGCAGCATGGTGGCCGAGTAGAAGGCAGCAAAGAGGCAGTACTTCCGTCTCCGCAGATATCTCTGCAAAACCCGGACAATAGCGTCTGAAACAGTGATTGTCAACCTATGAGCTAAAGGGGGCCTCAAATGCGGCCCCTCACATCACCAAAGGGTCTCACATAATCTTCAATATATGTAATGCTTGAGAGGGCTGTCAGAAACTGTGGAAATGAGGGTCAGAGAGTGAGGACAGGATACATTGTTGGTTGGGGATATGCTGCAGAAGACAATATGAAACTGGGAACATGCTACAAGAGGCTAGTAGAGATCAATGCTATTACCCCAATAAATGTTCCCAATACAGAATGCTGAGGTCAGAAGGCCACAAATCATATACCAAAGGGCCACAGGTTGGGCACAAGTGGTCTAAAACCTTAAGGCTGGGTTCACACTGTTGCAAATTGGATGTGGAATTCGCATAGCAGGAGATTGTGACCGTCTCTCTACGAAGCCGGTTCACACATCTCCGCAGTGGCCCTGGTGCAAATTGCACAGGAGTCCTATGGGTCTTTTGGTCCATTTCAGGTCCAAATTCAGGCAAAAATTCGGGCTGAATTTGGACGTGAAACGGTGAATGAAGACGCACCGGACTCCTGCTGTGAGCCGGAGCAGCACCCTGCCTTAAGGATTGCTCCGCATTGCATCTGTTCTCAGTTTTCCTAGAGCCTTCACTATCTGGATTGATCCTTCTGTGCTTGTCAGCATAACATTTATATTAACAAGAAGAAGAAGACAGGTCATTTTTGCTTAGTGGTAGGGTAAGGCTGGTGACAAATCGCCATGAGAATGTGCCATGAATGTGTGATTTACCCTTAAAGTTCTGTTGGGCTAATAAACGCATAACTGGACCAACAGACTTATTTCTGCCTGGGGCCCTATTTTAAACAATGGTGCCAAACTGGAATAATAAAATTAATATAATGCTATTTTACACATTTTATAGATTTATGTAGCTTTTCATTCTGCCATTGTAGAATTTCACAGTGAGGCTCATACATACAACCTCTAACATCACTATTAGGAAGAGATTGATAGACTGTGTAAAAGAACCCCATAGGAACCCCTTTACCCAGTCGGTCATCTCCCCCACCTCTACCCAAAACTTGTTTAAACAGGAAGAACACAAATAAGCCTCTTAACATAGAATTCCTGAGCTTGGAAAAAACATCTGTAACCTAATTAGGATCATTTATGTCTGACTACAGGGTTCTTCAGGCCTTCCAACATTCTCAAATAATATGGGCAACCATTTAGCAGGAAAATTCTGAACTAACAGGCAGTCTTCATTCTTCTGTCCTCCTTCAGGCAGATCTGTCATTACCTCAACTCGTAGAAGGTCATCAGAAGGAATGTCTTCCACCTTCTGCTCCGAGTGCTCCACCAACTTGCTTTCCAGTTCCAGCAGAATGCGCCCACGATACGCTACACCTTCTCCCTTCCAAAACAAAGAGAGGACATTTCAGAAGGAAAATACCAGTAAGGTAACAGAGGAAGGGGAGACATATGTGTTGACAGCTGACCTGAATAATTGACGTGGGACAGGCTAAATACCCAACCCAATGCCAGTCTGTAGAATCTTTATGGAATAATTTCCCTGCAGAAATAAATTCTAGAAAATTTCTTTAAAGGAAGAAGAATCTTAAAGAGGAAGTAAACTCTCCCACTTTGATGCTTCTTTTCATTTAGTCCATTATAATAAATAATTATCAAACTATAGCCACTGTAATCCAGCCCAAATTGCAAATTACTCACTGTTTAAAGAAACTTTAAAAAACTTGTTTCCAGGGGTAAGGCAGCGCCAACCTAAGTATTGTTTTCTGAGTCCACAGTAGAGTGTATTTCCGCCCTTACATTGAGTACTTCCTGTACTGTTAACTAAGCCTCATTCGCAATCCGTTTCTATGGCAACCCTGCTTCCTTGCTCATAGCTGACTTGTTTTATTTCATAGTAATTACTTGTGCTGATTATCTAGTATTTGCCTATGTCAGTCTTATCAGCTTCAGCTGATAAGACTGCAGTAATGCTGTCTGATGCCTTTTTTTCCACTCCATGTGATGTCACATGGTCACATGAGGTGTAGGAGGAAGCTCTGAGTGATTATGCAGTCTCGTGGGATTTCAGTGTTGTGCTGTAGGAAGTCCTGATAATAGACAGACAAGCACACAGAGTGTGCCGTAAATCATGGGAGATATGGGCATGCTCAGTGACATCATTCTAAAGAACAAAAAGGATTACAACAATACTATTCAAGTAAGGAGATATCTACAAGCAGTGTTCATTAGGGTTTTTTATGCTGATTCACATGGGACAAAGTTGTTGGGGAGAGAACCACTTTAATGCAATACTAGCCTTTGAAGAGACCCATTGTCTTGTCCATTCAGGCCAAAGTGACAAGGTCTGTGTAATGCCTATTTCCCAACCACACCAAACTAAGCTTTGGGGGATACCTGAACAGTGACCGCATGTTATTGGATGCAGTCACTATTCAGCCACCAATTTTTCTATCTGGCCCCTTCAAAAAAAGTTTAATGAAAAAGAGACTTGAGCTCGGTGATACCAACAGGGCCATCCACAGCTCAAATTTTTGCTAATTCAGCAGAAATTCAAGCAGTATATGGTCAGCTTAACACAGTTTCTAACCCTCCTCCCGCCCCTCATTCCACTAAAATGTATGTTTACTGGAGCGATTTGACCTTGCAGGTGACATGACAGGAGGTGAGTGCAATGGCACCCTACAGCAACATAGTCATCAATAACAACCCATGGGGGCCGGTTATTTTTTGGGGGATTTTTGAACCTAGTATCCTTAGTTGAGCTTTATTTAAAATCAGGGGCCCTATTTAAGCCGGACCAGTCATCACATATATTTTTAATCTTAATAAATGCATACATGGTAAGTGCTGTGTCAGTGTAACACTTCCAGGTATTTATTACCTCTCACAGAGATCACAGTACCCCCCTAACAATGCGTTTTCTCTTCAGAAGAACAAGCAAGTTTGTTCAGACACAGGTGCATAAATACTGGCCTACAACAAAATACTCAACAGTTCTTAACTACCAGCATCAAAACATCAGCCCTGAGCAGTACCAGGACGGGTCTTTTAGAATCCGAGGAGAAAAGGACAAAATGCCCCCCCCATGAGCTGTGATCTACTTCAGCACATAGATGGCAGGTCCAGCCCTTTTTGCTCTCCATCCTGTTGAAATACCAAGACGAATGTCTCTTCTGCCTACCCCTCAGCCTGGTCCTAGATCATGTGTTTGATCACCACTAGGACAATCTCTTCATTGAATCTGCATGCTCAACTTGTTTAAAATAACCTACCGTGGAATTCTTACCTTGCCCATATTGAGCTCATCATAGGGATCCGGGAAGCCAGTAAACTCTCGGGGGCTGCCGTACAGGTTCACGTAGCAAGGTCCAAAGGTGGGTAGAAAACCCAGACTGTCATCAACTAAAAATTAAAAACAACCATAAGCAAAGTGAATGCCAGAAAAAAAAAACACCCAACAACGGAAGAGATTGCTCATACACTAATCCTCTTTATTAGTCCAAGGTGTGAATGTCTAAATTACCCCATGAACTCATACCTGTACAGAGATATCCCACAATGCAATTACTGTGCAGTACAAGCTGTAGTTTAAAGGTATCAATCAATTTAGAGGACCAATGAAAATACTTGTATACTAATAACTATATACACTTAATACAAGTGATGATATTGTTGAATACGGGTTTCTTTTATTCTTCAAAGGCCTTTATATTTTTTCTGCACAGATATACTGTTTGCAGACCATGCTGTCCTGTACCACCAAATGATTTTAAAGTGATTTGCACTTAGAAATGGCAAAAAAAACTGCATTTACTGTTAATGGAAATGGAGCTTTCCGCCCTCCCACTCCAGAGCTCTGTGCTGGAATAGCTCAGTAACAACCACACCCATCATCACAAAGACGTGTAGTGTGTAGGAAGAGGGGGGCGTGTCTGACCAGGTCTGTTAGATTACAAATTGCACTGGATAGAGTGGTCATACTCTGGAGCCTATTGGATGGCTCAGTTATACATAGATATAGGGCATAGGAGGCCCAAACCTCCACAAAGAATTCTTCACTGTATAAAGGAAAGGTGAGACACTTACCCCATATACCATGTACAAGCATTCTTGTAGGTTTGCATGACTTTTGTCTTTTTTCTCCCAAGAAAATATTTTACACACTAGTGTTTTACCATTTATTGCTGTGCTTTACTGCTTTTAGCTTTAATGTGCAAGATTTTCAGTGATAAAGAGAACTCAACACAGTGCACACTGTAGCCTGAATATTCGTAGTAAAGTAGGTGTCTATGATTTACCACATCAGTTCATTTTGTATCAGAAGTCAGCTTTCACTGCCCTAAACCAATGAAAACTGATATCTGATTGGGTCACTACACTATCAGAGGAAAAGCCTATGAAAAATATCCTGCGTTGGAGGTTGGACGCCATTTGTCATCTGGCATTACTAGGTCTGTTTTGAGGGCCCTTTCCTTGGATTTTTTCCTGCCCGGTGTCTGCCTTTTCAAGGTCAATCAGTAGCGCCTACCCAATCTGTCCTGAGGAAGCAAATTTCTGCGAAACGCGTTGACAAGCATGCATGGAAGACTCTTTGATATCTATTCACATTTTCTTGTATATCAATGGACTTTTACATGCCTTATATGATTGGATCCATGCCTTCATGTCTGCAATTGGGTATCTATGGAAATACTGTTAAGTAGTGGGTGTTGTAGTGATTTTATTATGTGTGGTTTTAACAATAATTGTAATAAAGTTTATTTTGATTAATTTTTGTACTGCCTCATGTTGTGCCCACAAAGTCCGCTATTTTTTTGAGAAAGTCTAGTTTACTTAATCCTTTTTTCTACCCAGCGGAAGGAATTTTGGCCCCTAAAAATCCTCTGGTAATCCTTTCATATGGGCCTTGCTGATCCTTTCATTCGCTCACAGATTCCCAGCTGATTAGAGCAGAGCGGGGCAGATGAGCCATCCGTGTCCAGACACGGACAGACCCCACTTTGCTCTATGGGTGGCTGAGAGTAAACAGACTCAGCTGCCTGTTTACACCAAGCTGTCTCCGATCCAATTCACCCAAACTGAAGAGGATGCAGTCCTCTTTTCTAGCGGGCCTGATCGGACCCTGAGGTAGGCGTCCGTTTACACCTGCCGGTCAATAGGAATGCATAGACCATCCGATTAAGTCCATCAGAAAAACTGACAGGTGGACCTGATCAGATCGCCCGTGTGAAAGGACTCTAAAAGATACCAGCTCAGGACTCCAATTGAAATATGGCACCCCGGACACTTCTACATTTATTCCGCTGTATATACAGTATATTATAGATATAAAAGTAAAACAGTAATATACACTGTAACAGTGTGTGTATATATATATATATATATACACACACACAGTATGCACACACCTGCATGTGAAAAAGTACACCATAGAAATGTTTGTATATTGTCAATATGTTGAATAGGCAAACATTAAGCCCTCATGCAACAGAGCTTAAAAAATGCCGCTTTATCCCCTTTTTACTAAGCAAATAGTATCATCCATCATTTTGTCTTCCGAGGCAAGTGACATCTAACTAGCCCTGTTGAGTCGTAATTTTCATTAGTTACTTTCAGGATGACCCGAGATAGTAGTGCCCATCCACTAGTGCCTTCTGTCTTCCTCAATAGGAAGTGTTTATATATACTATCTTTTATTTTGTACCTTTATACTGTTTATATAGTACTTTTTATGTGCACGCTTTAACATTGTTGTCAGATGTGAATTCCATTACCTCTGTATTTCTTCTATACTTAGTACCGTATATACTCGAGTATAAGCCGTGTTTTTCAACCCATTTTTTAGGCTAAAAATCCCTGCCTCGGCTTATAGTCGAGTGAATGCCAATTTAAGAAAAAATGTCCCCCAATGGAGGAGAAAAAGGCTGAGAGCTCCGTGCCACTGGGCTGTCATCATGGGATGTACACTGAGCGCCGAGGACAAGGCGGCAGTGGAGAGGAGTAAGATGATCGACCAGAACCTAAGAGAGGACGGAGAGAAGGCGGCCGGGAGGTCAAGCTGATCCTGCTCGGTAAGTGTGCCGGCCGGCCGGCCAGGATGTGCATTCCTTTACACCTTCATTGTGATCTGCGCTCCGCCTCAGACCTCCCTATCCATGTGCCCGTCACTGGGTGTGGTGACCGGAGGATAAGCAACTGATCACTGATCGTCAGAGAACTATTCACTCACATGTCACACCTCACCACTTCATTGGATGGAGGCCTCATCACATACACATCGATGACATCCACTTCCTATCACATTATAAAATGAATTGTATAGAGATTGTAACATGTTGTCAGAAGATGCCCTCGTTCCGATCCGGTCGTTTCTCACGCATTCCCTGCGGAACGACGTTCCGGCGCATGCGCGTTCGTGGCTCGGCGCTACGGCGCTCGCGCACGCGCATTGGTGCACACCCAACGTGATTCCCTGGGCGGCCTATAAAAGGCACTCAGAGAATCACACAAGTTGCTGGTTTGTCTCAGCTTCCTGTGTTACCTGAACTTGTGTCCTGTATCTCTGCTTGATTACCCGTTGTGACCCGGATTTGCCCTTGGATTTCTCTTGCCTCTCTCCTGGACTTGACCTCGGCCTGTTTATCGGATTCCCACCTATCTCCTGTGTTTGACCCTCGGCTTGCTACTTGGACTGTCTCCTGTCTCCTAGCCTGACCTTATTGCTTGTACCTGGACTCTCCTCTCTTGTCTCCCTACCTTGCAGATCCTGCAGTGCCATAGCACCACCCCGGTGTTTGATCCCCAGCCTGGTTCTGGATTTCCCGCCTGTGGTCTTCAGCTGCACCTTACCTGCTAAATACCTGCACAGCGACTCGTCTACCTCAAGGCTCCACAAGCAAGTCTTCCGCAGTCCATTGGGGAGCCTGTGCCTCTTCGTGCCGTTCTCTCCCTGTACCAACTCCAGGGGGCGAGCTGCGCTTAGTCGCAAGGGCAAAACCGCTCTCGGCATCTCGGCCTCGGTGAGTACGATTACTGACAGTACAAACCAGCCATGTCAGAGGCCGACAGAGCGCGTTCCCCACTGGAGATCCTGTGTCAGCAGGTCTCGGCTCTCACTGAGGCTGTCCAGAAATTGCAAGACGGCTACGCCCAAATCGGCGGCCGTTTTCAACAACTTTCCGGACCATCTCCAGCGTCTGCCGCTGCTTCTGTACCTTCCAGTGGAGGTTCCTCTTCTCAGTTACCAACCAATCCCACTGTGGTTATGGCCGCTCCAGAGCCCAGGGTTCCCACACCAGAGCGATTCTCCGGCAATCGTAAAAAGTTCAGGGCTTTTAAAAATGCTTGCTCCCTGTATTTGGCCCTGCAACCCAGGACCTTTTCATCGGATGTGGTAAAAGTTGGCTTCATCATTTCTCTCTTGGCAGATGAACCACAAGCCTGGGCTCATAGCCTAATGGAACAGAGGAATCCCACACTGAATTCTGTAGACACCTTCTTCGAAGGTATGGCGCAACTTTATGACGATCCCCAGCGCACGGCCACGGCCGAAGCCTTATTGCATAATCTAAGCCAAGGACGAAGACCAGTAGAGGACTACATTGTAGAGTTTCGTAAGTGCTCAGCTGATACTGGCTGGAATGAACCTGCCCTTAAATACCAGTTCCGTCAAGGCCTGTCTGAAGCATTGAAGGATGAGCTGGCCAGGATCGAGACCCCTGATTCCCTGGAAGACCTCATCCAAATCACCACGAAACTGGATCGTCGCATGCGTGAGCGACGTGCAGAGCGCTTCCAGACTCCTCGCCCTACCTGGATGATGCCTAAACCGACTCCTATCCATCCACCTTACACGGCTCCACCAGTCCCTACCACTCCCGAAGCTGAGCCTATGCAGCTTGGTCTAGTCCGTGCCCCACTCACTTCAGAGGAGAGATTACGTAGGCGCCAGGGCAATTTGTGCCTTTATTGTGGGGGTTCTGGACATTTCCTCCGTTCCTGTCCCGTGAGACCCAGTAAGTCCTACCTACGGTCTGCTATTAACCAACAAGTTTCCGGGTCTCCTCAACCTTATGTTACTCTTTTTGTTTCTTTACAGCTTCCGGAAAAGGAGGTTCGCCTACCCGCTATAGCTGTTTTTTGGATGCCTCTCTAGCCGCAAGCTTGTGCGTTCCTTTAACCACTAAGAACCAAAGACTACAAATCCACCTAGCCGATGGGTCCCTGCCTCGTTCTGGACCTGTCACTCAGGAAACCAGACCCATCCTCACCACTACTGATACAGGCCACCAAGAATACCTGCGCTTTGATATCATCGCTTCTCCAATGTTCCCCATTATCTTGGGACTCCCATGGCTCCAAGCCCATGAACCACAGATTAATTGGAACAAGAAAGAAGTCTCTTTTTCTTCTCAATACTGCTCCAGACATTGCCTTCTCCCGTCTCCAGCCTCTGTTTCTACCATTGCAACCATATCCGATAATCTCCAACATGTACCCACAAGCTATCTGGAATTCAAAGATGTGTTTGATAAACAACAGGCTGACTGTCTACCACCCCATCGGCCTTATGACTGCCCCATAGATCTTTTGCCGGGCGCTGAAATCCCCTTTGGTCGCATCTTTCCTTTGTCTGAAACAGAATTAAAAACTCTCAAAACATACATTGATGAAAATCTTGAGAAAGGGTTCATTCGCTCCTCCTCATCACCGGCCGGAGCTGGTATTTTCTTTGTAGAGAAAAAAGATGGATCTCTCCGACCTTGCATTGATTACAGGGAATTAAATAAAATCACCGTCAAGAATCGGTACCCGCTTCCTCTCATCCCGGAACTATTTCAACGTTTCAGATCCGCCCGCATCTTTTCCAAACTAGATTTGCGTGGCGCATATAATCTTATCCGAATCCGAGCGGGCGATGAATGGAAGACCGCCTTTAGATCCAGGTTTGGACACTATGAATACCTGGTAATGCCATTTGGACTTTGCAATGCCCCAGCCACGTTCCAACACCTTGTGAACGATATCTTTTGCGAATATCTTGACAACTTCCTAGTAGTCTACCTAGATGACATTCTCATCTTCTCAGCTACCATAGAGCTTCATCGGGCACATGTCAAACTGGTTCTTTCGATCCTCAGGAAACACAAACTATACCTTAAGGCAGAGAAATGCGAATTCGAAAAGACTACAGTGCAGTTTCTAGGATTCATAATCTCAATTGATGGTGTTGCAATGGACCCCCAGAAGGTCAAAGCAATCCAAGAGTGGCCAGCCCCTGTAGATAGAAAAGGGGTACAACGGTTCTTAGGTTTTTCAAATTTTTACCGAAGATTTATTGTAGGATTCTCGGCCATCGTAGCCCCCATCACTCAACTTACACGTCAGCATAATCGTTTCCATTGGTCTCTGGAGGCTCAGGAAGCATTCTTAAAATTAAAAGCACTGTTCTCCTCTGCACCAGTCCTACGACACCCGGATCCAGCCTTGCCTTTCATTCTGGAAGTCGATGCCTCGGAGACAGCTACTGGTGCCATCCTTTCACAAAGACAAGGGCCCAAGGCTCTACTGCATCCCGTGGCTTTTGCATCCCGGAAACTAAGCATCCCTGAAAGAAATTATGATGTAGGCGATAGAGAATTATTGGCCATCAAATTCGCCTTGGAGGAGTGGAGGTATCTGCTTGAAGGGGCGTCCAATCCTATCTTGATATTTACTGACCACAAAAACCTGGAATACCTGCGAACAGCTAAACGGCTAAGACCCAGGCAAGCCCGATGGGCCCTCTTCTTTTCCCGGTTTAACTTCCATATTTCGTATAGACCCGGATCAAAGAATGGAAAAGCGGATGCACTTTCAAGGATGTTTCATGAAACTTCTCAGGTAACAGAGCCAAGTACTATCCTGTCTCCGCAGAATTTCCTCCTAGTTACTCAAGGGGACCTAATGTCCGCAATGAAATCCGCATCCGCTCAATGCTCTAAACACCACGTATCTTCTATGGAAAAACACAATGATCTGTTTTGGTCTCATGGAAAAATCTTTGTTCCACTGGAATCTAGGCTCCTAACCTTACAGTCCTTTCACGACCACAAGCTAGCAGGCCATTTTGGGTCACAAAAGACCATGGAGCTGATCTCACGTTTCTTCTGGTGGCCAGGCTGGAGACAGGACTGCAAGAACTATGTGTCATCCTGCATTCCCTGCCAGCGCAGCAAGGGCTCAAATACGAAGTCGTGGGGCCTGCTTAAACCCTTGTCCATTCCTGAACGCCCATGGGCAGAAATCTCCATGGACTTTATTGTAGATTTGCCTCCATCAGGGGGGTTCACGACTATCTTTGTCGTAATTGATCGACTTTCAAAGATGGCACACTTCCTGCCCATGGTGGGTACTCCCTCTGCCTCTGCTACTGCCAACATGTTTTTTAAGGAAATTGTCAGGCTTCATGGTACCCCGGTGAGCATCACCTCTGACAGAGGGGCTCAATTCACTTCAAAATTCTGGAAAGAATTATGCAAGACCTTGGAAATAAAGATTTGTCTATCCTCCGCTTATCATCCTCAAAGTAACGGTCAGACGGAGAGGACAAATCAAACCCTGGAGCAATACCTCCGATGCTTCTGTTCCGATTCCCAGGATGAATGGTCCTCCCTCTTGCCATACGCAGAATTTGCATATAATAACTCCATCCATTCCGCTACCAACCAGACACCCTTCTGGTCTAATTTTGGATTCCACCCTTCCTTTCTTCCAGTTTCCATTCCTGAATTATCGGTCCCTGCCGTGCAGGACCGAGTAAGTTCCATCCAGTCAAATTTCCAAAGGATCAAAGCAGCAATGCAAAAGGCTCAGGATGACTACCAAAAATACTACAACAGGGGAAGGAAGGAGAACCCGGCTTTTAAAGTAGGCGAGGAGGTATGGCTATCAACTATCCATCTCAGACTGCCAATTCCCTCCCGGAAACTGGGGCCAAAGTTTATAGGTCCTTTCAAAATAAAAAGGGTAATCAACCCAGTAGCCTTTGAACTAGCTTTACCTGATGCGTACAAGGTGCATCCAGTCTTTCATGCATCTCTCTTAAAACCTATTGTTCCCAGCCCTTTTTCGGACAGAGAGAGACCTCCACCACCACCGGTCCTAATCGACGGAGAAGACGAGTTTGAGGTGGAAAAAATCCTAAATTGCAGAAAAAATGGTAGACAACTTCAGTACTTGATTAAATGGAAGGGGTATCCTCCTGAGGATAACTCCTGGGAACCAGCCAGGAATCTACATGCTCCACAGCTTCTCCAGGCATTTCACCGGGAACATCCAGAACTAATGTCAACCTTGGGTGTCCAGAGGCCACCCCTCAGGGGGGGGCACTGTCAGAAGATGCCCTCGTTCCGATCCGGTCGTTTCTCACGCATTCCCTGCGGAACGACGTTCCGGCGCATGCGCGTTCGTGGCTCGGCGCTACGGCGCTCGCGCACGCGCATTGGTGCACACCCAACGTGATTCCCTGGGCGGCCTATAAAAGGCACTCCGAGAATCACACAAGTTGCTGGTTTGTCTCAGCTTCCTGTGTTACCTGAACTTGTGTCCTGTATCTCTGCTTGATTACCCGTTGTGACCCGGATTTGCCCTTGGATTTCTCTTGCCTCTCTCCTGGACTTGACCTCGGCCTGTTTATCGGATTCCCACCTATCTCCTGTGTTTGACCCTCGGCTTGCTACTTGGACTGTCTCCTGTCTCCTAGCCTGACCTTATTGCTTGTACCTGGACTCTCCTCTCTTGTCTCCCTACCTTGCAGATCCTGCAGTGCCATAGCACCACCCCGGTGTTTGATCCCCAGCCTGGTTCTGGATTTCCCGCCTGTGGTCTTCAGCTGCACCTTACCTGCTAAATACCTGCACAGCGACTCGTCTACCTCAAGGCTCCACAAGCAAGTCTTCCGCAGTCCATTGGGGAGCCTGTGCCTCTTCGTGCCGTTCTCTCCCTGTACCAACTCCAGGGGGCGAGCTGCACTTAGTCGCAAGGGCAAAACCGCTCTCGGCATCTCGGCCTCGGTGAGTACGATTACTGACACATGTATGGGGATCCTTAGGTTGGCCAAATAAAAGACAGAATGGATTGTCCTTTCCACACATTGGAGGTGGACAGAGGAATCCTCCCTGCTGTCCTATTGTATTATCGGGGAGAACTGTCACTACACACTGATCAGCAGTGCAGGCTCAGATCCAGATAACATTTACCGACAGCCCTCAATCATTAGATCTGACTCCTCCAACAGGAACCGCCATAGATGGATCAATATTTGGCTGATCATTGCCAACTTTCAATCCATCCATGGGCAGATTTAATCTGACCGCACATATAGCAGGACATCGTGACATCTACCAGGAACTGGTAAGCCTGTATATGATGGGCATTGGCAGGCTGTATTTCATGGGCACTGATGGGCATTGGCAGGCTGTATTTCATGGGCACTGATGGGTACTGGCAGGCTGTATTTCATAGGCACTGATAGGCTGTATATGATGGGCACTGGCATTTTCAACCCTAGGCTTATACTTGAGCAAATAAGTTTTTCCAGTTTTTTGTGGTAAAATTAGGTCCCTTGGCTTATATTCGGGACGGCCTATACTCAAGTATATACGGTAATTGTTACTTTTGTATGTAAAAAAAATCTAGTAAAATAAAATTGAACTAAAAAATGTCACTTTTACAGGTGTTGATTTTTTTTTTTCAGCCAGCAAAATCTATTTAAGCCTAATTTTGGACAAATAGGGGTTGATTCACTAAGAGTTAAATCTTATCTGGTAAAATACCACATGCAGAAACAATTGTGCAAGTGTTTAATTCACTAAGAATTTGTAGTTAAATACCGCATGCATACAATTAAAAAGTATGATAAAAAAAGCACCAAAATATTTTAAAAAATGGCATGTGGTCAACCCCAAAATCTATACAAGACCCTTATCTGGGCATGCAGTCCGGCAGGTCAGAAAAGGGGGGGGACGGATGAGTGAGCACCCCCCTTCCTGAACCATACCAGGGCACATGCCCTCAGCATGGGGGGGGAGTGCTTTAGGTGGGTGCCCCCCCACCCCAAAGCACCTTGTCCACATGTTGATGGGGACAAGGGCCTCTTCCCAACAACCCGGGGTGGTAGTTGTGGGGGTCAGCGGGCTTATCGGAAACTGGAAGCCCCCTTTAACAAGGGGACCCCCAGATCCCAGTCCCCCCCCTATGTAAATGAGCATGGGGTATATTGTACCCCTACCCATTCACCAAAAAAAAGAAGTATAGTGTTGCAAAACACAAGCAACAGTTTTTGACAAGTCCTTTATTAAAAATTGTGTCTTCTTCCTCCGGTGTTTGTTCTCCCACCGGTGTTTCTTCTCCCTCCGATGTCTTCTCCCTTTGATGTTTTTTCTCCCGCTTCTCACTCCAGTGATGTCTTCTTCGCCTGCCGCTGCCTGCTGAAGATAAAAAAACATGGTCTTCCTCCAATGCTGGCTGCCTTCGTTGTGTGCCATTTCTTATATAGCCATGGGGCGAGGCCACCTGGCGACGTCACCGGAGACCCTGCCTCCCGCTGTGTGCCATTTCTTATATAGCCATGGGACATGGCCATTCGATGACGTCATTCAGAGACCCCTCCCCTGGTGACGTCACCAGCCGCTGTGTGCCTGATTGGACCCTAAGATGAAACCAGCAACCTGTACCTTTTCCAGAAGAAACAGTAGTTTCCAGTAGCAACAGCCTCCATAGTGATCCTCTAGATGCTTTTCCAGCCTCTCTGCAATCTCCCCCTCTGCAGGGGGCATCACTTCTTCCAGATCCCTGTTCTCTGAGGGCTTCCTGAACCTGGGTCCGAGCAGAAAGACTATACTATAGGTAGGCTTCTGCTTCCCTGCATTTGGTCTGAGAGCATGCAAAGGCCTCCCTGATAGCTCAGCATGCACCCTCTCCTGGCTGCTGTCCAAGATGAAGACAGAGCTCACAGGCTCTATCCCAGATATTTTTGCTCCCCACCCCCCAGCACGCACCAGTGGCAATAAACCTCCTACTGGTTGGCTAAAGAAAACATAAATATTCATAACTAAGTATTACTGTATCTTCTCACACTATTGCCAGAGGTACCTGTGACAACTGCTGGCAACAGAGAGAAACCATAGCACCATGGAGTTCAGGGAAAAACAAAATAGACAGACTAATAATCAGTCTGGGCTGACTACCACCCAGCAAGACTAAATTTAGATAGTAGTCCCTGTTTAGGACAGGGTGGCTACACATAAAAAATTTGTAAAAAAAAAATCTTTAAAATTGGGCTTTAAATAGTGCTTACCAAAATGGTGATCTACTTGAACAAACAAAATATAAAATTGACATGGTATATTCATTGTTATGATCTAAATCATGGGTCTCCAAACTCTCTAAACAAAGGGTCAGTTTACTGTCCTTCAGACTTTAGGGGCCAGATGTTGGTGTCAGTGGGAGGAATAGTACCCCATCCAGGAGCTGATCCAGAGTCTAGTCTCGGTAGGAGCACTGCCAGAAAATACATTTTTTTGCGGGCAATTTATCAGGGAAATGGCTGGTGTTGGTGCTTCAATCATCCCGCCACCATGTTGTTATGGTGTCAGGATGATTGAAGCGCATTATTTTATTATTTCATTGTTATGTAAAATAAAATAGTGCAACTCACCATAATGCAGAATCAGTGGGAGCCCTGAGCGTGTCACTTGCCACCGTCGCCTGTCACCAGATGCGGATTGTCACTTGCCATGTCACCTTCCACACGTTGCTGGTTGTCACTTGCCTGCCGCCAGATGCAGATTGTCACTTGCCACGTCACCTGCAACATGTTGTGGATTGCCACGTCACCTGCCACACATTGCGGATTGTCACTTGCCATGTCAACTGCCACATGTTGCTGGTTGTCACTTGCCTGCTGCCAGATGCAGATTGTCACTTGCCACGTCACCTGCCACACGTTTCTGGTTGTCACTTGTCTGCCGCCAGATGCAGATTGCCACTTGTCACATCACCTGCCACATGTTGCGGATTGTCACTTGCCACGTCACCTGCCACAGCTTGCAGATTGTCACTTGCCATGTCACCTGCCACACAGTGCGGATTGTCACTTGCCACGTCACCTGCCACATGTTGCGGATTGTCACTTGCCACGTCACCTGCTACACATTGTGGACTGTCACTTGCCTTGTCACCTGCCACAAGTTGCGGACTGTCACTTGCTGCTAAGGTCGGGATTGTCTTTTGCTGTGTCCCAGAGTCAGGCAGCAGAGAGAAGATGTAATCTCTCTGCTGCCCGCAGCTGCCTGCACAGTGAGGGCAGATGGTGAGAGATGATGTCGGTTTTTCCTACAAAATCTGTTTCCCCTGGCTCTCGGCTGAGATCGAAACTCCGACCCTCCAGCCCTCTGCACCACTGCTCCTCCTACTCTCCCCTGAATGCACGGGGGCAGTAGAAGAAATATTATCATTCGGGGGAGAGTAGGAGGAGCAGAGGTGAAGTGGGCTGGAGAGGCGGAGTTCCGATTTCAGCCAAGATCGAGAGCCAGGGGGATTTTGTTAGGGAAACTGATCTCAGCGCAACACTGGGCCACCCGCTCTCTCACCCACCTGCTCTCTCAGTTCTCACCTGCCCACTCTCTCACCCGCATCTAATTTCTCGGGGAGGGGAGGCAATCGCCACGTTGCCCCCCCACGATCCACCCCTGACCCCATTGTTGTTGTCAGTGGGAAGAATAGTGCCCCAATATTGGTGTCAGTGGGAAGAATAGAGCCCCATCATTGGTAGTGGGAGGAATAGTAGCCCATCGTTGGTTTCAGTGGATGGAATAGTACCCCATCATAGGTGTCAGTAGGAAATATAGTGCTCCATCATTGGTTTCAGTAGGAGGAATATTGCTCATCATTGGTGTCAGTAGGAAGAATAGTGCCCCGTAGTTTGTGTCAGTGGAAGGAATAGTGTTTCACATCAGTGAGAGGAACAGTGCCCCAAGGGGCAGATAAGGGTAAAATAGGGGCCGCATCTGGCCCCCAGGCCATAGTTTGGAGACCACTGATCTAAATTAAAGAAGATGCAGATTTGTAATATAGAAAAAGTAAGTAAACCCCTACATTTACCATCATTTTAAAACCATGAAATTAAAGGGTGTTTCAGATTAGGCAGGACCTCTCTAGTTCAGCTTCACACTATTACAGGTGGTGAAGCTCGCATTTGAACATGCATAGAAGCTCATACTGTACCTGCAGGAAAATGCAGGGAAAAAGTCCCTGACCCTTTTTTGAGGCTTTGACACTATGTGGTTTCATGCACCTGAAAATGCGCCGCGTTCAAAAGATTCTAATGCCAACCATGCATGGATTGAAATTCGACTGGTTCAACATGGACTGACCAACTTTCGATCAATGTGTGGGCAGGCTGATTGTACCTGTGGCTATAGCCACTAGCAGTAATTATTTAATTCTGCCGGCGTGGAGGGTTCCCCGCAACCACTCGCTGGCAGAACACAATAACGCTGCGGGAGGCATTGCTCCATCAACACTGACCGAGCCATTTTCTTTCTTTCCTTTCACCTGTGCATTTAAAAGTTCACCAAATGGTCTGAAAGCAATCATTCTACTGTAAGGTAAGTAATCTATAAGTGGTGCAAATTTCAAATGACTGCTAACTTGTCCAGAACTGGCTGGCTCACAAATTCAGCCCAAGAGCCCATTTGATGACAAAAGAAGCATCCACGAAGCCCAAAATTTAATGGAGGAGTGTTCGGGTAACTCCTGCAGTTGGAGTCAAAGTGCATGCATCTACAATCAGAAAAAGATTGCACCAACTCAACCTGCATGAGAAAAGTGTGATGAAAAAGCCTTTCCTGACCAAAGGGAACCTTACAACATGGTTATAGTTTGTCACCAAACATACGAGGTGTGTCTAAAAAAGTTTGGTGAATGGTCCAATATCTAAGCGGCAACATGTGCCAGGTGCACGCGCATGTAAATGGCTATCCAAAAACATGTAGAGAAGCGTCACATAGCGTGAAGTTGATATAACCATCAGGGTAAACCCGCTGAGGGCAGTGGAATGTAGTCAGTGTGAGAGGTAGGGTCACAATGCAATGGAGCAACGAGTGAACATCAATTTCTACAAATTGGGGAAAACTGCGATGGAGACACATGAAATGTGGGTGCAAGTGTATGGGACGGAAGCTGTGAGCAGAAAATGTGTTTACAACTGGTTCAAACGCTTTCGCAATGGGAAGGAAACGACTGAGGATGAGCCACGCTCGGGTTGGCCGTCGACGAGCAGAACCATAGACATGATCAAGCGAGTGTGACAAATGCTGGCATGAGATCTGCGACTGACTCTACGATTGTATCCTTGATTAGCAAGGGCACGGTGCGTACCATTGTCCGCAAAGATTTTGGTAAGAGGAAGATCTGTTCACAGTTTATGCCAAACAAGCTGACAAACAAACAGAAAGCAAAAGGATTGGAAACTTCTGGAGATTTCATTACAATGTGTGACCAGAATCCGGAATCCAAGCGGAAATCGATGGAATGGCGTTCACCGTCTTTCTCACGACCCAAATAGAGTCGCCTGCAAATGTCCAAGGTCAAGACAATGTTGATTGCCTTCTTCTTGTGGATCTGGCGGCAATCCAAGAATGTGTGACAGCGGTTCTGCGATCGATTCCTAAAGAGGCCTTTGCTGACCGTTTCTAGAAGCTTTTTGAACTTTTTGAAGGGCTTGCTGAAAGTGTGTTGTGAAGGATGGCAATTATTTTTAAAGCCAATAAGGTAATTTGTTTGTATCTTCTGTTTTGTTTGTTTTCTGATACCTTTTACCAAACTTTTTAGACACACCTCGTATATACAAAGAGCAGGCCTTCTGAACAATGCACTGAAGACTTATTAATCAAAAAGTTGCTTGGTCACTGTAACACTAGACATGTTCGGGGCAAACCAAAAACAGCATTTAGGTAGAAGAAGCATGGTGGTGGAAATGCTAGGGTTTGGGGTTGCTTTGCTGCTTTTGTGGCCTGGACAGCTCACATTCAGCTATACATTCTGCATCATTAAAGTGTGGTTGATGAAAATGTGAGGGCATCTGTCCAAAAGTTGAACCAGAAATGCGTCTTTCAACACAGTAATTATCCAAAGCCCACTAGCAAATCCACCAACTAATGGCTCAAAAAAAAAAACTACAGGGTGTTGGACAATGCTAGTCAAAACCCTGATTTGATTCCCACTGAAATTTTGTAGAGGAATTTTGAAATGGGAATTTCAAGCAAGAAAACCATGGAGAAGAAGCATGAAGTGGTCAAAAATGTCATCTAATTGACATCAGAGACTGGTGGACAGGTATCCAAGAAGTCATTCCTGCTAGAGGGGACAATGCCAGTTTCTGAGGCCAGGAATGCACTTACTTTTTCCACTGCAAACCATTACATTTATTGATCTATTGATAGTTTTGTTGAATAAATGATTGAAAAGGTATTTATCTTGTGTACGTGTTCTTATTAAAGTCTATCACCTTTATCTGTAGGAACTGTTTGAATGAAGGTTTAATGTTTGCTCATTAATATGAGTGAAAAAAGTCATCCGTTCCCATGAGGTGTATTTAATTTTTCACATGCCTGTATATACTGTATATACCTTTATACTTGCCAGCTGAAATCTCATCAATTATTAGATGTCTTATGTGTAAGAGGGATACTGGAGATTTCAAATTTCACAGAACCCTCCCCACCCTCCCCTGGACTTACCTTCTCCGTTGGGTGCTTTGTTTTTTTATCTTTTATTGTCATATGTGTATGGCCGGTATAACAAAGACAATAATTTTTAATACAATCAGTTAGAACAAACTCCTTTCTAAAACATGATTACAAAATCTTGACAAACATAACAGCCAGTTGATGGACGGACAATCTTTAGAAATTGGCTAAATGTATTTTTTTATGTATAATTTTAACCTCATTCAAAAAATAATTTAAAAAAAGTAGAGATTGCCCAGGACAGCTTCATAATTTGGCAAAACTGTCAGAATTGGTACTTTCCACAAAAAAAAAATTAAAAAAACAGCAAATTCAATTAGACCATTTAGAGGACCCCCTGTTTTTTTTTCCTTCATTGTGTGACCAGTTCAGATACAGAGAGAGTTTAGCAGGGTGCTTCGTTTAGGTCATTCTATATCAGAATGGCACACCGTGGATCAAACTGTGCAATTTCCACACAACATTATATGGGACGTACTGTCAAGTACTGCAGACGCTGAGCCCGGAGCCTCATCTGGAGCATAAAGAGACAATTGTTGGTTAGGTGATAGTAATGACATAATAAGGATGGAAGGATGGACTGGCTGAGGACATGCAGGAGTGCAAGGAGATACCATGAACCATTGCAGCTCACAACACATCCCTGAGAAACTGGGAATTGTGGGAAATCGTAATAGATGACAGCTGCACTCACAGTGGTTGATTTACTAAAGGCAGACTGTGCACGTTGGAAGCGCAGTTGCTCCAGAACTTAGTAATTGAGGAGAAGCTCTGCTGACTTCCATCATCCAGTCATGTGCAAGCAAAAAATGCTTTATTATTTTTTTTACTTTCCTTGCATGTGATTGGGTACTCTTTGCAAAGTGAGTCTTCACCTCATTTACTAAACTCTGGAGCAACTGCACTTGCAAAGTGCACAGTCTATTTGTCTTTAGTAAATCAACCCCTGTAAGTGCAGGGCGCCATGCTCAGGGAGCACTAAGGCCTCATGCACACTGGACATTTTTAAGGATGTTGTTAGGGGCATCTGGCGATTTGTTTTTTTTCTGCCTCTAACCATAACAGCATGTTAGCCTATGGGATTGATTTACTAAACTGGAGAGTGCAAAATCTGGTGCAGCTTCCGTTTTTCTTTTTGTCAAAGCTTAAAGGGATTGTAAAGGTTCGTGTTTTTTCACATTAATGCATCCTATGCATTAAGGTGAAAAAACACCTGTCAGTGACCGCCCCCCCGTTTTACTTACCTGACCCCTCGAACTTGACCCACGGGGGGCGCGCCGTCTCTCTGCCAAGGGTTCTTGGCTGTTGACTGGCTCAGTCATTGGCTCCTGCTGCTGTCAATCAAATCCAATGACGCGGCTGCCGGGGGGCGGGGCCGAGTCCTGCATTCGGCCTCTATAGACGCCGAATGCTGGACTCGGGAGCATGCTCGCAAGGTAACCCCCTCGGGAGAGCGCTTGCCCGAGGGGGTTATCAGATGTGGGGAGGAGCCGAGAGAGCCGCCGAGGGACCCCAGAAGAGGAGGTTCGGGGCCACTCTGTGCAAAACGAGCTGCACAGTGGAGGTAAGTATGATATGTTGGTTATTTTTTAAAAAAAAAAAACATTTTTACCTTTATAATCACTTTTTTTGAACAAGCTGAAGTTTGAAGCTGATTGGCTACCATGCAGAGCTGCACCAGATTTTGCACTCTCCGGTTTTAGTAAATAAACCCCAATGTGTCTATGCACACATAGTAGTTTAGAGGAGTTTAGAGGCAGAAAAAACCCCACTGCCCATACGTCCAGGAGCAGCAGCATTTTGTCAGAAAAAATGCTTGACGCATGTAAACACGTCTAAACATGCATTAATGTTAGGTGCGTTTAGTGCTTGAGCGTTAACTCATTCTGGCCAATTAAACTTTTTAACGGCCATTCGCATGATGCCCCTAAACGTCAAGCAATAGAGAGATGGCCAAATGTTCAGTGTGCATGAGGCCTAATAGTTTTGTCTCAGTCTTTTTAGGTTGAGTGATGGTAGGACTACTTATGGTGGAGAAGTACTACTGGGGAGGGCAGCTGAAGTTGTTTAGCCCATATACTACATTTTGGACGGACAGAGTCACCAGTTCTGAAGGTCCCCAAAGTCTTTGGTGTGGTCACTAAGCTGTGGTGCATGCACTGTGTGCAATGACGGGAATAGTCCTAACGTTTTTGTGATGCAGATCCGGGAGTGTGTTGTGTTGATCATCAATGGTTCAGATGATATAGCAGAAAGCAGGTGAGCTGCTGTTAGATCGAAAAAAGCCAAGACCATGCAAAGGATGCTTTAGAGCTGGAGGGACAAATATGCTGCAAAGGATGCATAAAATGACAGACCACCCTCTCTTCACTTATCAAGGTATATGGAGGGGTATATAGAAGAGTGATGTTAATGTGACCCTTTCATTAAGTACACCAAAAAGCAAAAGAATACTTATTTTTCCTGCTGCCCACACAAACCTGAATGCCACTCCTGAAGGTCCGCAGAGAAACTGACATTTCCAGGAGTGTCAATCTCCCGGGAGCATGCAGCTCTAGCTGTACTGTTCTGTGCTGATTCTGTCACAGACACAGCATAGAACAAGGAGCAAATACGGCTCATTATTAACAAAGTTAGTTTCACCCCTTTTGTTAATTAGAAGCAGCATCTGCTCCGTTTTCTAATTTAGAAGAGTGGTACAGATTTTAGGCTTGCACCACTCTTTGTTAATTCCCCCCCATTGTGCATATTTTATAAACAGTTGAGCTCAAAAGTTTGCATACCCTGGCAGAAATTGTGAAATTTTGGCATTAATATTGAAAATATGACTGATCATGTCAAAAAACTGTCTTTTATTTAAGGATAGCGATCACATGAAGCCATTTATTATCACATAGTTTTTGGATCCTTTTAAAATCATAATAATAACAGAAAATACCCAAATGGCCCTGATAAAAAGTTTACATACCCTGACACAGAAGGTGGCACACACAGGTTAAAATGGTAATTAAAGGTTAATTTCCCACATTTGTGGCTTTAGTGTCTGTGTATAAATAGTCAATGAGTTTGTTAGCTCTCACATGGATGCACTAAGCAGGCTAGACACTGAGCCATGAGGAGTTAGAAAAGAACAGTCAAAAGACCTGCGTAACAAGGTAATTAAACTTTATAAAGATGGAAAAGGATATAGATACCCAAAGCCTTGAATATGCCAGTCAGTACTGTTTAATTAATTATTAAGAAGTGGAAAATTCTGAGCTCTTTTGATACCAAGCCAAGGTCAGGTAGACCAAGAAAAATTGCAGCCACAGCTGGCGGAAGAATTGCTCAGGATACAAAGAAAAACCCACAGGTAACCTCAGGTGAAATACAGGCTGCTCTCCAAAAAGACGGTGTGGTTGTTTTTAAGGAGCACAATTCAACGATACTTGAACAAAAAAGAGCTGCATGTTTGAGCTGCCAGAAGGAAGCCTTTACTGCGCCAATGCCGCAAAAAAGCCCAATGAGGCATGTCAAGGTGTTGGGCATATTGTAACCAGGCTTTTTTGTGGAACTTGTACAGTAAAGGCTTCTTTCTGGCAACTTGACCATGCAGCTCTTTTTTGTTCAAGCATCATCTTATTGTGCTCCTTAAAAAACAACCACACCATCTTTTTCCAGCACAGCCTGTGTTTCTCCTGAGGTTACCTGTGGGGTTTTTCTTTGTATGCTGAACAATTCCTGTGGCAGTTGTGGCTGAAATTTTTCTTGATCTACCTGACCGTGGCTTGGTATCAAGAGATCCCCAAATTTTCCACTTCTTATTAAATAATTGAACAGTACTGACTGGCATATTCAAGGCTTTGGATATCTTTTTATATCCTTTTCCATATTTGTAAAGTTTCATTACCTTGTTACGCAGGTCTTTTGACTGTTCTTTACTGCTCCCCATGGCTTAGTATCTAGCCTGCTTAGTGCATCCATGTGAGAGCTAACAAACTCATTGACTATTTATACACAGGCACTAATTGTGATTTAAAAAAACACAAATGAGGGAAATGAACCTTTAATAGCCATTTTAACCTGTGTGTGCCACCTTCTGTGTCTGTACCAAGACCAAACATTCCAGGGTATGTAAACTTTTTATCAGGGCCATTTGGGTGATTTCTGTTATCATTATGATTTTAAAAGGAGCCAAAAACTATGTGATAATAAATGGCTTCATGTGATCACTATTCTTGAATAAAAGACAGTTTATTGCCATGATTAGTCATATCTTCAATATTAATGCGGAAATTTCACAATTTCTGCCAGGGTATGCAAACTTTTGAGCACAACTGTATTATGGTCAAGACTAAAACAATAAAAAAGTATTTATTTTGTCAGAAAAATATGAAATATGGAACATAAATTATGCAGTCTTTTATCCGTCCTGCACAAACACCCCCAGCTTCTTACCTATCTCTCTAGCAGAGCGGTGTCCTGTACAAATTCTGTTTCCTATTGGGCAGAAATCCTCTTTGGCGACGGCCAGGTACCTGAGACTTCATAGGCTTGTATGGGCCGTCTTGGACACTGGAGCTGCTTCCAGGAGTAGCCCATACAACTACAAGTCTATGATGTCTTGGTGCATTGGCACGGATGGTGCCGAAGGAGTATTCTTCTGGGAAAAAGTAAACATTGCACAGTCTCTGCTACAGAGGTAAGAAGTCAGGTGGGGGGGCATTAGTGCAGGTTAGTACAAGAGAAGTGAGGGTGGCTTATAGGCATTTAGAATAAAGTGTTGTCCTTGAAGGATTCAGAGAAGGAAAGGCTTATTGTATGGTTATGGTTGAGCCTAGGAGACATCATTTTTTTTAAACCTGCTTAGGTGCCTATATAACAAATTTCAAAGCATAAGATGATTTCATGGAAGGGATGTATATACTGTATAGGAGGAAAGATTAATAGTTGTGCACACCAAATGGGGTACAAACAAGAAATTGGGTACCATGCTCAATGGGGCACATACAAGTTAATGGGTACCACACTTAGTCGGGAGTGTACAAGAAATTGGGTACCGCACTCAATGGGGCACATACAAGAAATTGGGTACCGCACTCAATGGGGCACATACAAGAAATTGGGTACCGCACTCAATGGGGCACATACAAGAAAATGGGTACCACACTTAGTGGGGAATGTAGAAGAAATTGGGTACCACACTCAATGGGGCACATACAAGAAAATGGGTACCACACTTAGTGGAGAATGTACAAGAAATTGGGTACCACACTCAATGGGGCACATACAAAAAATTGGGTACCACACTCAATGGGGCACATACAAGAAAATGGGTACCAAACTTAGTGGAGAATGTACAAGAAATTGGGTACCACACACAATGGGACACATAGAAGAAACTGGGTACCACATTCAATGGGGAATGTACAAGAAATCGGGTACCATGCTGAAACCCCAAGAGACAGAAGAGGATGTTGGGGGGTTGTACCCTCTAGCAAACACTGAAAAATTGGTTTTGGATGGACTGAAGCTTTAAGGATTCAGCTTTGAGCACATTCTTGCAGAATTAAGGAGCCAGTTAGTAGTTTTTAAGATGATAACTGACACAGAGCTCTACTGAGATCAATTGTTGCCAGCTCAGAAGGAAGCAAAAGCTCTCTTGAAAATGCTAGTTGCCTGGCTGTCATTCTACGCCGTGGCTTCCATATGTCAAGCCAGTGACCCAGAAATATTATGCAGATATCACCTTCCCTGACACTCAAGCCTGTACAGCATTGGTTCTCAACTCCTGTCCTCAGGGCCCACGAACAGGCCAGGTTTTATGTATTACCTTGGGGGAGATGCAGACTAGAATACTGCAATCACTGAGCAACAAATGCTATCACCTGTGATGTATTTCAGATATCTTGCAAACCTGGCCTGTTAGTGGGTCCTGAGGACAGGGTTGAGAACCACTGCTGTACAGGATCAATTACACTGAAAATACTCAAGAGAATGGATCAGCAGAGCAACCAGTCAGCTAGCATTTTCAAAAGGAGGTGAGCAATGACAGGTCCTAAATTTGTCCCTGGCTACCTGACACCAGGAAGTTGTCAAAAAAATTTGTGTAAAATGTTTATTTATTAACAGTATTATATTAATTTACTGTCTAGGGATTTTCTTCTTAAAGGATATCTATACCCCTGAACCACAATATATATATATTGAGGGTTACCAGTCCTATATGTGGTGGCTGCATTCGTTTTTTATTTTTCAGGCTAAAGATGATTTTCAGCAGTTAGAGAAACATACCTGCTGATTCTGCTTGAAATGCTGTGTCATTGTCACTTGACGTGAGCTGAACTGAAATCACAATGTTACCTTCTTATAACTTTTCTTCTGCAAACAAATTATTCCTCTATCCCCCTTGGAATGGAGAGGAAGAGTTGTTTGTAGTCCAAACCCGAAGATCAGCCTCGGGTGAGAACCCTGCTCTTCCACAGACACAATGGAGGAGTGAGCGATGTCGCCCTAGGGCAGGGAGCATGTTACTTGCTGGATTAAGGGTAAAAAGTCTGACAAATAAAACTGATGCAACCACCACATTTAAGGAGAGGTATACATTACTTTATTATTTATTATTTTGTTAAATACACTCACTAGTACAATGCAGATTAACCTCAAGCAATAAACTGGTTACACTGTAAGTATATTGTGTGGTTAATGGATGGGTGGGGGGGGTCTGTTTAGACAAGGTGCTCTGAGTAGTACACATGACACCAGTGGAGACACCAAGCCATACCACCATCATTCCAACAAAGGATGCCAGAACAGCCTCATAGCAGCCCAGAACGAAGAGCAAAGACAGAAAATAGCTAGAGTACTTACCTTCAATTTCACCCCCGGGTGCTGAGATCTTGGACATGCTCAAGTAAGTGGTGCCAATAATGTCATTGTGGCTCAGGCGGTCCCTGCAAAGGAAAAAAAAAAATGAATGCACACCATTGAAAGGCCATCTGTCATGGAAGATTCATGGGGGTACCAATGTTGGTCTTCTTGTCTTGTTTGCCCATTATCTTCATTTTGCTCCCGCCTCCCTCTGTAGCTCCTTTCCAATGCCAAAGGGGAATGAAAACTAATGGAAGTCACGATGGTAAGGGAGCGAGGGAGTTCAGTGGAGCTGTACTTCAGAAATCCTGATGAAGTGTCTCTGATGGAGCAGTCACTGGTGTGACATGGCCCTAAGGCCAGACATACACAACTCAGTTCTCTCATTGAGCTAGCAAAGTCAATGGATTTTCCCATCCAGGCTTAACAGGCTCTATGAAATTGTGAATAGAGATGCATCGGATACATGCCTGCGTAATGAGCATCAGCACGGCCCTTTGCAGCCTCTGCCAAAAGAGCATATGACAGTGGAGTGATTCAGAGATGGGGACAGAGCATTGTCACCCTATAACCAGAAATGCTTTTTCCAATTGAGGACCATTGGTTTAGATGTGTTGTAAGATGGTTTCTAGGGCACATCATGGTTTCTACACCATGCTCCTCCTCTCTGCTGCCACTCCCTTTCTGCTATAACCAGCATGACAGCCGGGACTTGTTGTGCATCACATAGCAGGAGAAGCTGTCAAAATTCCCCCTGCAAGTGTCACTAACTAAATACAATGTAACAATGGTTACACTGTATTTACTATTACATTTATATCTGTATTACACATGTGACCTTACAGCAGGGTATACACATATCGAAGTTCAGCTGGTTCAGCAAAAAGTTCAACAGAAACCGGTTATTAGAATGGCTTCTGTCCAACGGTCAGTGCTGGAAGACCATTATTCGATCAACACATGCAGCCAATTTCTGCAGCGCTGATAATTGTACTCTGACGGGAGGGAAGTCCCCACTTTCAGAATACATTCGCACAGAAGAAGAGGTTCCTGCATCCATATCTCTTTTGTGGATGCTGGAATCTCTCCGTTTTTTTTGTTCAATCCGCTCTTTGAATAAAAAAAAAAAAAACTCCCAGCTTTAGCCTAGGTTCACACTGACAGCGGGCATAAAATCGTGCAAGGTCAGCTGAGCTCGCACGACTTCATTCCCGCATGTCAGTCCCGACTTCGGGGGAAATTTCAGACACATCTGTGCGGGTTTCTGCACAGATGTCTATTGAAATCACACCCCGAAGTCGCCAAAAGTAGTGCAGAAACTTTTTTGGGGAATCTGTGAGATACTGCTCTTGCTTGCCGGCAATAGCCGCCAATTTGGCGGCTATTGACATGTCAAATGGCATGCCACATCGCTGCAATGTAAACCAGGGCTAAATCTGCAGATGAAATCAGCTGACGCAATCTTACAAGATAAAATAGAAAAATTAATAACATGTACTTCATTAAAACCTTATTAACCATCAATTAACTCCAAACAGCCCTACCTTCCCTTCTACCCATACTTTTTTTTTTGCTATTTTTTTATTACTTAATTATTTAAGTTTTTACCATTATTACTTAAACCCTTTTTTCATTTGTTTTTTTTTTTTACTTTTTTGGTGTCAGATTAAAAAATGTGCAAAATTAGAAAAAAAATAACCTTTTTTTGTTTGCAAATAATTTTGCCATGCTTTGTGCCAATAACATCATTTTAGCCCTGGTTCACAGGGCCGTCTTTAAGGCAGGCCAAAAGGGGCAGCTGACCTGGGGCCCAAAGCAGCTGCCTCATACTTGCCAACTATCTCAGTTTAAATTCCCTAGTCCCTTGAAGTTTTAGTCCCGTGCTGTGTCCCGATATCTCAGTGCGAAGTCTTGTTACTAATGCTGCCAAGCTGTGCCCGATTGTTGTGTATAGATGACTCACCTGCCGACCCTATGTTTACATGTAAATAACCGGCATTGATATGTAAATCGCTGCGGCATTAATATGCAAATAGCCACAGACTGGTGGCATTGATATGTAAATAGAGGCAGCATTCATATGTATATCATGCCCCCCTGAGGTCATATGCACCATCACCTCTGGTGAATGCTGCCCACTGGGGAGGTAAAGGGGCATGCTGGAAAGTCCTGCCTACAACTGTTGTCATTTTAACCTAACATCAGCCTGTTCTGCAAAGGTAAGCAAATTGGAGGTGGAACCCTTTTTCAAAATAGCATGTTGCTACAGCACCGTGGATTTTGGTGGATGTGAATACACACATCTCAGCAGATGCGTGAGGATGTCATTAACAATTAATGGCACTGCTGTGTATCTGCTAAAGGGCAGCACATTTCTGTGGTGTCAAGAAAGCGATTTTGCATGTGTTCCCGATACAAAGAAATGTGAATGCAGGCTAAATGTCTCTGTTACATTGGTGGTCAGTGTAAATGTTCTCATTACATTGGGGCTTGGTGTACAATCCTTTCAATCACACTAATGGCCAGTAAAGCCCTTACATTGGTGGTCACTGTAAATTTTCCATTACATTGGTGGTCAGTGTAAAATTGCCCACTATATACTTGCCAAAAATTTCCAGCTGCCACAGTGTAATGCCTCCTAAATAATCCCATCCTCCCACCACTGCCACTAATCCCATCAACCCCCCAGCATTGCCACTGATCACCCCCCACCCCCAGCATTGCCACTGATCACCCCCCACCCCCAGCATTGCCACTGATCCCAGGAGTCCTAGGATCCCTAATCCCTAGGAGTTTTCTGTCTATTGATGGGTCCCCTCACCTCCCCAGTCCATGGCGTGCAGGCAGTGAGGAAATGATGTGCTGTAACCTTTAGCAACCAATCAGTGAGCAGTAATGATGTGCACTAACCTCTTGCAACCAATCATTGAGTGGTAAGGATATACCGCAACCTCTAGCAACCAATCAGTGAGCAGTAATAATGCACAGTAACCTCTAGCAACCAATTAGTGAGTGGTAAGGATGTCCAGTAACCTCTAGCAACCAACCAGTGAGCAGTATTGATGTAAAATAAGCTCTAGCAGCCAGTCAGTGAGCAGCAATGATGAACTGTAACCTCTGTCAACTAATTGCAATCACTGCCTAATCTGATTTAGTAAACTCATTTTGAGTCTAGCTGCTATTTATTGTATGTCTCAGAGCAGATGGAGAGCGAAATTACATGGAAGGGGGGGCCCTAAGAATATATTTGCCCAGGGTCCAATCAATATTAAAGACAACCCTGCCGGTGTAGCATTGAAACAGTGATTTCCAGCTTCCACAGGGATCCTATAGGTATGGAACGTACATACTTACACTGACCCGAGCTGGAGCAATGTAGCTATATACAAATTGCCATACCCAAACTTCAGCTTTAAGGTGCAAACACCGGGGTTGTCATCTTCGTTCTTCCCTACTTCACTGACCCAGGCCAGATATGGACCCAGTGAAGACAAACCTCCAAACCAACATACTCACTAGTAGTGAAGTCAGGATGGGGATGGCAGCTCCCTTAGAGAGAAAATCAATCTATTTCAACATCCATGCTTACAGCAAGAATGGAGGAATGTCCACGGCTGGCTATTGTATTCTGACAACCCCAGCACCCGCAGCTATCTAAATGCCAGAATGGTGGTTGCATCTGATAAAATGCAGTCACTGTTTAACCTAAATGTTATCCTCAGTTTAGTTGATTTTTTTTTTACTTCTTCATGGATTGGGTGAAGTTTGCAGGAGACGGCTTCATCTCCAGCTAACATCATTCAATCCTCCAGCGGTATGAGGAACGTTGGCACAGTGTGTGGGGAACAGAGCAGCCATCAGAAATTTTGGGGCCACTTACGCAGCCTTAGGCCTGGCCCCCCCCCCCCCCGGGCCTGACCTTTTCACCCCTTTTATTAGGGTCCCCAAAGGCCCCCCCCCCTTACATTTACATCAGTGTCCCAAGAGTCCCCTCTCCTTAATTCAGAGTTCCCCCCACCCTTACATCAGAGTCCCCAGAGTTCACCCTTACAACAGAGACCCCACTTTCATTAGGATCTCCAAAGTCTTCCCTTACATTAGAATCCCAAAGCCCCCCTTACATCAGAGTCCCCATAGCTCCACCTTACATCAGAGTCCCCATAGTCCCCCTGCAGCAGTGCGCACTAGGCGGCTGCCTAGTTTGTCTAGTGGTAACACCGTCTCTCTATATGGGGCCAATTACAGGCCTGTGCTGAAAGATAACAAATGCCAAGAAATACTTTGTATACATTAGAGGACAGATCCCTTAATCAGATAAGACAGAGCTTGGGGTGACTGACCAGTCAAGAAGGCGAATTCTCATCTTCTCACACATGGATGGGAACTGGGAAAACACAGCAAAAACATACAATTACAATCCACAGACGGTACTCCAAGACATAATAATAGTCACACTGCTATTACAGGGAGGGGGCCTCACCCGTATGGGTAATGAGATGCTCTGGCTCCACTGAGGGTTGGCGTTCTTTTCCAGAATCTTGCTGCATAACTGGGATTTAAAGATACAGAGTTTATTAAAGTGGACCAGTCATGAAAATTCACATCTGAATTAGTAGAGTACTTGTTAGAAATACAAAATCACATTATCATTTTAGGAGATCCTCTTGCCAGAAAAGAAAGTTGCTGATCCCCAACCTATGTAGCCTAGATCACACGATCTCTGACTACCAAACATTAGAGACTGACAACAGTCTATACTTTTTAGTCAGCAGTAAGTTATTAGGAGCACACATTTGGCTGCCATCTATACAGTAAGTAAAAAACTTTACACATAACAAAGTTTATATACTTTAACCTATTCAGGAGCTTTCACACGTGTGTGTGTAGATATAATATATATACAGGGGGGAAATAATTATTTGATCCCCTGCAGATTTTGTAAGTTTGGCCACTTACAAAGAAATGAAAGGTCTATAATTGTTATCATAGGAGTATTTTAAATGCTAGAGACAGAATATCAATCAAAAATCCCCCAAAAAAACACATGATACAAATGCTATAAATTGAGTTGCAGTTCAATGAGTAAAATAAGTATTTGATCCCCTACCAACCAACAATAATTCTGGCTCCCACAGACTGGCTACAGTATGTCCTCATGTGCTACACAGATTAGTCCTGTCAATGTAAGAAGGTGCCCCTAAGGACAACTCGTTATGTGTATAAAAGACACCTGTCCACAGAATCTCTTTCTTCCATTCAAACCTCACCATCATGGGCAAGACCAAAGGGCTGTAAAAGGAGATCAGGGACAAGATTGTAGACCTGTGCAAGGCTGGAATGGGCTACAAGACCATCAGCAAGAATCTTGGTGATAAGGAGACAACTGTTTGAGCGATTATTCGCAAATGGAAGAAATACAAAATAACAATCGCCCTCGGTCTGGAGCTCCATGCAAGATTTCACCTCATGGGGTAAGGATGATCATGAGAAAAGTGAGGGATCAGCCCACAACTACACGGGAGGAGCTTGTGAATGATCTCAAGGCAGTTGGGACCACAGTCACCAAACAAATCATTGGTAACACAATCATCATGGATTGAAATCCTGTAAGGCCCTCAAGGTCCCCCTCCTCAAGAAGGCACATACACATATCCGTCTGAAGTTTGCCAATGAACATCTAAATGATTCAGAGAAGGATTGGGAGAAAGTGCTGTGGTCAGATGAGACCAATATTAAGCTCTTTGGCATTAACTCGACACGCCGTGTTTGGAGGAAGAAAAATACTAACTATGACCCTAAGAACACCATCCCTACAGTCAAGCATGGAGGTGGAAACATTATGCTTTGGGGCTGTTTCTCTGCTAAAGGTACAGGCCAACTTTGCCGCATTGAGGGACCAATGGACAGGGCCATGTATTGTAAAATCTTGAATGAGAACCTTCTTCCCTCAGCCAGAACACTGAAGATGGGTTGTGGATGAGTCTTCCAGCATGATAATGACCCAAAACATACCACCAAGGCAACAAAGGAGAAGTACATTAGGGTCATGGAGTGGCCTAGCCAGTCTCCAGACCTTAATCCTATAGAAAATTTATGGAAGGAGCTGAAACTTCGAGTTGCCAAGCGACAGCCAAGAAACCTTAAGGATTTAGAGAAGATCTGTAAAGAAGAGTGGACCAAAATCCCTCCTGAGATGTATGCAAACCTGGTCAGCAACTACAAGAAACGTCTGACCTCTGTGCTTGCCATCAAGGGTTTCTCCACCAAGTACTAAGTTATGTTTTTCTTGGGGATCAAATGCTTATTTTATTCACTGAACTGCAACTCCATTTATAACATTTGTATTGTGTTTTTTTCTGGATTTTTGGTTGTTCTGTCTCTATCATTTAAAATACACCTATGATAAAAATTATAGACCCTTCATTTCTTTGTAAGTGAGCAAACTTACAAAATCTGCAGGGGATCAAATAATTTTTTCCCCACTGTATACTATATATATATATATATATATATATATATATATATATATATATATATATATATATATATACACACACACACACACACAGGTGCATCTTATAAGTTTAGAATATCTTCAAAAAGTTAATTTATTTCAGTAATTCAATTCAAAAAGTGAAACTCATATATTTTATATAGATGCGTTACACACAGAATGATATATTTTAAGCATTCTTTCTTTTAATTTTCACAGCTAGTGAAAATCTAAAATTCAGTATCTCAGAAAATTAGAATATTACATAAAACCAATAAAAAAAAAGGCTTTAAACAAAAAAATTAGTTTACTGAAAAGTATGTCCATGTACAGTATAGTATACACTCAATACTTGGTCGGGGCTTCTTTTGCATGAATTACTGCATCAATGCAGCGTGGCATGGAGGCGATCAGCCTGTGGCACTACTGAGGCTAAGTCTGCACTGTCTGCATTGTCGGGTCTGGTGTCTTTGATTTTCCTCTTGAAAATACCCCACAGATTCTCTATGGGGTTTAGGTCAGGCGAGTTTGCTGGCCAATCAAGCACAGTGTTAACATGATCATTAAACCAGGTATTGCTACTTTTGGCAGTGCGGGCAGGTGCCAAGTCCTGCTGGAAAATGAAATCAGCATCTCCATAAAGCTGGTCAGCAGAGGGAAGCATGAAGTGCTCTAGAATTTCCTGGTAGAGGGCTGCACTGACTTTGGACCTGATAAAACACAGTGGGCCAACACCAGCAGATGACATGGCTCCACAAATCATCACTGACTTAGAGACGCTCTGACTCTCTAAGACTCTCCTTTCATACCCAATCATGTAAGTGACCTGTTGTCAATTAAACAAATGAAGTACAAAATGTTCTTCCAGCTCTTCCTTGTTAACACCACTTACTTTGCCAGCTTTTTGTTGCCCAGCCACAAATTTTTTGAGACGTGTTCCTGCCATCAACTTCAAAATGACCTTATTTTCTCTTAAAATTGTGCATTGGGGGTTAATTACGAAAGGCAAATCCACTTTGCACTACAAGTGCACTTGAAATTGGAAGTGCTGTCACTGTAAATCTGAGGGGTAGATCTGAAATGAGGGGAAGCTCTGCTGATTTTATCATCCAATCATGTGCAAGCTTAAAGGCAGTTTTTTTCTTTTCCTTGCATGTCCCCCTCGGATCTACAGCAACTTCAGTGCAATTTCAAGTGCACTTTGCACTTGTAGTTTGCACTTGTAGTGCAAAGTGGATTTGCCTTTTGTAAATAACCCCCATTGCCTCAGTTTAACCTCCCTGGCGGTATTCCCGAGTCTGGCTCGGGTTGGATTTTTCCATACCAAAAGCGGTATCCCCGAGCCAGACTCGGGCTTGCATCGCAGGATCCAGGAAGAGCATACTTACCTTGTCCCCTGGATCCTGCGATGTCTCCCCGCTGTGATCGGCGAGCCGCTGTGTCTCGCTCGATTCACAGTGCCGAGCTCCGTTCCCTGCGAGCGGTGCGACGCACGGGGACGGAGTTCGGCGGTAAATTCAAAAGTGAAACACATAGTATAGATACAGCATACTGTAATCTTACAGATTACAGTACTGTATCAAATAACTACACATCCCCCTTTGTCCCTAGTGGTCTGCCCAGTGTCCTGCATGCAGTTTTATATATATAAAACTGTTCTTTCTGCCAGGAAACTGGAGATTGTCCATAGCAACCAAAACTGTCTCTTTACATCAAAAGTGCTTTTAGACCAGCTAGAAAAAAGCGATAATAAATTAGAATCACTCGCAGAATTGATCGATAGTGATTTGTGGGGAAATCCGTCACCAAACACTAAAAGTAACAAAAGCGACAATTCTGCAACTGAGCAAATTTCAGTGTTTTTGATTTGATTACATTATTATATAATTTTTATTATTATTATATTATTATTTGTTATAATTATTTATAGTTATTTATTATATTATAATTTTTTATTTAGTTTTTCAAACTTTATCATACCCGGGATGTCTACTAGACTCTTGTTTGGACAGATTTAAGTGAACTATTCCTAAGAATTACAGGCCTACAATATAAAACGCCAAATTTCTGTGCAAAATAATTGTACCGCTTTCAGCACCTAAAATCAGAAATAATCATACCGCCAGGGAGGTTAAACATTTGATATGTTTTCTTTTTTCTATTGTGAATAAAATATGCGTTTGTGAGATTTGCAAATCATTGCATTCTATTATTATGTAGGTTTGACACAGCGACCCTACTTTTTTGGAATTGGGGTTGTATACTTTATATACACCTTGTAGGGCTTCAGACATGTCTCCAAGGATTTTCATTTATATCCTAAAACTTCACCCCCCAATGAGAATACTCCTGATCACTGATGCTCATACAGGCTTCGATTATATTATCCAACCGATGTACAATTTGATAAAATTTGGAAAACAATTGAGTAGCCTTGTGATCAATCTAGACTCAATTTAGATTGTATTTGATCAAACTGAGTTGATTGGCCAGGGTGGAAAATTTTGCACTATCATTTTGCACTGTTTGCAGATGTTTTGTTTATGGATCCGATTTCATTTCAATCAATCAGATTATGGGTTTGCATGGTGAAAACAGAAATGCGATCACTAACATACAATCATTTTTCCCCACTATCTATTAAAATCCACTTCCTCTTGTGTAGCATATTGGGCTCTAGACGATAGATCAATTTTTCCTATCGTGAGAGATCGATTGTAAAAAAAAAATTGATCATTTATCAAAATGATCCAAATCCTCCTTCTCTAATTAATCAATGTGACAGATTGTTACAGCGATCAATCAATATATTTTGGTAACAATCTCTTAGTCCTGTAACTGTCGATCATGGTCTTGTTCGGTGATCTGTTTGTAACTTTAGATGCAACAAGGCTGTAACTGTCCGCTTGTCATTTTAAACCTTTGTTCAGCACTGACTGACAGGGGGAACCTTTATGCCTTCCTCTTGTTTCCCTGGGGAAAGTTTTAATCATCAGGCACTTTCTTCTTCCTCTATTTTTGCAAAAAGGGGGTTGTCATTGATTCAGCACTGAGACCAGTGGCGGCCCATCCATTAGGGGCACCCGGGCGCCACCCCCTCTCTCCAGGCCACCCCCTAAATGCAATGGATAGATTCATGCAAAGCATGGATCTATCCACGGCCACAGCGACCAACCCCTATTCATGCACTCGGCCCCTTTCAGGATGCTGTGCGCATAAATTACAGCGGTAGGGTTTTTTTTTAAAGCACCTGAAATACGCTTCAAAATAGGGTGGGCTCGGGTCGCAGAAAATATGATTGGAGCCCACCCAGGTGTGTTACAACAGCAAATTAATTTTCGCTGTTAAAACACTGATCCTCAAACCGGCCATTCAGACGCGGGTGTGGGACCTATTTTTCTATTGGCCGAAAAGAGAAGATTCCCGATTGGCCACCCGGGAGGAGGGAGGAAATGGAAGCCGCTGTCACCGTGATGACGTTCAGAGAGCAGGAGAATGTGAGGTCGCTGCCGCTGAGCAGGGGAAGCCGCCGGTGATGGTGTAAGTGCTACCAACTGACCGACTGGCAGGGGGGTTGGGGGTGGCATACCGTTTGCCGCCCCCCAAAAACAATTTACACTGATTGAGACACTACTGACCCAAAAAAGTAGAGACTACTCCAAATTGGCATTTAACACATGCATTTATTTCCTTTAATGAATTGACTTTGACGCTGTTTTATGCTGTATTTACTGAGCATTTTGGTTTTTGGGGTAAAGACCACGTAAAGGGATAGTGAATTGACATTTTCAGTATCGCATGCGATATATGGGAAAAATTTGTCAGGTCACCCAAATACTGCATGTGATATTCTTTAAAGACTGGAGTCCATTATAACACATCCAATCGATCAGTGTTGTAACTAAAGCCATAGCAACAGAAAAAAATATCAGTTATAGATTACACTGACATTAATAAAAGTCAACAGCGCCATCTTGTGCTAAGACTTGTTATTGTAGTTATGTCATGAAAGGCAACAGTGTCCAGGGTGCAGTAATAGACATAAGGAGATGTATGATTTGGGCAGTTGTGGATTTTCTGTTCAGCCATACTACTCTGACCCTGTGTCATCAACTCACCCACAGAGCAGCTGTTAATGAAAAAAGTCCACTGCCACATCTATGGGTACCAGTCATTCCAATCATTCCATGGTCAAAGCTGCTAAGATTACACATTTCCCCAATTCTAAGAATTGGTTAAGCTGAACTACCAGGATTTCAACCCGGCAATGCAGTCCGACTTCAGGGGCGATTTGACAGACATCTGTGCGGGTTCATGCTCAAATGTCTATATAAATTGCCCCAGCTACACTTTTTGTAGCTGCTGACTTTTAATAAACTTAAAGTGGAGTTCCACCCACTTTTACAACTCTTCAGCATCCCTCACTACACTGTGCACTGTAAACGAATTGGATATTTTTTAAAAATTTTTCTCAGCACCTACTGTATATCTGCTGTATTCATTTTTCACTTCCTCCTCCCTGGCCGTGGCCCATCGCATCATTTTCTGTTTGCAATGCCTGCTGGGAAGGGGCGGCAACTTCCTCTGAGACTGCCGTTGCTATGGTAACCTGACCTGAAACCTATTACACTGCTTGTGCTCCACTGAGCATGTGCGAGATCTGCAAGGATGAGATCCAGGAAGAAATACAGTCTGGCTTCAGATGCCCACACTTAAGATGGCTACGGCCTGCTGTAAGTTTATAAAATAACAAACTACTGCTATAAACTAACAAAACAGACCTTAGTTTACAGACTAACTTTACTAGAATACATTAAGCTTCTGTATTATAGGGGTATTTTTATTTAAAAAGTATAATTTCGGCCGGAACACCACTTTAACAACCAGTGGAACTCCTCTTTAAGATAGTCACAGCCAGAAATGCTAGGGGTGCCTTTCACAGTGGTTTCTCAGCAAAATAAAGCTTAGAGACATGGATGGATGGAGGAGTTTGCTCTGAATAATAAAAATGAATTAAATTGTATTTTTAGTTTGTGCTGCTCAGATGCTGTGTAGTTCCACTTCAACAATGAAAAACGTAATTTACTTACAGTTTTTCCTGCAAAGCTCACTTCTACAAAGGGGTCTACCAGGTTCTTCTTGTTACTATCCATCCCGAAGATCTGTTTGACATTATCAAGGACGGCGTCATCCACTGAGACACAAGAGAGAGACGGGTTACCAATGGCCATGGAGGATGAACCACCGGCCTTGGCAAATTCTCACTATCACTTACTCTGTGGCAGATCCTCTGCACGGAAGACCCGAAGAGTCAGGTGAGCTCCACGAAGAGCCAACCCGGCCGGCCGCAACAAGTTCCCTTCTATATCTTCCTTTTCTTCTACCGTTTCCTTCTTCTCAGCCTGCAGGAATATAAAGTGTCATTACTTTACAGAGAATAGAACTAATACAACCCCGGTCTAATACTCCTTCTGTGCAGGTATCTTAAAAAAAAATTTTTTTTGAAGGCACTGAACACATTGGGAACATTATTAATGCTCTGCTTGAGCTCCAGCTGATATTATGTACATATGTTCAAATATCATTGAACCCGGGCCTTAGCAGCATGGCTGAGGGGGATTCCCAGGTGCCTTTGCCTTGTAACAACACCCAGCCCTATGCATATAGATCATTAATGCCTGGTCAGGATGAATACATTACTCACCGGACAATCATCCCCAGGGCCCAGCACAAACAGGCTGACCTTCAGATAACCCTTTGCCCCAGCAGAAAAGTCCTCTGGGTCGGAAAGCAATAGCCACTTTTTCATGAAAGCGTGTTCTGCAATACAAAGGATAGGTTATATGACCTGGGCATCAAATATGTGGTTCAAGAATTCAAATGTGATATTGCCATTGGTTTTTTGGTCCTCAAGGTGGTTAGAAAGGGAATTCCTCCTGCAGGACTCTATAGAGCCATACATTTAAGGTTCCAAGAACAATGACATCATTGATATAAGGTTGACTTCCTGTCATATATATAATGCTAGCTGTACTTTATGATATTAGCCTAGACCTAGACCAAGGGTAGGCAACCTTGGCACTCTACAACAAACTACAAATTCCATTACTTTCCTTCTCTTGGGAGTCATGCCAGTGGCATTCTGTCTTCCACTGCCTCTTGGAGCTTGTAGTTCCACAACAGATGGAGTGCAGAGGTTGCCTACCCCTTGCCTAGATCAGTGTTTCTCAACCTTTTTTGGTCGCGCCACCCTTTAAAAGTATGAAAAATCTTGACGCACCCAAATTTAAAAAGTAAAAACCATAAATGTTACTTATCAATGGGAAACCTGAGCCTGGGACAATGCACATAGCCACCTTGATGCAATTAACTTCACATAAGAAGACCCTCTTAAAATCAGAGGTCCCCCCATCTCACCAGCACTTCCCCCATCATATTAGAGGTCCCCCATCACATCAGATGTCCCCTATCATATCAGAAGCCCCTCTTCACATCAGAGTCACCCCATCACATCACAAATCCCTCACCACATCAAAGCCCTCCTCCAAATCAGATGGTCCTCCATCACATCAGAAGTGACCCATCACATCAGAGGTCCCCCATCACATCAGATGTGCACCATCACATCAGAGGTCCCCTTCATGTCAGAGATCCGCCATCATGTCCCGGTTCCCCCAGTCACATAGGTCCCCTCATTACAGAGCTCCCCTAGCACACAGTCCCCTTTTCATAGCAGATATTCTTGATCACATCAAAGGTCTGCTATCACATCAGATGTGCACCATCACATCAGAGGTCCCCTAATGTCAGAGATCCGCCATCATGTCCCGGTTCCCCCAGTCACATAGGTCCCCTCATTACAGAGCTCCCCTAGCACACAGTCCCCTTTTCATAGCAGATATTCTTGATCACATCAGAGGTCCGCTATCACATCAGATGTGCACCATCACATCAGAGGTCCCCTAATGTCAGAGATCCGCCATCATGTCCCGGTTCCCCCAGTCACATAGGTCCCCTCATTACAGAGCTCCTCTAGCACACAGTCCCCTTTTCATAGCAGATATTCTTGATCACATCAGAGGTCCCCTATCACATCAGAAGCCCCCCCCCCTTTACTTTGGAGTCCCCCCAATAAATCAGATGTTCTCCATGTCATCAGAGGTCCCTCACCACATCAAAACCCTCCTTCAAATCAGATGGCCCTCCATCACTTCAGAGCCTTCCTTTGACATCAGAGGTCCTCCATCACATCAGAGGTTCCCCATTACTGTACATCAGATGTGCTCCATCACATCAGAGTTCCCCTCTCTTCTCTTTTATACTCTGTAGCTCCTGCTGGATTTTGCTTCTACTCCTCTTGCGGAGGCTTCCATTTGTGGATGGACATGTTATGGTTACACAACCTGGTCACATTGCTATAATCTTTTTATATGGACTATAAACTGAAGGACCTATGAAAAAATGGTTGTGGAACAAATCATTTGAGTTTTCATTATTTCTCATGGGGAAATTTGCTTTGATATACAAGTGCTTTGGATTACAAGCATGATTTCTGGAATGAATTATGCTCGCAATCCAAGATATTACTGTATATAAAATATGAAATAATATACGTATATGATGATGTATAATGATATTTATAAATATCTCTTATGTAACCTATACAAAGCAATATAAGACACTGGGTTGCTAAACTGTCCCTGCTCATACCAACTGATTTAATTCAAACTTTTTATTGAGCCTGACACTCCCGATTGGTTGCCTATAAGATTTACCACCAGTTTTATAAATTCAACTAACAGTGCTGTTCCTATAAACACAGGCAGAGGGCAACCTCGTTACATTATTTTCTATCTGCACAGTAGCAGCTTCATTAGGCACCTCGGTCTGTTAGTGGGTAGGACTCCCTTTCCCTTCAGAGATGGCCTTCTGCACAACACTGCTGTAAAGTGATGTTGTTTGATGTTGTTTGAGAAGTTTGGCTTTCCTCCCTTCAACCTCTCCAATTAAAGAGGACCTTCACCCATGAAAAGCACTTCTTCTCTGACTCCTCCCCCCCTTAAGTAGTTGAAAAAAAATCTATTTTTAATAATAAATACTTTTTTTTTTTTAACTTCCGCTATCCTCATCTAAGCAAGAATGACTTATTTGAAACAGTGTAGTGCTATATCAAAAATGATTACAACAGCCAAAAATGTGCAATTGTCAAAAAAAAAATGTTGCATACCCCACTGTATGCAGTGCGATAACAAAATTAATAAAGTTCCCAAAAATTATTGTTTAAAGATGCAATAACTAAATAAAATAAAAAAATACACATTTATATACCATATATATACAGTAAATAAATAAATGAATGGTGCTAATTTCTATATATAGATACTGTATCTATATAAATTTCCATGAAAGAGATCACAAAACCAGATAAAAGAGTCCCGAGAGATGCAGATCCAAAAAGAGAGGTCCCCCCTCCCCAAGGGCCAATCAGAGTGGGAGATAGGCAGCCCCCAGATCCCAGATGACAAGCACGTCACACCACCTCGGTGAAATCAGATGGGGGCTTACCAGAACTAAATCACAGCTAAAATATAGTGGTCAAAAACACTTGTATCACTCCAGGAGGATATCATTTTCCCACAGCTAGCATTCCGGTCATCAAACACCAGTTGGTCTCCCAAGCCTCCACTCCACAAAACGCCAATGCCCATACACGTGGATCAGGCAGGGTACTGTTCAAGCATCACTTCACAATATAAGGAAGAAAAAGAAACTCCCCATAGTGAAGATCAGTGATTAAAAATATAAATGTACTAAGCAAATGCACTTACAAAAGTAGCACTTCTAACATGGAAAAAAAAAACATCCATCAGACAAAAACAATGATGGCCGCAATCAGTGGCATCATATGTGATGAAACGAGCTGTGGCACCATGTTCTTTTAAAGAAGGGCTCCACCTCTAATTTACTTACCTTTGTAGAACAGGCTGATGTTAGGCTTAATGACTATAGCTGTAGGCAGGACTTTCAAGCATACCCCTTTACCTCCCCAGTGGGCAGCATTCAGCAGGAGTGATGGTAGATAGGACCTCAGGAGGACATGATATGCATATGGATGCTTCCTCTATTTATATATCAATGCCACAGTCCAAAACTATTTACATATTAATGATGCCGCTATTTACATATAAATGCAGGTTATTTACATGTAAAGACAGGGTCTGCAGGTGAGTCATCTGTACATGGCAATAGGTCAGAGCTGGGCAGCAGCAACAGAACTTTACACTTAGTTATCAGGACACAGCACGGGACTAAAACTTCAAGGGATAAGGGAATTTAAACTGGGATAGTTGGCAAGTATAAGGCTGCTGCTTTGGACCACACAACAATGATGTGGCCCAGGGTGGCTGCCCCTTTTGCCCTGCCTTAAAAATGGTCCTGACTTCTTGTCCTAGGGTGACAACACTCCCTTACTGTACTTTAATGTATCTACTGTATTAAGGAGCAGCATTGTCACCCTAGGTTGGTCCCCTAATCTGGAATACAAACATCACCCCCACCTTTTCTCCTTGGGTCTGGGTTAGGGACGGAGGGGTTCCAAAGTTCTAACCATTTTTGCCCCCTCTGTTATCTCTTTTTTATTTTGTGTTCTGTTTACTCATATTGTAGTTTTGTATGTAAAATAAATAATAAAATAATCAGAAAGCCTTTGCCTTATGCTGAACTCTCTGTATCCCCCATCCTTTGACTGTAAATCTTGAAGCGGAAAACCAAACCCTCTGCATATCTTCTATAATGGAGGCTCCACTGGCTAACCACACAATAAGCAGGATGGATATTTCATCTATCAAAAATAAATCTCATCCTGAGTAAGGGAGAAATCAATATTAGCAACTTGTGCTTGTGGCTTCTCATGTAAGAATCTCAGATAATCTATCTGTTCAGTCTGGGGACAGGATTCAGTTAGAGTGCTCTTATACCGGACCAGTGAGGAATACAGGCTTAGGGGAACTCTACATGTTTTTAAAGGGGTCTATTTATAAAAGAAAAAAAAATTCTATGCAAATGTGTCAATCATGCGCACCGCTGTCATGAATCTTCACTGTAATTTGCCTAACACTTTTTTTCTAGGATCATCAGCACCATCTAGTGGCAATAACACTGTATTTTCCTGTTTGAGGTATTTCAGGAAAATAATGCATTATGGCCACTAGATGGACCTGACAAATCTAGGAAGTAAACGTATTAAGAAAATTATGGCAAAGACTAGTAATGGCCGTGCAAATTAACCTTCTATGAGGAGGTGAGTTGCTATCTAGATAAAGGAAGGCCAGTAGACGTGGTGTATCTGGATTTTGCAAAAGCATTTGACACCGTTCCCCATAAACGTTTACTGTACAAAATAAGGTCCGTTGGCATGGACCATAGGGTGAGTACATGGATTGAAAACTGGCTACAAGGGTGAGTTCAGAGGGTGGTGATAAATGGGGAGTACTCAGAATGGTCAGGGGTGGGTAGTGGGGTCCCCCAGGGTTCTGTGCTGGGACCAATCCTATTTCATTTGTTCATAAACGATCTGGAGGATGGGATAAACATACTAAGCTAAGCAGGGCAATAACTTCTCCGCAGGATGTGCAAATCTTGCAAAAAGATCTGAACAAATTAATGGGGTGGGCGACTACATGGCAAATGAGGTTCAATGTAGAAAAATGTGGCATAATGCATTTGGGTGGCAAAAATATGAATGCAATCTATACACTGGGGGGAGAACCTCTGGGGGAATCTAGGATGGAAAAGGACCTGGGGGTCCTAGTAGATGACAGGCTCAGCAATGGCATGCAATGCCAAGCTGCTGCTAACAAAGCAAACAGAATATTGGCATTAAAAAGGGGGATCAACTCCAGAGATAAAACGATAATTCTCCCGCTCTACAAAACTCTGGTCCGGCCGCACCTGGAGTATGCTGTCCAGTTCTGGGCACCAGTCCTCAGGAGGGACGTACTGGAAATGGAGCGAATACAAAGAAGGGCAACAAAGCTAATAAAGGGTCTGGAGGATCTTAGTTATGAGTAAAGGTTGTGAGCACTGAACTTATTCTCTCTGGAGAAGAGACGCTTGAGAGGGGATATGATTTCAATATACAAATACCGGACTGGTGACCCCACAATAGGGATAAAACTTTTTCGCAGAAGAGAGTTTACCAAGACTTGTGGCCACTCATTAAAATTAGGAGAAAAGAGGTTTAACCTTAAACTACGTAGAGGGTTCTTTACTGTAAGAGCGGCAAGGATGTGGAATTCCCTTCCACAGGCGGTGGTCTCAGCGGGGAGCATTGATAGCTTCAAGAAACTATTAGATAAGCACCTGAATGACCACAACATGCAGGGATATGTAATGAAATACTGACACATAATCACACATAGGTTGGACTTGTTGGACTTGTGTCTTTTTTTCAACCTCACCTACTATGTAAATGATTGACATATTCGCACAGTAAAGTGTCTGTCTAAATTATTTTACAATTTTAACCACAAACCTCCCTCTCTCCCTCTATACCATTTCCCCAAATTATTATTATTTTTTATCTTTCTCCTATTGTTTATCTTGTTAGCATAATACAGTCTTTTTTACTCCCTGCGACATCATCATCAGGCTAGTAAAATTCTTGAAAGGGGAGCTACTCGTAGTTCTTATTAACAGGGAGAAGCCCAAAGAACTACATCTGCTAAGGGTCTTTTCCCTGCAGTGTGTTGGCAGGCTTTTTGGAGTCAAGAGTATGTGGGAAATATGTACTGTATATGCAAGTGGAGTAGGACAGAGATGGGAGCAAGTGTAGTTCATAGCCCCCAACTGCTCTCATTTAAAGGAACTGTCCCCCTTTTAGAACCAAATCTGTCTTTCCTTCACTCCCTCTCAGATGTCTCTCTATTTGGTCTGATATATAGACCTCATTAACAAAATGCAATAGGTAACTACTAGAATTGTTATATCACACTAAACCAACCTCTAAATTAGCCTTTTTCAACCAGGGTTCCTCCAAAGTTTGTTAGGGGTTCCTTCTGAGTTTATTTGGGGTTCCTGGGGTTTCTTTCAGAGTTTGTTAGGGGTTCCTCCGGAGTTTACTAGGGGTTCCTCCAGAGTTTGTAAGGGGTTCCTCCAGAGTTTGTTAGGGGTTCCTCCGGAGTTTACTAGGGGTTCCTCCAGAGTTTGTTAGGGGTTCCTTTGGAGTTTATTAGGGGTTCCTGGGGTTTCTTTCAGAGTTTGTTAGGGGTTCCTCCGGAGTTTACTAGGGGTTCCTCCAGAGTTTGTGAGGGGTTCCTCCAAAGTTTGTTAGGGGTTCCTTTGGAGTTTATTAGGGGTTCCTGGGGTTTCTTTCAGAGTTTGTTAGGGGTTCCTCCGGAGTTTACTAGGGGTTCCTCCAGAGTTTGTAAGGGGTTCCTCCAGAGTTTGTTAGGGGCTCCTGGGATTCCTCCAGAGTTTATTAGGGGTTCCTCCAGAGTTTTCTAGGGGTTCCATTAGAAGAGAATATTGGAAGATAAATTTCCTGCCTACAAGGAATGCCAATGTAAGAGGCCATGTCTACATTGAATAACAATGTAGCGGGTCATGTCTACACTGAACACCGAAGCAAGGGGTCACTTCTACATCAAACACTAATGTAAGGGGTCACATCTACATTGAACACCAATGTAAGGGGTCACATCTACATTGAACACCAATGTAAGTGGTCAAGTCTACATTGAACACCAATGTAAGGGGTCACATCTACACTGAAAAACAATATAAGGGGTCACGTCTACACTGAAAAACAATATAAGGGGTCATGTCTACATTGAACACCAGTGCAAGGGGTCACTTCTACATTGAACACCAATGTAAAGGGTTACATCTCCATTAAACACCACAGTAAGGGGTCACATCTACATTGAACCCCAAAGTAAGGGGTCACTACAAATCTCACCATCTGTGTTTCTTTTCTGATCATTATTTATATTTGTCTATTTTCATGATATATCTGTAAATATTTATTTTATTTAAAAGTCTCTACAAGCTAATGAGCACACTAATGTATCATGAGCTGTAGGACTTATAATTTTGCAGGGGTTCCCCGAGACTGGAAAAATATTTCCAAGGTTCTTCTGTGATAAAAAGTTATTACATTTGTAGTTATAATAAGCCAGTGTAAAGGAAAAGTGATAGTACATGTGGATTTAAACAATCATATTTTGAGTATTAATTCTTCATGGTTTACAGGTATGTCCTTTAAGTACATTCTTTGTACCAAAAGCTGTCCCTACTTCTCAGCTTGGGATGTTGGGTGGTATGGCTGCTATTTAGTACAGACAGTAGGGCTGACAGCCCTTTTGGACCTGAGTGTAGCAGAAGCACTGTGCTGTCAAATGTTGTGGAAATTTTTATTAATGTATATTGTCAGATGTCCCCCGGTGTCAGTTTTGCTGCAATATGCTCATGCGAGTGTATTCGCACATACAGACGTCGGTGGAAGACCGTTGATTGCGGAAACCTTCCCGTGGGCACGGCAGATCTGTTCGCCCTTTAAGGGATGTTCGTTTATTCCTCACCAAGAGAATGGCCACCTCATGGCGACTGCATCAACGCTCCTAGCAAACAGATCTGTGTACATTGGAACAATAGCATAACCATACGAAAGGCAAATAGACTGTGCACTTTGCAAAGTGCAGTTGCCCTCTGCAAGTGCAGTTGCTCCAGAGCTTAGTAAAAGGAACGATAATATTCAGTGAAAAAGACAGGAATCAGGATGATGTGTCATTCGGCAAGTCAAACAGATGCAGTGAACTGCAAGCAATGACCATGATGTCTGGCTGACCCTGGAACAGCTTGAAACCAATGGTTGGATGTGGATTGCTGTGTACCATTAAAAAGATTTATGGCTTCAGAAGTGGCTTGAGGTTTCTATCTGAGCAAGTCAAATGCCAATCCATGGTGGCATACTACCACATGTATGCTGCTATGTTGGCAGCAGGAAATGGAAAATTGTATCAAATACTTACTGTAATTTTTCTTTCCTGGTGTCAATCCAAGGAGGCATACCACCACATGTATGCTGCCATGTTGGCACTAGGAAACGAAACATATCAAATACTTACCGTAATTTTCCTTTCCTGGTGTCAATCCAAGGCGGCATACCACCACATGTATGCTGCCACGTTGGCACCAGGAAAATGGAAAATTGTATCAAATATTTACCTTAATTTTCCTTTTCTGGTGCCAATCCATGGCAGCATACATATGGTAGTCATTTCCACCATGGGACCTATAAGCGGACATTGTCATTCAGAAATAAACAATCAGCAGATATCTACAGAACACAAGTACACGTGCAATGGCTACCATCATCCTCAGTGACCAGGTGCCTAAATATAATTTATTGCACTTTTCTATACCCCCAACAATGTTTATTGTTGTTTTGTCCTGTCTAGGACATCCAAATACCTGGGCATAAAAAATAGCACTTACTTGGCTCTCCGTAAATCATTCCAACATCCATCTGTATGGAGAGAAGAGATGATGCTGTAGTTATTCCAACACTCTTTAAAATATTACCACAAAAAACCTGCCCAATTGCCAGCCACTTGTCCAATAGGAGTGCCTTGCTGGTGACTAAGTAACTTCCATTTGGACAAGAGGCCAGCAGGTTGCCAGTCTCCATAACAAAGACAAAATAATCTCAGATGGGGCACTAAAGGGAACTCTGGACAAGGGAAGTCATATCAAGCTCCTAGTGGTTCCTGCTCTAACTGCTGATCTTACAGACCAGGTTCACTTTAAAGAGGAAATTAAAGTGGTTGTAAACCCACAAACAAAAAAAAGGAAAAAATAATCTGCAAGACAAAGGCATAATGAGCTAGTATGCATAGCATACTAGCTCATTTTGTATTACTTACCTTAGATCGAAGCCCCTGCATCGGTCCTCGTTCACCGCTCCGGCCGGCGACATTGCTCCCGGAGTTACTTCCAGGTATCGCTGGCTCCGGCGCTGTGATTGGCCGGAGCCCTGATGACGTCACTCCCATGCATTCGCACGGGAGCCTCTGGTAACGGCACAGTCTAACTGAAGCAACGGCACGTACTGCCATTGCTTCAGTGCCCATGTGCCAATGACGTCGGCACATGCAGATACAGGGGATACCTCCTAAACCATGCAGGTTTATGAGATATCCAGGGTAGCTACAGGTAAGCCTCATTATAGGCTTACCTGTAGCAAAAAGTGGTTGTAAAGGGTTTACAACCACTTTAACTCCGGAAGCTGTGCCCTATAAGTGGCCACTAAATGGCAAAAAGCTAGTCACCATTATTGGCTGTGATCTCCTTGCAGCTGATCTTTCACCACTACTGAATGATCATGACTGTGCCTCTGTGTGGAGGCAGCCATGTTGGTGGAGGCAGGACTTTGCTTCCTCATATCAGAGCCTCTAGTGAGGAGAACAGTGAGCAGCACAGTAATGACATCACTCAATCTCACTCCATATCTCTTGAGGCTACCCGTTAGAGGCAGCTGTGCCTTAGATCTCACACTGCAGCTATACAGCTATGAGGACATAGTCAGAGAAGGTGCTTAGGCACACTCACATACTGGGAAGTGCACTGTTATTCAGGAAGAATTCCAGACAAAGGGTACATTTGTTCAGAATACTGCTTGAGCACAATTAACCTTTTAAAATCTAGCAAATCTTTACATTTTGAAATCATGTGCACCCTAAATCCACAGCTACATGTAGATACAAACTTACCCGAAATTCTCCAATAACGGAGTCTGTCCTGAGGGAGCGGGAGTCAAGCACCTGAATACAGAGAATGTGAACAAGGTGAGCACAATGCAATACTGCAGATTCCTGACAAAACCTCAACCACACCATTTTGGTATATACTGTAAATATTATTACGAAACTGCTCAGTGCATTAGGTTTACGCGTCGGATGTCAGCAGTGACATGTCCGCTGACATCCGACGGTGACATGTCTGCTGACATCCGATCCGCCCCGATCCGCAAAATCCAGACGGATGGATGTCCTATTTTCCATCTGTCTGGCGGATTGGATGAAAACGGACAGGCGGTCCATAATCATCCGATCCCCCCATAGGGGAGAGCGGACTCTTTGACAGATCCGTCCCTGCACGGTGGGGTGCAGAGACGGACTTGTCATCCGCCGGCTCAGCAGGGATCAACGGAACGATCCCCGCTGAGCAAGCGGAGTAGTAAAAACGGACAGCCCCGTGTGAAAGGGGCCTTACCAAGAATTTTATTCAAGTACAGGAACGTCATCTGTGATACACTTGTCTCTGAGATACACTTGTCTCTGTTACACACTTGTTTCAAGAAATGTTCTTTTATAAACTGTCCTGCTAACCTAAAGTGGTATGACACCCAAATGGCTAAAATGTATGTAACTCTGTTCAGAAGGTCTTCTGATTTAAGCACCTCTACTAGACAGCACAACTAATGGTAATACTGACCTATAATCACACACATAGGTTGGACTTGATGGACTTGTGTGTTTTTTCAACCTCACCTACTATGTAACTATGTAACTATGTAACCAGGGTGGTAATAGCAATTAAAAAAAAAAGGCTGAAATTCTGCAGGTGCACCCCTGGGCACCCCACATGGCTTTCAGCAACTGCATATGTTCAAGTGCAACTCGACTTTTATTTTGAATCAGCCAAATACATTTCTGGTTGTATCAAAACAAAAGGTGCTCAATGCCATTAATTTTCTTTAAAAAGTAGCCACAGCCTGAGTAGAAAAGCCAATCCCTGGTCAGCAGCTGTAGAGTAGGACACTTGCTCTCTTGGTAGCAGAGGTCTACATACCCCCTGCTGACTTGGACCCATAGCTCATGCTCCTTGCTGATTGGAGAATTCTGGCTCTAATTTACAGGGGTGTGTCCGGCCTGCAGATCTGCAGAGAAGCCACTGCTTCTACACAGAAAGCAGGGGTCCTTCTTTGCAGCCGCTGGCAGGGGGTTGGCTTTTTTTTTCTTGCTGTGGCTACTTTCTAAAGCAAATTAACTGAAAGTCTTTCAACATATCTTGCTTTGATGCAACTGGAATACTTTTAGCTTATTTGAACTGAAAGTTCAACTCAAATCTATCCAAAGCTAAAATAAAGTTTGGTCTATAATGGCTCTCTTAACAAACATGAAATGGCAGTAGAAATATATGCTAATAGTTCATTCTTTAGAGTGACTTGACATAAATATATGTATGCTTGTGCAGGCCGGGCATGCATGTTTTTGGACTGAACAGATACCTCCCTGGGCACTGGATCTTTCTGGGGGATAAACATCAATAAGAAAAGGTAAATCAATTTTGGAACATCTGCAGAGGTAATCAATTCCTAATCTGACCATAGGAGAACTGGGCTGGGGGGCAGGTAGGGCATTTGCAGGTAGGGTCCCACCCACCGGCCAGTACTAATGAGACATGTTGAGCTGGTGGCCCCGAGTAGAGATGCCTTACCATTCAAACATTAATCAAAGTGGGACCTGCAGCCAATGACACATGGTGGGCAGAGAGAAGTCTTGCAGCACCAACTTCCTTTCAGACTCTGAAATGTCATGTGACCAAATGCCAAGAGCTGCAAAGTAAGCTGATGCTGGAAGGTGTTAAAATGGTTGTCACAATAAACCATGAGCTTTAGCAACACCCGACTTTTACTGTGCCCACCAATTATTGAGGTCCCATGGCACACTTTGAGCGGTATGCTTACACACACAAAAATCTGCCCCTGCCATAAAAGAGCTATTGGGTTGTGCCCCCCCCAAGATCAAAGGCTTCCAGGCTTCCTCCGAGTCTGACCAAACTAGATTGTCCAACACTACTATAGCTGGTCTACCATCTCTCAATGACAAGGCAGCCACACTATGAACTGGATACACAGACTCAGGCCCAAAATACACATATCTTGTAGTTCTGCACATATAATAATAACAATAATTTTAACTGCGGAAACACCCAAACTATGTACGTAAGACACAAAAAAACATCCATTTAAAATTCTATGACCCACATCAATGGCCAGGGGAAAACCCAGGCAATTTATTAATTTCGACCAACTGACCTAAGGACTGCAGAGTCCCCACAGATAAACATTTTCTGAGCCAACTGCAACAAACCTAATTGTGTCTTTGGCATCCTTAGACCAAGCAATAAGGTGTGGGTGGAACCAAACAAAGCATAGAGACCGCTGACCTAGGCCATTTCTGGTAGATACTTACCGTAAGGAACACGGGTTCATCAAAGAGGTCAGATGGAGATTCAAAGAAGTTAAAAAAAAATGTCTGTAAAAAGAGGAAAGGGGATCAGTTAGATGTGCAACAAATGACCAGGAACAGCAGGCTGGAGGTATTAACACATTGAACTAATGGTATTTATTTGGTATGGACTTTAATGGACAGTGTGATGCATAGCAGACTTTATTTATTTGGAGATATCTTACAGCTTACCCGCTGACCCTAAACTCGTCATGTAAAATACCATCTCAGTCTCATTTATATCTGCCTGGCATTTGGTTTAAAAGGTAACATTTAGCCATTTGTAATGTCTAGAAAGATTAGAACCTCAGTCAAGTTTTTATTACCGGTCTCCATAGGTTCTGTTGACCATTGTCACTGTAAAAGAAAAGGAATAGAGATTTTTTTCCAATTGGGGACAGCTAATTGCTGTAGATAAGTAAGTAGAGAACTGTCTTAGTAGACATTTCCTCTTACATCCTCTTTAGTCTCAAGGCTGGGTTGTGCCACCCATTAGGTCAATTGAGGTGGCTGCCTCCGATAGCACTCAAGAAGGCTTGGTGGTGGTGGTGGGGGGGGGCACTGAAGCCGGAGTATCCATATTTGACTCTCTGTGCACTGTGCAACTAAATAACGCTGAGCTTTGTAAAAATCAAAGGCTCAGCATTACTGAGTTCCTGCCCAGCACCGTGTGACACCAGCCTGCACTTTTAACAGGCTCAGCGTTACTAAACTGACTGAGTGTGTGTGTTTGTGTCACCACCTGGTGGCCATCTTTGTCACAGAAGGAGGGTGGGGGGGTTGTACGCCAAAAATGCCGACCACATCTGCTCCCCAGTACAGCCCTGTCTCTAGAACAGAAGATCATGAGAAATCTCCTGAACAGGACACATACAGGAATTTTAACCCTACCCCTTTATATTCAAAGCTGAAAAACACATTCTGGCCTTACATATACACTATATTGTCAAAAGTATTGAGGCACCTGTCTTTACAAGCACATGAATTTTAATGGCATCCCAGATATTGATGAGCGGGTTTGGGGCTCCGACCTGAGCTGTCAGTTTAGTGGTGTGTACAAGGCTTAAAGCTTTATAACGGGCTTTTCAGTATTTACAAAGCCAGTTAATAAGCATTACTTATGCCGTGTACACACGGTCGGACTTTTCGGCTACAAAAGTCCGACAGCCCGTCCGACAGACTTTCGACGGACTTTTGGCGGACTTGCGGCAGACTTTTTAACGAACGGACTTGCCTACATACGATCACACAAAAGTCCGACGGATTCGTACGTGATGACGTACACTGGACTAAAATAAGGAAGTTGATAGCCAGTAGCCAATAGCTGCCCTAGCGTGGGTTTTTGTCCGTCGGACTAGCATACAGACGAGCGGATTTCTGGGTCCGGCGGAGTTACGACGTAAAGATTTGAAGCATGTTCCAAATCTAAAGTCCGTCAGATTTGCGGCTGGAAAAGTCCGCTGAAAGTCCGGGGAAGCCCACACACGATCGGATTGTCAGCCAGCTTTAGTCCGTCGGCGTCCGTCGGACTTTTGTAGACAAAAAGTCCGACCGCGTGTACGCGGCATTACAGAGCCAGTTATAAAGGAGTTTTGCTTATTGACTGGCTTTGTGAGTACTCCATTATAGCTGGCTTTGTGAGTACTCCATTATAGCTGGCTTTGTGAGTCATGCTTTATAACTGGCTTTGTAACCACTACTTTATAAGTTTTTAAAGGGAACTGCACTTTATAACAGGGTTTGGTAACTTGTTCTAAAGTAGTAGCTCCCAACCCTGTTATAAGGCTACATTTGCACACGTGTTTAGGCACAATGCAAATGGCAGGGGCAGGTATCTGCTGATTCCTACTGCTGTTTAGGACACCTGTGAGTGGCAAGCTGCATTGCCTTTTGTGTATTCTGAAAGTGCAAGAATCTCAGGGCTGATCTGAGGTGTGAAGGTGCAAAGCTCAGTGGATTTACATAGTTACATAGTTAGTAAGGTTGAATAAAGACACCAGTCCATCCAGTTCAACCTGAGTGAGTGTGGGTCTACAACCCTGACCCTTGTCCCTAACCCTGAACATCGCACACTCACATCAATCCCTACCCTCAATCCAAGGTCCCCATTCATATACTAGGGCCAATTTTGTACAGAAGCCAATTAACCTACCAGCATGTCTTTGGAGTGTGGGAGGAAACCGGAGTACCCGGAGGAAACCCACGCAGGCACAGGGAGAACATGCAAACTCCAGGCAGGTAGTGTCGTGGTTGGGATTCGAACCAGCGACCCTTTTTTACTGCTAGGTGAGAGTGCTAACCACTGCACCACTGTGCCGCCCAGATTTCTTACTATTATTCAAGTGGTTTACAGAATTTACTTTATAAAGATTCCTTTACGTGTGCAGTTGTCTGTTTTTTTTGTTTTTTTTTTTTTATGTATCTGGCACTCTCAATTTCTTTGAAAACATTTTGCCCTTGCATTAGAGCAACCCTCATTTTGTGCTGCTAAGTTCATACTATTTTCAGGACTCCGCCATCAAAACCAGAGTTACAGTAATCAAATCCACACATCCTGGAACCCCACATCCCATCATCAACCGCCCCCGCAAAATGCCGCTAACCCCCCCCCCCTCCCGGGCTGCTCAGTCTAAAATGCCCAAACCTATTTTTTTCCCCAGTCCGGGCCTGCATCCAACATTTGTTGGCGGAAAGTTGGACAACAATTGTCTGATGGGGCGTACTAATGGTCGGATTCTAGGCAAACAGCCTGTCATCACACAATTCCCTGCCGAAAATCCGATCGTGTGTACGAGGCTTTAGACTGGGATGTCCTTAAAATTCATGTGTGTGTAAAGGCAGGTGTCCCAATACTTTTGGTAACATAGTGTATTTGTTTAAGCAGAGTCCCTAGAGTCCCTAAAGAATCAATTGTTGGGTGTTGCAATATTTTATTTTTTGGTAAATACATTAGATACCAAAGATACCAAAGCTGTAAAACTGCAAACGCCTGTGGAACGGCAACAAACTACGGTTCATTAAATTATGCATAGGTGACGCTTTAAGGCTGGATTCACACCTATGCATTTTTTTGTGCTTTTTGCATTTTGCAGATTTACACTACAGATCGTGTTCCATAGGAAACAATGTTAAATGGACTCTAGTGCAAATCTGCAAAATGCAAAAAGCACTAAAACTGCATAGGTGTGAATCCAGCCTAAAAGCCTTTACAGGTTACGAGTTTGGAGTTACACAGGAGGTATGATACTGGAATTACTACTCTCACTCTGGTGTTCCAGCAATAACTCACATGTGCGGTGCGCTCCGCCATTTACATGTGCATGAGAGACTTACGTACGCGTTCGCATTTGCGCATGAGCACAGGGGGAATAAAAACATTTTTTTTTTTTTTTTTATAACCGTACCTTTTAATTTTCTTTTTTTTAATCAACTTTATTGCTATCACAAGGGATGAACCACATCCCTTGTGATAACATGGGCCGTGACAGGTCCCCAGACCCTATATCTCTCCTTTGGCCTCCAATTCAGCCAATCAGACACAGATCGGTCTAATCGGCTAGTTCACTGGGCGTAACAGGCCAGTAACCAAAGAACCGAAACTGGAAGTGATTAAATCCTCAACGCTTCCGGTTTCTGGTGTCACAGAGGAAAAGGAACAATGTCAGTTCCTTTCACTCTGTCTTGGGCATCAGATGCGGCCAATCGCATCATCACTGGGCTCTCCCGTCCCATTGGTAAAAGAAGCGGTGGCAGGGGACACTCCACCTGTAAAAGTGATCCAGCAACTGTATAGCCGATTGCATAAATTTTACATACTAGAGCAGGGGTCTCAAACTGGCGGCCCCCCAGCTGTTGCGAAACTATAAGTCCCATGAGGCATTGCAAGGCTGACAGTTAAAAGCATGACTCTCACAGGCAGAAGCATGATGGGACTTGTAGTTTTGCAAAACAGATGGAGGGCCGCCAGTTTGAGACCCCTGTACTAGAGAATCACCATCTGGAAAGATTGATACCATGGTTGGAACTGCAACTATGATCCTGATAAACTTCAACCGGAGGCGGTATATAGATGACGTCACAGTGGTCACACAATACCGCGGGGTAGGAGCAGATAGCTCTACATCCACCCGAAGAGTTCTGAGTGCACGAGTGCATACCACACGAGTGACAAGGCAATTTGTGAGGACCCAGCAGCCCAGTTTTGAAGGACAGTTTTGTCCCACCGCAGGAGAGGCATCGACATCGTACAGCCCGTGCAAGGACCGAACGGGACACAACAATAATGACTCAGAACAGTGTGGTAATGTATTGAAGCACTTCCTCCTTTCTCCCCTGAATCACAGGTCAGTGATTGCTGGAAAAAACTGGATGATACAAAAGCTACCTGATTGCCCAAATAGAAAGCTATTAGAACTATGCACAACAGCATTGGATAAAACAGACTAACCAGTATTCTGAAATTGCAATCAGTTTACAGTTGGATACATGCTGAGCTATTGATATTTTTCATTTTTTTTCTGGATATGGAATATTGCCCCATTAATCTTTTGGAAGACATTATAATCAGCTGGAATATTTCTTCTTATTACCAAAACAACTCTGTTTGTCCCTTTTTAGAACGGCACTACGTCAATCATATATCAGCAGGAACTACATTATGTCTACAGAGAAAATGTGAAGGCTATCTATCCAGGATTGCTTTGATTTACTAATCAAGGGCACACTATTTGACTAAACTCAGCGTTAATATCTAGTTGTCAGTCAGCGAGTGTCATTTCTTGTGCACTTCCAACATTGACCAATAGAGTTTCTTCATGATTCAGGGATATCATGAATATCGCCATCCCCCGGGGGCCATTCACAATGAAACTGCAATATATATTTTTTCCTTGTTGGAATTAGGAATTTTTTTTCGATGTTTTTTCTCCACATGCTGCAAGAGCATTTATGCGATTTTGTCACATGTCAGTTTCATTGTGAATGGTTGACTGGCGTCCGGACTTTCTGTGTTTTGGTTTGTTGATTGTCTTTTTGTGTAATGTCCTACATGTGTGTTTTTCCTGTTTTTTGAATGTTTTCACAATATCATCCTTCTCGAGCATTCTTATCTTTTGAAGAGAACCTTGAGAAGTATGCTGTATGAAACTGTACCTTTATTCAAATTCACATTTTAAATTTATGTGGTCTGTGTCCGCATTGGGACTAATAAACTTTGTAATTTTATAGAATCCATTTAGACCCTGACTTTTTGTTGCAGAAGTAGCCGCTTGTGGATCGTTGTAGCAATACCAGGGCATTCCTCCCCCTTTTTTGTATGTTTGGTCTGTTTGGCTACAGCAACAATACCACACTAATGGGGCGTACACACGGTCGGACTTTTCAGCTACAAAAGTCCGACAGACTTTCGACAGACTTTCGACTGACTTTTGGCGGACTTTCAACAGACTTTCTAACGACCGGACTTGCCTACACACGATCACACCAAAGTCCGACAGATTCTTATGTGATGACGTACACTGGACTAAAATAAGGAAGTTGATAGCCAGTAGCCAATAGCTGCCCTAGCGTGAGTTTTTGTCCGTTGGACTAGCCTACAGACGAGCGGATTTCTGGGTCCGGCGGAGTTACGACGTAAAGATTTGAAGCATGTTCCAAATCTAAAGTCCGTCAGATTTGGAAAAGTCCGCTGAAGGTCCAGTGAAGCCCACACACGATCAAATTGTCCGCCGGATTTGGTCCGTCGGCCAAGTCCGGTCGAAAAGTCAGACCGTGTGTACGCGGCATTAGGCTTCAAGCACACAAGACGCCGGTGCAAACTCTGCTGAACACATGTTTTTAAAAGCTGAAACCAGCGTTTAGAAACGCCCGTTTTGCCGCGTTTGCATGCCGCTTTTAGCTGCGTTTTACCGCGTCTGCGTCTAGAAGCGTTTAGTTAAGATATCAAAAACCCTCCCCGAGCAATTTTCTGTAGCAGGGAATGACATTTTGTGACCCAATTTTGGGGCCCCATACCTCAAGGCCACTTGGTGCTAGGAACCCCAACTTTGGATATGTTGTAGTGCCAGTTCCATTGTGTCTGCACACTAAATTTGGGGTTCCTCTGAGATACGGGGCCCCAAAGTCAGGTCACAAAATGTCATTCTCTGCTGCAGAAAAGTGCTTGATATTTTCCGACCCGAATTTGGGGCCCCGTATCTCGGGGCCACTTAGTGCTAGGAACCCCAACTTTGGATATGTTGTAGTGCTAGTTCCACTGTGTTCCTAGCACTAAGTGGCCCCCGAGATATGGAGCCCCAAAGTCAGGTCGCAAAATGTCATTCTCTGCTGCAGTTTACCATCATATTTCTGTGTTTTCTGGTCCAAAAAATTGGGTTCCTTTAAAAACACTTATAAACGCAAATGTGGCTAAATGCGGTACCGCCTGAAACGTGGAAAACTTTTGCGTCTGAACCCATTTTTTGCTTCTGGAAAAACGAGGTTAAACGCAACTGCCTAAAAACGAGACTGTGTACATGGACACATAGGATAACATTGAATGAGTTCAGGGGCAGTTGAAAAAAGTGTCCAACTGCCTCTGATAGCGCGTTTAACAGCGTCTCGTGTGCATGAGGCCTTACGTATGCAGGATAAAGGTGGTTAAAAATTTAATTTTCACCATCTATTTTTGGTTCAGCAGTACTCTTTTTTTCCCTTTCTCCCCTTGTTTTGCGGTATATATATGGCCTACAGGTGGGAAATGATTGAACTGATCATCACTGAACATTACAAGGGAAAAGTGCAATGTTTTGGGGCCACACAAGACCCCTTCATCAGGCAAGAGATTGCATGTCTGTTATATGATCTCTTTTATAAATATATACGCTAAGATGCATAGATAGCTGGCTCTTATCCCTTGCGGGGAGCATGTCAGCTTCCCGACCCTCTGCATTCAACTTGCCAGTGCTTGTCTCAGGAGAATGCCTGGAGCTGGAAATAAACTCTATCAATGCAGCCATCTCTTTGCTAGCTGCATTGTCAGACAGCCGTGGAGCTAGGGTTGCCACTTCATCCCTTTAAACCTGAACACATATTAATTACACAGGTTGTCTGGCTGATTAAGGTGGTAATCAGGGCCGTTTTTAAGGCAGGGCAAAAGGGGCAGCTGCCCTGGGCCCTGTCATTGTTGTGGGGCCCAAAGCAGCTTCCTCATACTTGCCAACTATCCTGGTTTAAAGTCCCTCGTCCCTTGAGGTTTTAGTCCTGTGCTGTGTCCCAATATCTCAGTGTGAAGTGCTGCTACTAATGCTGCCCAGCTCTGCCCTATTGTTGTGTACAGATGACCTGCAGACCCTGTGTTTACATGTAACTTACCCGTACTCATATGTAAATAGCGGCGGCCGGCAGCATTGATATGTATATCATGCCTCCCTGAGGTCATATCTTCAGTAATCTCTAGCAACCAATCAACAACCAGAAATCATGTGCTGTAATCTCTAGCAACTAATCAGTGAGCCGTAATGTGTGCTGTAACCTCTAGCAACCAGTCAGTGAGTGGTAATGATACACTGTAACCTCTGACAACCAGTCAGTGAGTGGTAATGATACACTGTAACCTCTGACAACCAAACACAATAGCTGTCTGATCTGGTTTGGTAAACTGATTTTGAGTCTAGCTGCTATTTATTGTATGTCTCAAAGCAGGTGGAGAGCAAAACTGCAGGGGGGGGGGGGCAAGAAAAGTTTTGCCCAGGGTCCACTCAATATTAAAGATGGCCCTGGTGGTAATTAAACTCACTTGGTGCCTCAGAACCTGTGTAATTTTTTATGTGTTTGGGTTTAAAGGGATGAGGTGGCAACCCTACGTGGAGAGAGAGGGGGTGTCTTGTCTGAGCATGTAGCTAGCCTTCCACAGCAAGTAGGAAGATGGTAAAGTACTACATACACTTTTTTCCTTGTGGGGACAGAACACCATGATAAAAGAAAGAAATGAGACTTCTTCTTTAATGTGAAGGCAGTCCATCATAAAAAAGGGTCAGATCTTTAACACTAGAAAAACAAACACACCTTCCCATCCGGCCTATAGCAGAATGACGGCCGGGCTTTGGCTTTACCATATGACAACCTCTCAGAAAGCGCTGCTTGCTGGGCCATGTATCGGCGAGATCTGTCACCGGATGTGCACATTGGACACAGCCAATGGCTGATCAGTATACCGGCTCGCTGCCGGTACCATGTGATCACTGTGACCAATCACAGCAGGTCACATGACAGTTGTAAACAACGGATGGCTTCCTTTCATGCCATCCATTATGTACAATTGTGTTGCTAGCTGTGATCAGCTGTGGTCAATGTGATGGTACAGAAAGGGCCAATCACAGCCCATCTGTACCATTTGATTAGCTTTGACCAATCACAGCTAATCACAACAAAAGAAACTGAATAAATCAGTTTTGTTCAGTAAAATGCACGTATTTCACTGCTATTAACAATTATAATGTGTGGAAAAAAAATCCTGATCACTTTCCTAAAATAGTACAATGAAAAAAGTAAAAAAAAATCTAATAGAAAAAAAAAAAAAATAGAAAAAAAGTATTAATTTTTTTTTTTTTAGTACTGTCACCAGTCAGTATCCCTAATCACCTCCACACCAGTTATACGATGACACTGTACTGCACTGGTGACAGTATGTAAAAGAAAATGTGAAAAAAAATGTATTTCCTAATTTTCCCAAAAATGATGACAAAAAATTACAACTTCAAAAAACCTCCTACTAAATACCTTGGACTGTCTACTTTATAAAAAGGCATCATTTGGGGGGTATTTGTGCTGCCCTGCCATTTTAGGACCTCAAGAAATTAGATAGGCCATTAGTTCACCAGGATTGATCAATTTTCAGATACAGTATATACTAGTGATGGCGAACCTATGGAACACGTGCCACAGCTGCCACGCAGCGCCCTCTCTGTGGGAGCGCAAGCAGTCCAGTGATCATAAGGTAGAGGGAGATCCATGGAGAGTACCGGTTCCAAAAAGCAGCGAGGTCGAGGTGCGGAAATCTATCTGCACATGGTGAGTGAGTGGGCAGCCCCGCAGCCTCCGCGGGAAAAGTGAGCAGATAGGCTTGAGAGCCCGGGAGGGAGAAAAGAGCCTCATCGCCCCCTTGACCCCCCGTAGAGGGGAGCAGCGGGAACAGAATCCCCAGCACCCTCCAGAGCCTGGATTTCTCAAACCTTCTCTCTACTAAAACTTGAACAGTGAGGCCCAGAGAACAGGCTGCCTAAGGGCCCGGAAGACGAGGACGGGCGGGAAGTGCAGGCTGCGAGGGAGCCGCTGGAAGGAACAGAGCAGAAAGCACACGGAGATTGCCATGGATGGTACTAGGCACGATCATACAGAGACCTACCTGCAGAAAGAAACAAGGACAGGGGGGGGGGCAGAGAAGGGACTGTAGAACCCTCATCCCCCCTCACTCTCCTCTCTCTCTCAGCTCCCCTGTCTCTCTATGCCCCCCCCTTCTCAACCCCTTAGCAGTCTGAGCAGTGCTGGGTGTCACTGCTGCCCCTGGAGAATGGGGATTACTGGGGGCTCAGAGGGAGGTTCACAGGTGAGAGGGGAGGGGGCGCTGTACCTGCCGGGGAAGGCGGGTACTCCTAGAGGGGCCATTATTGTAGCGTACCGTGTGTGATCTCCATAAGGATCGGACATATGGTGGTGTCCCCCCCCCCTCCAGACGCAGTCACATGACCTCTGACACGCTGATATGTACACCTGTCACAGCAGTTTGGCCACTTGGGTTTAAAAAGGTTTGCCATCACTGGTATATACCATAGTTTGTGGACTCTATAACTTTCCTACAGACTAAATAATATAGTGGCCGATTTATACAATTCCACAAGTCAAAGTTTTAGTGGAAAAACCTGATGTGCCCCTGCGTTGTTCAACTGATTTGTACATTACCTCATCAAAATAGGGGTGGTTCCCTTTTCGTATCCGGGTCCTCTTAGCCTGTCCGGCAACTGTCACCTTGACAATAGGGTTTATGTTTAAACCTATAAGTTGGCGTCCTTCGATCACTCGCACCCGAACCTAAAGGAGAATCACAGAACACGTTAGACATTAGAATGTGCCTGACAATACCAACAGTTATAGATGTTAATCTACATTGGATCTCAATATAGAGAAAAAGTAAGAGCAACTGGGACTTTAAATGGTGACCTGGTAAAGTCCAATACCTCCACCCTGTCTAATTGGGAAAGGGGAATGGGACTTTAAATGAAGCATGTAGGTATAAAAAGATCAAATCTATGTATATGTCAATAATATAGTACATAATTGTAATAATGAACCAAAGTGAGGTATCCATTACAATTCATAAATATACATAAGAAACATGATTGCAGACAGTTAATATCACATAGTACATATTTATGGAAAAAATATTAAAAAAAACACATGATGAATTGAAACACAGCATATAACAGCTCTACGCGTTTCGTAGATTGGTCTACTCTTCAGGAGCATGCACGTGGATTGAATCTGAAATGTAATATGATAGAAAGGTTATCTATAAGGTCTAACCCTATCAAGGAAAAAGGAAATAAAATATAAATTAAAATAAAGATTACATTTGCCTGGAGTTTGACTTTTGGCAAACTCCAGGTGGGCTCTCATGTGCCTTTTACTGAGGAGTGGCTTCCGTCTGGTCATGGTGGAGTGTTGCAGAGATGGTTGTTCTTATGGAAGGTTCTCCTCTCGCCACAGAGAAATGCTGGAGCTCTGTCAGAGTGGCCATCGGGTTCTTGGTCACCTCCCTGACTAAGGTCCTTCTCCCCTGATTGCTCAGTTTGACCAGGCGGCCTGCTCTAGGAAGAGTCCTGGTGGTTCCAAACTTCTTCCATTCTCAGATGATGGAGACCACTGTGTTCATTGGGACCTTCAATTTTCTGTACCCATCCCCAGATCTGTGCCTTGATACAATCCTGTCTCGGAGGTCTACAGACAATTCCTTGGACTTAAAGCCGTAGTAAAATCAGATCATTGTACACCAAATTATAAATAAGGATTTACATGTTTTTATTTTAAAGCTATGCGCCGCAAACAGAACGTTCTTACTTGAAATAATAAACTATTTTGTAAAGCTCCTGCTTGTTTGCAGCCGCCGCTATTATATCTCCTGTCTTCGGCATCCAAATAGTAGTGAATTTCCACCCTCACTTGGTCTCCGTGGCCATAATCCCGCACGTGCGCAGTAGTTCCCGAAGGCTCAGCTTCAGAAGAAGGAAGTAGTATTGCGGGATCTCGGGGGCTGACGCCGAGCTAAGAAAATGACGTAGCCCTTGCATGTAAACAACATTTTTCCTTGGCACAAAGAGCAGCGCATGCGCCAGTGACGTCATTGCGCACAAAACAAAGGATTACACGGAAAGCAAGCAGGTAGGAAGCTGTGCACACAGAGCACACAGTACAATAGCTTGCAATTATTAATTTAACAGAAAGTTGATTGTAGGGGTTACTACCGCTTTAATGGCTCAGTTTGTGCTCTGACATGCACTGATAACTGTGGGACCTTATATAGACAGGTGTGTGCCTTTCCAAATCATGTCCAATCAACTGAATTTACCACATGTGGACTCCAATCAAGTTGTAGAAACATCTCAAGGATGATCAGTGGAAACAGGAGGCACCTGAGCTCAATTTTGAGTGTAATGTCAAAGGCTGTGAATATTTATGTACATGGGATTTTTTTCATTTTTATTTTTAACCGCTTGCTGACCAGCTGCCATCATTATACTGCGGCAGGCCGACAAGTTCCCGCGAGCCTTCGTAGCTATACAACGACTCTTGTAAGCTGGATAGCAGGCATGCACCTGCTGCACTGCAGGGGTGCCGATGCTTGTGGCCAACGATTGCGATGACCGTCGGCCCCGAGCGATCGCGGGCACGAGAGGCAGAACAGGGACGTGTGTGTGTAAACACACAAATCCCTGTTCTGTTCTGTAGAGAAAGACAAATCGTGAGTTCCTAATAGCTAGGAATCATGATCTGTCATCTCCTCTAGTCAGTCCCCTCCCCCTACAGTTAGAACATACACTGAGGGAACACAGTTAACCCCTTCATCGCCCCCCTAGTGTTAACGCCTTCCCTGCCAGTGGCATTTATACAGTAATCAGTGCATTTTTAAAGCACTGATTGCTGTATAATTGTCAATTGTCCCAAAAATGTGTCCGCCATAATGTCGCAGTCACGAAAAAAATCGCAGATTTCCGCCATTACTAGTAAAAAAAAAAAGTAAAAATGTCATAATGTTCTCCCTGTGCCTGCGTGGGTTTCCTCCGGGTACTCCGGTTTCCTCCCACACTCCAAAGACATGCTGGTAGGTTAATTGGATCCTGTCTAAATGGTCCCTAGTATGTATGAATGTGAGTTAGGGACCTTAGAGTGTAGGCTCCTTGAGGGTAGGGACTGATGTGAATGTACAATGTATATGTAAAGTGCTGCGTAAATTGACGGCGCTATATAAGTACCTGAAATAAATAAATAAATAAAAATGCCATAAATCATTCCCATAGTTTATACACTTATTGCGATTTTTATTACCAAAAATATGTACAAGAATAAATATCGGCCTAAACTGAGAAAAAATTAGCTTTTTAAAAAAAAAAATTGGGATATTTATTATAGCAAAAAGTACAAAATATTGTGTTTTTTTCAAAATTGTGGCTCTTTTTTTGTTTTTAGCGCAAAAAATAAAAACCGCAGAGGCGATCAAATACCACCAAAAGAAAGCTCTATTTGTGGGAAAAAAAGGACGTCAATTTTGTTTGGGTGTAACGTCGCACGACCACGCAATTGTCAGTTAAAAACGACGCAGTGCCATATCGCAAAAAATGGCCTGGTCATTGAGCAGCCAAATCTTCCGGGGCTGAAGTGGTTAATAAGTTCGCAAAGATTTCAAACAAACTTCTTTCAGGCTGTCAATATTGGGTATTGTTTGTAGAATTTGGAGGAAAATAATGAATTTTATCTAGTTTGGAATAAGGCTGTAACATAACAAAATGTGGAAAAAGTGAAGCGCTGTGAATACTTTCCGGTGCACTGTATTTTTGAAAGCTAAATAGCTAATAAACCTAACGCCGCCATTGTCAGTGGGCCAGTGTTGAAGTGTTCACATTTCCATTCAGACAATAGCAGCCTGTATCTGTTCCCTTGTGTCAGGAGGAAGTAATAGACTCCATCATTTTCATACTTTTATAGAGTTTAATTGTTAGCTCTGCATTGTATTCAGTTAATCTCCAAAATCTTCAGAAAGCTTATAAAAACGCTTTCACCCGATGGCACAGCTCTACCAAAACCAGCACTGAGTGTATGACAGACTCCGGCATCGATGTCATGTCCGCACCCCCGTTATTCACATAAATTCATTTCATCTGTTTCAATTCATTTTCGGAATTCGTTTCGTTTATTTGAATCAATTCAAATTTTTCGAATTCTAATCAATTCGAAAAGTTTTCAAATCAATTTCGACTAATTTTTGAATTTGAAACGTTTTCGAATTCGAAATGTTTTCCAATTTCCAAAGAGAACAAAACAGAATAGAAAATAAAGGAATGGAATAGAAAAAAAAATAACAGAATAGAAAAGAATATAACAGAACATAAAAGAATAGAATATAATAAAGTAAAGTATATAGTAAAACAAAACAAAATAGGATAGAAAATTAAAGAACAGAATAGAATGGAATAGAATAGAATAGAAAAGAATAAAAAAAGAACAGAATTAAATAGAAAGATTATAAACATCTTGTGAAATTCGAATAGAATGGAAAAGAATAGAATTAAAAAAACAATAGAATAGAATAAAAATAATATAACCATTTTCCAAAAATAAAATAGAATCAATTCGAGTAAAATAGAATAGAAAATAACACAATAGTATAGAAAAAAACAACAGAATTGAATAGAATGAATATAACCATCTTCCTATTCTAATCTATTCTTTTCTATTCTATTCAAACTCGAATTGATTCTATTTGAATTTTGGAAAATGGTTATATTCTTTCTATTCTATTCTATTCTATTGTTTTTTTAAATTGTATTATTTTTCTATTTGTTTATTCTATTCTATTCTATTCTATTATTTTCTATTCAAATGTATTCTATTTGAAATTCAAATTTCGGAAGATGGTTATATTCTTTCTTTTATATTCTGCTGTTTTTTTTTCTATACTATTTCTATACTATTCTGTTATTTTCTATTCTAATCTATTCTTTTCTATTCTATTCAAATTCGAACTGATTCTATTTGAAGTTTGGGAAATGGTTATATTCTTTCTATTCTATTCTATTCTATTGTTTTTTTTTTAATTCTTTTCTATTCTATTATAGTCTATTCTATTCTATTTTTTCTATTCGTTTCTATTCTATTCTTTTCTTGTGTATTCAAATTCAAATTTATTCTATTTGAAATTCGAATTTCAGAAGATGGTTATATTCTTTCTATGTTATTCTATTTTATTCTATTTGTTTCTATTATATTCTAGTCTATTCTGTTCTTTTAGTTTCTATTTTAGTTTGTTCTGTTTTACTCTGTTATATTCTTTTCTAGTCTATTTTTTTTCTATTCTATTGCTTTAATTTCTATTCTATTTTATTCTCTTTGGATATTCAAAAACTAGAATTCGAAAACTATTATACTATTCTGTTATTTTCTATTCTATTCAAATTTGAACTGATTTCTATTTGAATTTTGGGAAAGGGTTAAATTCTTTCTATTCTATTCTATTTTTTTTATCATTCTTTTCTATTCTATTATAGTCTATTTTATTCTTTTTTTTTCTTTTCTATTCGTTTCTATCAAATTCTTTTCTTGTGTATTCAAATTCAAATTTATTCTATTTGAAATTCGAATTTCAGAAGATGGTTATATTCTATGTTATTCTATTTTATTCTATTTGTTTCTATTATATTTTAGTCTATTCTGTTCTTTTATTCTCTATTTTAGTTTGTTTTACTCTATTATATTATATTCTTTTATTTTCTGTTATATTCTTTTCTATTCTATTGCTTTATTTTCTATTCTATTTTATTCTCTTTGGAAATTCAAAAGCTATTCAAATTCAAAAACTATTCAAATTCAAAAACTATTCGAATTCGAATTTCGTCCAATTTTCATGTTATTTGTTGTTATTTCATGTCTAGGCAAAACTTTTTTTTTTCATTTTGGATAGTAAGGGAATAAGGGAAGGTTATAACCCGTTCCTTTTTTTTTTTACATCTGTGTCCCATTATGGAGATTTCCCTTCTCTTCCTGTCCCATAGTCAAACAGAATGCGGGAAGAAAGCCTTGCAAAGTAAGGGAATCCCGAGGGTCACCAGAACTAGTGTCCCCATCAGAAGATTTCCCTCTATTAGTGTTCTGATGTCAACCCAAAATTTGGGATTTCTTTTACTTTCACTGTTGATGATAACTGTAATCAGGACAAATAGAGAGGGTGAATCTCCCTAACGGTGGTGGGGGGAGGGTGGCCAATCACAGGTAATCACAACATGGTTGCTTATACATAGTTACACAGTAGGTGAAGTTGAAAAAAGACACAAGTCCATCAAGTCCAACCTATGTGTGTGATTATGTGTCAGTATTACATTACATATCCCTGTATGTTGCGGTCATTCAGGTGATTATCTAATAGTTTCTTGAAGCTATCGATGCCCCCCGCTGAGACCACCGCCTGTGGAAGGGAATTCCACATCCGTGCCGCTCTTACAGTAAAGAACCCTCTACATAGTTTAACGTAAACCTCTTTTCTTCTAATTTTAATGAGTGGCCACGAGTCTTGTTTAACTCCCTTCCAAAAAAGTTTTATCCCTATTGTGGGGTCACCAGTACAGTATTTGTATATTGAAATGATATCCTCTCTCAAGCGTCTCTTCTCCAGAGAGAATAAGTTCAGTGCTCGCAACCTTTCCTCATAACTAAGATCCTCCAGACCCTTTATTAGCTTTGTTGCCCTTCTTTGTACTCGCTCCATTTCCAGTACATCCTTCCTGAGGACTGGTGCCCAGAACTGGACAGCATACTCTAGGTGCGGCCGGACCAGAGTCTTGTAGAGCGGGAGAATTATTGTTTTTTCTCTGGAGTTGATCCCCCTTTTAATGCCAATATTCTGTTTGCTTTATTAGCAGCAGCTTGGCATTGCATGCCATTGCTGAGCCTATCATCTACTAGGACCCCCAGGTCCTTTTCCATCCTAGATTCCCCCAGAGGTTCTCCCCCCAGTGTATAGATTGCATTCATATTTTTGCCACCCAAATGCATTATTTTACATTTTTCTATATTGAACCTCATTTGCCATGTAGTCGCCCACCCCATTAATTTGTATGTAAAAATAGTGACTTTTTTTTTAATTTCCTAATTTTTCCGACAAATTGTGACAAAAAATTACAACTTCAAAAAACTTGCCATGCCTCTTACTAAATACCTTGAACTTTGGGGGTAAAAGTGCCATTGTTAACCGCTTGCCGACCAGCCGCCGTCATCATACGGTGGCAGGTTGGCACGTTCCCACAAGCCGTCGTAGCTGTACGTCAGCCCTTTATGTAGGAACAGCAGGCGCGCACGCACCCACTGCACTGCAGGGGTGCCAATGCCTGTGACCGGCGGTCGTGATGAACGCTGGCCATGTGTGATTGCGGGCACGAGAGGCAGAACATGGATGTGTGTATGTAAACACACAAATACTTGTTCTGTGAGGAGAGGAGAGGAGAGGAGAGGAGAGATCGTGAGTTCCTACTAGGAACAATGATCTGTCATCTCCTCTAGTCAGTTCCTTCCCCCTACAGTTAGAACACACACACAGGAAACACAGTTAACCCCTTGATCGCCCCCTAGGGTTAACCCCTTCCCTGCCAGTGACATTTATACAGTAATCAGTGTATTTTTATAGCACTGATCGCTGTATAAATGCCAATGGTCCCAAAAAATGTGTTAAAAGTGTCTGATCTGTCCGCCATAATGTCACAGTCCTGATAAAAATCGCAGATCACCGTCATTACTAGTAAAAAAAAAAAAAAATAATAAAAACGCCATAAATCTTTCCCATAGTTTGTAGATGTATAACTTTTGCGCAAACCAATCAATATATGCTTATTGCGATTTTTATTACAAAAAATATGTAGAAGAATACATATCGGCCTAAAAGGAGGAAGAAATTTGCTTTTTTTAAAAAAAAAAAAAATTGGGGATATTTATTATAGCAAAAAGTACAAAATATTGTTTTTTTTCCAAAATTGTTGCTCTTTTTTTGCTTATAGCGCAAAAAATAAAAATCGCAGAGGTGATCAAATACCACCAGAAGAAAGCTCTGTTTGTGGGTAAAATAAGACGTCAATTTTGTTTGGGTACAACGTCGCACGACCGCACAATTGTCAGTTAAAGCGACGCAGTGCCGTATCGCAAAAAATGGCCTGGTCGTTTAGCAGGCAAATCTTGCGGGGCTGAAGTGGTTAATGACCAAGCATAGACAGGGGTGCAGACACAACACCAGTACCTGCAGGTTTGGGCTCTTTTTGGTCTCTAAAAATTGTATCTAATTGGATAAAGTGACAGACTCTCTTTATAAAGACCCAATCCACACAAAGTGATTGTCTTTGCAAAGAAGACTCTTATACACACCGTGCCTGGACTCCCTCGCAGCACCTTCCTCCATGGCAGCCTGTGCTGCATTCAGCGGCGTCAGTGACTCGGGGGAGCTGTGCCATCATTTCCTTGGTCAGGCCTAGCAATAAGCTGCTAACAGGGGAACAAGTCACATGGCCTCCATACCTGGAAGAGATGGTGGGAGGAGCTACAAAGGACCACAGGCATGGTGAGTATAAAGGGGTTGGGAAAAGTCCCTTTAATTTGCTTTGCATAAACAAGGTGACAGTGTCCCTTTAAAAGTAGTTCTTGGGCTCCAAGTAAGTGTGCCTAGGCACAGTCTGCCAATTACAGTATCTCACAAAAGTGAGTACACCCCTCACATTTTTATAAATATTTAATTATATCTTTTCATGTGACAACACTGAAGAAATGACACTTTGCTACAATGTAAAGTAGTGAGTGTACAGCTTGTAAAACAGTGTAAATTTGCTGTCCCCTCAAAATAACTCAATACACAGCCATTGACCACTTAACCACCGGAAGATTTTCCCCCTTAATGACCAGGCTATTTTTTGCGATACAGCACTGCGTCACTTTAACTGACAATTGCGCGGTCGTGCAACGCTGTAGCCAAACAAGATTGACGTCCTTTTTTTCCCACCAATACAGCACGCCCATAAATCGCCGTGTAAAAGCCGACGTACACCTATGGCGATTTGCGGGATTGAGCCACATTGCTGCAGTATAACTGCGACGGCTGGTCCTTAAAGCGGAGTTCCACCCAAAAGTGGAACTTCCGCTTTAAAGGGGTTGTAAACCCTCATGTCTTTTCACCTTAATGCATCCTATGCATTAAGGTGAAAAAACACCTGGCAGTGACCGGCCCCCCCAGCCCCCCCATTTTACTTATCTGAGCCCTGGAATTTGTCACGGTGGAGACGCGCTGTCCCTCTGCCCGGGGTTCTCGGCATTTGATTGGATAGATTGATAGCAGCGCAGCTACTGGCTCCTGCTGCTGTCAATCAAACCCAACGACTCAGGTGCTGGGGGGCAGAGCATACATTCGGCGGCTATGGACGCCGAATGCTGGACTCGGGAGCATGCACACAAGGTAACCCCCTGGGAGAGCGATTCTCCTAGGGGGTTATCTGATGCGGGGAGGAGCCGCGAGAGCCGCCGAGGGATCCCACAAGAGGATGTTCGGGGCCACTCTGTGCAAAACGAGCTGCACAGTGGAGGTAAGTATGACATGTTTGTTATGTAAAAAAAATAATAATTGAAGCTTTACATTCACTTTAAGCACTCCCGCCCCCTTATATGCCACATTTGGCATGTAATTTTTTTTGGGGGGGAGTGGGTGCCTACTTTAGAGAGGGACTTCCTGTCCCACTTCCTTGTTCTGCTTCTCGGCTGCCTAGGCGACTCCTCCTTTTCCCCATAGGCGGCCCCTCCTTCTAGGCAATCTTCTGGGACACGTCACAGGTCCCAGATAATTGCCTGTCCACTCGGAAAGTGCAGCGCGACTCGCTCATGCGCAGTGCGCGCCCGTGCCGTGTAGCCACAAGCTGTCACGGCCGGGTGCCCACAGTTCCAATGGTGGAGCCGCGAAGAAGAGGGGGGAGAGGAGCGGGGCTTCGGGCGCCCGAATCGCTGGACTGTGGGAGAGGTGAGTGTCTTTTTAATAAAAGTCAGCAAATTTTTGTAGCTGCTGACTTTTAATAAACAGAAACTCAGCTTTAAGCGGTTAATGTCTAAACTGCTGTCAACAAAAATGAGTACACCCCTAAGGGAAAATGTCCAAATTGGGCCCAATTAGCCATTTCCTTCCCCGGTGTCATGTGACTCGTTAGTGTTACAAAGTCTCAGGTGTGAATGGGGAGCAGGTGTGTTAAATTTGGTGTTATCGCTCTCACTCTCTTATACTGGTCACTGGAAGTTCAGCATGGCACCTCATGGCAAAGAACTCTCTGAGAATCTGAAAAAAAGAATGGTTGCTCTACATAAAGATGGCCTAGGCTATAAGAAGATTGCCAAGACCCTGAAACTGAGCTCCAGCATGGTGGCCAAGACCATACAGTGGTTTAACAGGACAGGTTCCACTCAGAACAGGCCTCCCCATGGTCAACCAAAGAAGGTGAGTGCACGTGCTCAGCGTCATATCCAGAGGTTGTCTTTGGGAAATAGATGTATGAGTGCTGCCAGCATTGCTGCAGAGGTTGGAGGGGTGGGGGTCAGCCTGTCAGTGCTCCGATCATACGCCCCACACTGCATCAAATTGGTCTGCATGGCTGTTGTCTCAGAAGAAAACCTCTTCTAAAGATGATGCACAAGAAAGCCCACAAATAGTTTGCTGAAGACAAGCAGACTAAGGACATGGATTACATTTCCACTTAGAGGTGTACTCACTTTTGTTGCCAGCGGTTTAGACATTAATGGCTGTGTGTTGAGTTATTTTGAGGGGACAACAAATTTACACTGTTATACAAGCTGTACACTCACTACTTTACATTGTAGCAAAGTGTCATTTCTTCAGTATTGTCACATGAAAAGATAGAATAAAATATTTACAAAAATGTGAGGGGTGTACTTACTTTTGTGAGATTCTGTATATGATCTGGATCTGTTGCAGGAAGGAGGAAGCATAACCTGATCACTGGTGAATGTAATGGTCTGACAGCTCACAGTTTACAGACAATAGTGAGGATAAGCTGTGTGATAGATTTGTACATCAGCTGGTCAATGGATGACAGGCAGCAGAAGGAGTGAAAATGGTGGATATTTAAGCTGGCCATAGACTAATTGAAATGTCACCAATTCAGCAGGAGCCGCACAAATTTTGATCCAACTATGGGCAGGCTGGTTGTACTGAAGTCAATCTATCGATCAACTTCAGAACAACTAGTCTTTCAGCTTTTTTTTATCGCTCGATCACTGCCAGCGGCTATAGCCGCCAGCAATGATCATTCCGTTCCGACAACTGGGAACCTCCTGCTGTCAGAACACAATAGCGCAGTGGGAGGGAGGGATTCCCCCATCAACACTGACTGTATTGATGGGAGAATCAAGTGATTTTTTTTTTCCTTCAATCCATGGCGGAAGGAAAGAAAATTGCATAATCTATGGCTAGCCTTGGGCCAGACATGGAGTGAATTTATTTCCTGCAACCAATCGATTCCCCCATCAACAAAGTCGGTGTTAATGGAGGAATCCCTCCCGCCAAGCCATTGTGTTCTCCTGGCGGGGTAAGCCGCCAGCACTGGAAAAACAAAGTGATTATTGCTGGCAGCTATAACAGCCGCTAGCGATAATTGCATGTAAAATCCAGCAGATTCGATCGATCAACTGGGGTATATTCAGCCTGCCCTTACATGCTTAGAATCTCAGCCGGTACCTGCTGAACCGTCTATGGCCAGCTTTATACTAGCTGTACACACAGTGAAAAGCAGCAGATGGACTAAAGCTGCCCATACATCAGTGAAATCTCATTAAAAAAATTTTTTTGAAACATTCGTTTGACTTGCTAATGGTTAGTGGGGTTAAATCAACATTCATTTTCATCAACTGTAGTGATGATAAAATTCCAAGTTCCAAAAAATTTCCATTGTGATTAAAGTTTTATATACAGTAAATGAATAAAAGCTGACAATGCTAAGCACTTCTGTCAGTGGTAATTGGTTTGTCTCAGCCCTCTAACTGCTCCATGTGCAGGACAGCTTGTTCTTTTGAAAAACAACATACTGACTGATCAGGTCACCAGGTAAAAATAATAGAAAGAAAGCCTAAAAAAAGAAAATGAATGCAGCCATTACATCTAAGGATTAGTAAGTTGCAAAATAATAAATAAAATAATAATAATAAAACATGCGGAGCTCCAGACTCCTGTAGAAAAATGTAAACGTCAGAAGCTACAAATACTGTGGCTGCTGACTTTGAACATTAGGACACTTACCTGTCCTGGAGCCCAACGGTGTCTTCACCCGAGGCGATTTTAAATCGGCTATAGGGTGCTGCCGCCGCCATCTTCACTAAGGGAAATCGCCAGTGAAGCCTTGCGTTTTTACAGCTGGTTCCCTACTGCGCATGCATGAAACGTGCTGCGCTCTCTGATTGGGCCAGCTGAGGGGGAAGGAGGAAGGGAGGGCTGAACTTCCGGGTGAGTTCGCCGCCGGAAGTGGGAGCGGGTACCTGTCCCTCCCCCACACAAAAGGTGCCAAATCTGGCAGTGGAAGGGGGGGAGGCAGACAAGCAGAACTTCACCTTTTTGGGTGGAGCTCCTCTATAACCCTCAATTCAAAGCCTAGCCCTTAATCCCAACAGTCATAATCCTTATTATGATGCATTTGAAAATTCATTGACATAACATATTAATGCCGAGAATGTTGCTGATTTTATAAAAATGCAAAAAGTGGTGGTAAACTCGCAGCACAAATGTGTTGCAATACAACTGATCTGTCAGTTCTGATCATTTCTTGGTAACAGTTGTGACTCACCTGGAAGTCCTGAGGTTTGTTGGACAGCGCTCTTTGAGGGGCGCTCTTTTTCCTCTTGACCCCCTGAACCGGGTATTGCTGGGGTTTCTTAGGGAGAGTCGGCTGCTCAGGTCCAGGTAGAAGTGACATTGCATCGCCTTCGTCTCCAGTGCCGAATTGGTCTTCTGTGGTCTCTTCATCTGCCATGTCTGACCAGGAAACACAACTAGAGTCACATCCCGCAATACAGAAATCATATTATCCAAACTGACCACAATAATGTGGTATGCAAACGAGTGCCCATCCACCAAAGCATGAAACCACCGCCTCTTCCACTGTTATACCAAAGTGGCTCACAAACTTTGAAATTGCAACCGGAAGCCCAACATCATCAAGACGGTTAAGGGGCTCAAGCAACAATCTCAGAGCTTCAGTAAACCAGGCGACACTGATAAGGTATACAGAAAAGACCTCTTCTATTCCTTGTCGCTTTCCTGAGGTTGTACGGGCACAAGGAGCTTTCTAGCTAATAGGAAGCCACCGATGTATCAATCCTGTGGGAAAGCCAGTGATACAAAAGAGAGCACTACAACCCTGGAAACTTGATCCCTCAAGGTACATCTTCACACCAGTGCCCCCCTGCTCACAGCCTCTACTATTCTACACGGTCAGAAGAGGCGGCACAGTGGTATATTGCAGTAAAAGATACTTTAATGAAGATCAGGTAGTACAGAGGGAATAGAAAATGCAGCACTAAAATGTTGACACATGTTTCAGCCCCTACAGGCCTTATTCATAACAGTGAGTAATGAGTAAGGTCTGTAGGGGCTGAAACATGTCAACATTTTAAGTGCTGGAATTTAATTCCATCTCTACCGCTTGATCTTTAATAAAGTATGTTTTACTTCAAAACATCAAGGTGCCAGCTCCTCTGATCTTTTGGTATGCCAATGATACCCCTCAGATTCCGAAATATTGCCAAAAACGGAATGCATATTAGCCTGTCTATAGCATCTCATAATAGGAGGAGAATTTCTTATTACTTAACCACTATTCTACACGGTCAGAAGAGCCGGCACAGTGGTATATTGCAGTAAAACATACTTTAATGAAGTACAGAGGGAATAGAAAATCCAGCACTAAAATGTTGAAGTGTTTCAGTCCCTACAGGCCTTACTCATAACAGTGAGTAATGGGTAAGGTCTGTAGGGGCTGAAACGTGTCAACATTTTAGTGCTGGAATTTAATTCCATCTGTACCGCTTGATCTTTAATAAAGTATGTTTTACTTCAAAACATCAAGGCGCCGGCTCTTCTGACCTTGTGGTGTGCCAATGATACCCCTCAGATTCCGAAATATTGCCAAAATCCGAATGCATATTAGCCTCTCTATAGCATCTCATAATAGGAGGAGAATTTCTTTTTTCTTAACCACTATTCTACACGGTCAGAAGAGCCGGCACAGTGGTATATTGCAGTAAAACATACTTTAATGAAGATCAGGTAGTACAGAGGGAATAGAAAATCCAGCACTAAAATGTTGACGTGTTTCAGTCCCTACAGGCCTTACTCATAACAGTGAGTAATGTGTAAGGTCTGTAGGGGCTGAAACGTGTTAACATTTTAGTGCTGGAATTTAATTCCATCTGTACCGCTTGATCTTTAATAAAGTATGTTTTACTTCCAAACATAAAGGAGCCGGCTCTTCTGATCTTGTGATATGCCAATGATACCCCTCAGATCCAGAAATATTGCCAAAATCGGAATGCATATCAGCCTGCCTATAGCATTTCATAATAGGAGGAGAATTTCTTATTTCTTAACCACTGATATCAAAACAGTTCCTAATTCTGACATCTGAAAACGCCCATGAGGTATAGAGCTCTTTCTTCCGTCCACTGAATGCACCCTGTTCCAATCAATGATACCCATCCACCTTGGAGTAGCATACATCAAATAAGAGTTGGGGAAAAGTCTTAATTACTTATGTCTACTTATTCCAGGTCAGTATTCAGCTTGTATTAGCAAGAAAACCAGGCACCCAGCATTAGAGGAATTATCATTAGCAGCCTCCATAAATTCTCCAATGACAGATTTTCATTAAAGTGATTGTGTAGTGTTATTTTTTTTTTTTTATTATTTGTTGGTTGCTATATTTAATTATTGTGGTCATGTCTAAAAAAAAAACAAACATTTTTAACGTTTGTATTTTTTGTTAGTCACGTAAATAAAAAATAATGCATATTCATATTTTGCATTCTTCTTTTTCACCAGCAGGTGGCACCGTAGTTCCTTTTTTTTTTTTTTTTTACGTTTTCCATTTTCTCTCTTTGTTGTAAAGCCCCATTGTTTACACACCTTGTGGACTTTATTTATCAAATTCAGGTACAAAAACAACAAAATCACAGTGGGTGAAGGAAGGATACTGACGCGTTTCATGATAAACTAGGACCGAGCCTCTTTCTGAGATTTGTTGTTTACAAGTTAAAAACAGATTTTTTTGCTAGAAAATTACTTAGAACCCCCAAACATTATACATTTTTTTTCTAACACCCTAGAGAATAAAATGGCGGTTGTTGCAATACTCATCGATATGACCCCATTAACTACTGAGAAGAAATGTTCAGAATTTTTTTTTTTTGTTTTTCTAATGAAATTCTACTGGTGTATGGTCAGCTTATAGTAGAGCTTAAAAGAAACATGCTTTTTTCTTTCATGTTGGATAAAGTAAGGGAGGGGTTATAACCTCTGTCAGATTTTGTGCCATCTGTGTCCCATTGCTGAGATTTCCCTTCACTTCCTGTCCCATAGCCAAAAACAGGAAGTAAGAGAAAATCCCTCCAACATGAGGGAATCCCTGGTTGTCACCATAACTAGTGTCCCCATTGGAGGATTTTCCACTCTATTCCAAAAATTTAGAATTTTCTTCCACTATCTGCCCTGGAGAATGTGATAATGGCCACCAGGACATCCATAGAGGGTCAATCACTCTACAAGGGGCACAGACATCAATAAAAACTGACAGGTGTTCTGACTCAGCCCTACTCTATCCTAAAACTAGACATGTGCAATTCGTTTAGTTCCGAATTCGTTTTTTTAGCGAATTTTGACAAGTTCGTTAATTCCGAAATCTCCGAATTTACGAATTTTTCAATTTCCGAAAATTCCGAATTTACGAAACTTACAAAATTCCGAATTTCTGAATTTCTCATTTCCAAATTTCGAAGTTTCTCATTTCTGAAATTACGAAATTACGAATTTACGAAATTCTGAATTTCTGAATTTCCGAATTTTGAATTTCCGAATGTGGAATTTTCCGAATTTCGAATTTCCGAATTTCCAAAATTCCGAAATTCCAAATTTACGAAATTCCGAATTTCTGAATTTCCGAAAATTCAAAATTTCATAAATTTAAAAATTCTAAAATTTGGAAATTTGAAAATCCAAGAATAAGAATGAGAATCTGAAAATTCTAAAGAATGAAAATCTGAAAATTAGCAAACCGGAAAATCTGAAATAATAACCAACTAATAGTAAATATTAAATTATAGGTATTGGAATTTCCATTCAAATTTGGCTGTTATTGGACGAGTACGAATTTATCCGAAGTTACGAATTATCTGAAATAATGAATGCCGAACAGCCAAATTTGAAAGGAAATTTCAATACCTATAATTTAATAGTTAGTTATTATTTTGAATTTTACTGATTTTCTTTCTTTTTTTCAGATTTTCGGATTTTGAATTTTTTAATTTCCGAAAATCTGAAAATTCGGAATTCGAAAATTGGAAAATCCGAAAGTTCGGAAATTCGGAAATCCGAAAATTTGAAATGCGAAATTCCAAATTTCCGAAAAAAGCAAAAAAACAAATGAAACGAAAACGAACAAATTTGTCAGTGCACATGTCTACCTAAAATTAAACAAAAAAGGGTTTTGCAACAGCTGGGAGTGCCTTAGCAACGTCCTAGCAACAAGCCAGGATAGGATGATGCCACCCCTGGGAGATTTTTAGCCAAACTTCAGGAGGTACGTAAATTACCTAAATCTATAGTTTGTCTTTACCTACAGGTGCCCCTTACCTGCACTGGCAGTTTTTTGGTAAAGTTGTACTAACCCTTTCAAAGAAGGGTTATAACCCCAGTCAGTTTTTTTGCCATCTGTGTGCCATTGGGGAGATTTTCCTTCACTTCCTTTCCCATAGCCAGAACAGGAAGCGTGAGGAAATCCCCTAAGGGGAAGGAAAACCTGGTTGTCACCAGAACTAGTGTCCCCATTGGAAGATTTCCTCTCTATTCCTGTTATGGTGACAATTAAAGATTTGGATTTTTCTTTACCAGGACAGAGAGGGGGTGCACCTCCCTAATGAGGCCACAGACAGCAATAAAAACCTGACAGAGATTCCAATCTATTCTCAATCTAAAACAAAGTTTAACTTTAAGTCGGTCTCTGGGGTGAAAGGTGTCAGGCAGGGCTTCCAGTGTGTACATCCAGAACAATAAAGTTTTATGAAAATGCTGACATCATTGTGCGGTCAGTCTTTGTGATTGAATGCTATAGGCCAGGGGTCTTCAAACTACGACCCTCCAGTTCAGGAACTACAATTCCCATCATGCCTAGTCATGTCTGTGAATGTCAGAGTTTTACAATGCCTCGTGGGATGTGTAGTTCCGCAACAGCTGGAGGGCCGTCGTTTGGAGATCCCTGCCATAGGCCTTGGCTAAGTTCTCCATGGACTACCTTTCCCATGACATGGAGATGAGGACAAAGGGGATGTGTTCTGTAGTCCTGTCCTAGGGTGACAACACTGCTGCTCCATAGATACAGTATAGTGAGTGAGTGTTGTCACCCCAGGACAGGAAATGTGTTATTGGCAGGATCATTAGAACCCCTCTCTTCTGTTATGGAGGGGAGGGGGAGATGTTCTGTAGTCCTGTCCTACGGTGACAATGCTGCTCCTCCATAGATACAGTATAGTGAGTGTTGTCACTCTAGGACAGGAAATGTCTTATTGGCAGGATCTCCAGGTGAAAATAAAAGAGAAAAAGAAAATGAATGCAGCCAGAACTGAAGCTGTAATGTAATAACACTTTTCTTTATATAGGCTTTAGATACACTCTGAGGTGGGTCTAAATCCAAAACCTTTATTTCTACTTGTGTATATCTTTGTCTGTGTCCTTATAAGAAGACTTCCCTTCACTTCCTGTCCCGAAGACATAACAGGAAGTGAAAGGAAATCTCTCTAAAGTAAGGTGAAACCTCCTCTTAGTCAGTTGTCACCAGAACAGGTGTCCCCATTGGAAGATTTCCCCTGTCGTCCTGTTATGGTGACTATTGAATGTCCCATCACTATCTGTCCTGGTGAAAATGTTCAACAGGACGCACAGAGAGGGTGAATTTCCCTGATGGGGGGAGGAATACATGGCTCTTCACAGTGAGCGCTGCACTGATTAACTGATGGTTGCTAGGTAACGGCCACCATTGGAGCGCTGCACTGATTAACTGATGGTTACTAGGTAAAGGCCGCCATTGGAGATCTACACTAATTAACTGATGGTTGCTAGGTAACGGCCACCATTGGAGCGCTGCACTGATTAACTGATGGTTACTAGGTAACCATTGGAGCGATGCACTAATTAACTGATGGTTGCTAGGTAACGGCCGCCATTGGAGCGCTGCACTAATTAACTGATGGTTGTTAGGTAACGGCCGCCATTGGAGCGCTGCACTAATTAACTGATGGTTGCTAGGTAACGGCCGCCATTGGAGCGCTGCACTAATTAACTGATGGTTGCTAGGTAACGGCCGCCATTGGAGCGCTGCACTAATTAACTGATGGTTGCTAGGTAACGGCCGCCATTGGAGCGCTGCACTAATTAACTGATGGTTGTTAGGTAACAGCCGCCATTGCAGCGCTGAACTAATTAACTGATGGTTGCTAGGGTTGCTAGGTAACGGCCGCCATTAGAGAGCTGCACTAATTAACTGATGGTTGCTAGGTAACCATTGGAGCGCTGCACTAATTAACTGATGGTTACTAGGTAAAGGCCGCCATTGGAGCGCTACACTAATTAACTGATGGTTGTTAGGTAATGGCGGCCATTGGAGCGCTGAACTAATTAACTTATGGTTGCTAGGTAACGGCCGCCATTGGAGCGCTGCACTAATTAACTGATGGTTGTTAGGTAACGGCGGCCATTGGAGCGCCAAACTAATTAACTGATGGTTGCTAGGTAACGGCCGCCATTGGAGCGCTGCACTAATTAACTGATGGTTGTTAGGTAACGGCGGCCATTGGAGCGCTGCACTAATTAACTGATGGTTGCTAGGTAAATGCCGCCATTGGAGCGCTACACTAATTAACTGATGGTTGTTAGGTAACGGCGGCCATTGGAACGCTGCACTAATTAACTGATGGTTGCTAGGTAACGGCCGCCATTGGAGCGCTGAACCTTCATAAAGAGAAGAGGCCGAAGACACTAACCTACATTTGGACAGGTGGGGGGGGGAAATCATCTGAGAATGTTAAAGGACATCTCCGGAAAATATTATACCCCCTTCCCCACCCCCCTCTAACTGATAGCGGGCAAGATAACAAAATATGTCCTTTTTACTCACCTACAACTAGCGTCACGTCACCCACCAGTCCGCAGTCTTCTGTTTACAGTTGGAGGGGTCCTTCTTCAGGTGTCCATGTCACTGCCTGACTGATGGGGACATTTAAACAGGAAATAAACTCAATTAAAAAAAAAAAAAACTGCTGACAGGCGGAATTTTATGACAAAAAAGCCCCTCAGAGTAGAACCACGCTGGTTTTTCGCCGCTATACTCGCATGGCAGCCCATTTCTTTCAATGTAGCATGAAACATGTTGCGTGTTGATCTTCACACGTGTTGAGGTGTTTTTCAAGCATTTTTGCGCATGTAAAAAAACACGTGTCTGCTTGCCCCATTGGGGATGTCATTAATAATGATTTGCACCGCGTGACACGCGTTTTTCGCATCTTTTGTGAATGCGCTACAAGCATAGGGCAGCCCATTCATTTAATTGAAAATGCACCAAAGTAGCTCGTGTAGCTTTCTGGACGTAGAGCTTTGTGTGTATCGATCGACTTGTCCAGAGTTTTTACACGTGTGAAAACGTGCGTCTGCTTGTCATCTTTAGAGGGACAATAACACTGGAAGCCACTGCAAGGGTGACTGGTGTTTTTTGAGTGTTTCATGAGTGCGCTACCCACATAGATCATCCCATTTGTTTTAAAAAAGTATCTCATATACACTATATTACCAAAAGTATTGGGACTGCCTTTACACGCACATGAACTTTAATGGCATCCCAGTCTTAAAGCACTTTTCAGTCGCATCGAAAGCTCTGCCCATTCATTTCAATGGGCAGGGCGTTTTGGGAGCGATGTATACAGCGCTCCCAAACCGCCCCAAAGATGCTGCTTGCAGGACTTTTCCGAACGTCCCGCAATCACAAGGCCCCAGTGCGAAAAGTAACACTGAAATAAATGGAAGGCGGTTTTCAGGCGTTATTTAGAGGCTATTTCTAGCGCTACAATGCCTAAAAAATGCCTCAGTGTGAAGCCAGCCTTAGTCCGTAGGGTTCAATATTGAGTTGGTCCACCCTTTGCAGCTATAACAGCTTCAACTCTTCTGGGAAGGTTGTCCACAAGGTTTAGAAGTGTGTCTATGGGAATATTTGACTATTCTTCCAGAGGCGCATTTTGTGAGGTCAGACACTGATGTTGGACAAGAAGGCCTGGCTCACAGTCTCCATTCTAATTCATCCTAAAGGTGCTGTATTGGGTTGAAGTCAGAACTCTGTGCAGGCCAGTCAGGTTCCTCCACCCCAAAGTCGCTCATCCATGTCTTTATGGACCTTGCTTTGTACACTGGTGCGCAGTCATGTTGGAAGAGGAAGGGGCCATCCCCAAAATGTTCCCACAAAGTTGGAAGCATGAAATTGTCCAAAGTGCATTTTCATGCACGCAAAAATGCTCAACAAAGTGATCAAAATGCATCAAGCTCAACTCCCAAAAAGCTACACTATATTACCAAAAGTTTTGGGACTCCTGCCTTTACACACGCATGAACTTTAATGGCATCCCAGTCTTAGTCCGTAGAGTTCAATGTTGGCCCACCCAGTTATAACAACTTCAACTCTTCTGGGAAGGCTGTCCACAAGGTTTAGGAGTGTGTCTATGGGAAGGCCAGTCAAGTTCCTCCACCCTTCGCTCATCCATGTCTTTATGGACCTTGTTTTGTACACTGGTGCGCAGTCATGTTAGAACAGGAAGGGGCCATCCCCAAACTGTTCCCACAAAGTTGGAAGCATGAAATTGTCCAAAATGTCTTGGTATGCTGACGCCTTAAGAGTTCCCTTCTCTGGAACTAAGAGGCCAAGCCCAACCCCTGAAAAACAACCCCACACCGTAACCCCCCTCCACCAAATGATTTGGACCAGTGCACAAAGCAAGGTCCATAAAGTCATGGAAGAGCGAGTTTGGGGTGGAGGAACTTGACTGTCCTTCCCATAGACACACTCCTAAACCTTGTGGACAGCCTTCCCACAAGAGTTGAAGCTGTTATAGCTGCAAAGGGCGGGCCAACTCAATATTGAACCCTACGGACTAAGACTGGGATGCCATTAAAGTTCATGTGCGTGTAAAGGCAGGTGTCCCAATACTTTTGCTAATATAGTGTAGCTTTTTGGGGGTTGAGCTTGATGCATTATGATCAGTTTGTTGAGCATTTTTGCGTGCATAAAAATGCACGTCTGCTTGCCACGTTTGGTGTGCCATTATTACCAATGATTGGCACCACAAGCACAACACAAATTTTTCGTGCATTTCGTAAATGAGCTACACACATAGGGCATCCCATTGATTTCTACGGGCTGCCCTACGTGTGACAAATACATCAAAATAGCTCTGGTAGCTTTTTGGGATTTGAGCTTTTTTGTGCATAAAGAATCGCAAGTCTGCTTGACATGACTGGGGTGCCATTAACAATGAATGACACCGCGCATTTTTCAAACATTTCTTTTGAGTGCATATACAAAACGTTTGGGCATGAATGGGGCCCAATGTAATCTCTTGTCACAAATGCTTCCCCCTGCCTGTCAGCGGTAATGTACACTGAGCCACGCATGCATGGTGTACGGAGTACATTTACAACACCCGCTGTGTGCTGTGATGAAGTGACGTTGTTGCAGCCCGGCCATTCAAGTGACCAAGCAATACTAACACGGAATGAAGACTGGGAGGCGCTGGAGAGCATCTTTTGATATGTAAGTCTGTTATAATGTGCTAGTATGTAATGCAGGGGTCGGCAACCTGCGGCCCACTCCCGCTAAATGTACGGCCCGTCAGTGCGCGTGATGAATTCACCTGCACCCGACCTGCGGACATTTTAACCACTTGCGGACTGGGCCATAGCCGAATGAGGGCTACAGCGCTGTCGACTAGTTCTGGGAAGGTGTACTATGACGCCCTCCCAGACTCACGCTTCCCGCGTGCCCCCTGGGGCACGCACCCGGGAATGTCCATGATCGTCGGGCAATGGCCAATGGCCCTTTACCACGTGATCGCTCCGTCCAATGACGGAGCGATCGCTTGTCAACAAACCGTCGCATGTCCGGTTCAGCTCTCTCCTCTCCTTGCACGCTGTACACACCGATTGGTACAGTGTGCGAGAATAGGACAGAAACCGCAGCAGTGCTCGCCCATGCCTCATTCATGCCCATCTGCGCTATATTCATGCCCATCTGTGCCTCATTCATGCCCATCTGTGCCTCATTCATGCCCATCAGTGCCTCATCCGTGCCTAATTCATGCCCATCTGTGCCTCATTCATGCCCATCTGTGCCTCATCCATGCCCATCTGTGCCATATTCATGCCCATCTGTGCCATATTCATGCCCATCTGTGCCTCATCTGCTCCTAATTCATGCCCATCTGTGCCTCATTCATGCCCATTTGTGCCTTGTCTATACCCATTTGTGCCTCGTCCATACCCATCTGTGCCTCATTTATGCCCATCTATGCCTCATCCATGCCCATCTGTGCCTTATTCATGCCCATCTGTGCCTCATCCATTCCCATCTGTGTCTCATTCATGCCCATCCATGCCTCATCCATGCCCATCAGTATCCATGCCTCATCCATGCCCATCCGTGCTTCATTCATGCCCATCCATGCCTCATTCATACCCATCTGTGCCTCATCCATGCCACATTAATGCCTCATCCGTGCCACATCCATGCCTCATCTGTGCTCATCCGTGTCACATCCATGCCTCATCCGTGCCACATCCATACCTCAATACCTCATCCGTTCCACATCCATGCCTCATCAGTGCTCACCCTTGCCTCATTCATGCCTCATCGGTGCCACATCCATGCCTCATCCGTGTAAAATTCATACATCATCAGTGCTTATCCATGCCACATTAGTGCTTATCCATGCCACATCAGTGCTTATCCATGCCACATCAGTGCTTATCCATGCCACATTAGTGCTTATCCATGCCACAACAGTGCTCATCCGTGCCACATCCATGCCTCATCGGTGCCACATCCATGCCTCATCCATGCCACATCCATGCCTCATCCATGCCACATCCATGCCTCATCCTTGCAACATTCATGCCTCATTAGTGCTCATCCAGGCCACATCCAAACCACATCAGTGCTCATCCATGCCACATCAGTACCCATCCGTGCCTCATCCATGCCCATCTGTACATGCAGGATTATTATCTTCATTTATTAGCAGGTGAATGCGGCCCTCCATGCATTCACATACAACTACTAATAAAACTACTGACACCAGTGGCGGGACTACCGGGGTCCCAAAGGACGCACTTGCGACTGAGCCCTGGCGTTCCGCCACTGTGGGGAGACTTCAAGGCAGGAAGGGAGCCCGCTGCGGAACTTAAACAAAGGGTCCTACGACGGGAGTAATTGGCTCCGGGGATCAGTGGGAAGAGCCCTAGCTGGGGGGCCTCTGCATGGTTTCTTGCACCGAGGCCCTAAATGTTGTAGTTACGCCTCTGTCCCCAGGCATGGGTAAACGTCCAGCATATTTTCATTTATGAGGCCTTAGGTCACAGGCGCCCCTTACTTGTATAGTCTTTTTCACTGTTTGCTGAGGACGGAGCATTTTTAGGAACCAAAATGTTGCATAGACATCATAAAATAATAAATAATAATAATAATAAATAATAAAATGCTCAAGAGGAAGGTACGATGGCCTGGTCATTCCTATGACTTCAGCAATAAAAACCTCATAGATTCCATCCCTTCTTTAGGCTAGCTTGTAGGTTTCTCCATCCACGCTAAACAGTATCTCCCTTGCTGGTTATTGTATTCCTACACCAGCGGCTGTCGTAATGTCTTAATGGTGACTGCATCTGATTGGATGAAGTCTTCATTTGGCCAGCATTTTTACACCTGGTTCCTTCAATCTTTCAATCAAAGTTTGGCAAGTCGCGTATTGCTGACAAGGCCACCCACGGCTCAAATTTTAGCTGATTCACCAGAAATTAGCATAAAATTCGAGCCATGTATGGCAGACTTCACTTTATCCAAAACCAAAACCAAAAATTTCGCAATATACTTAAGTAACAAGCGCAGATGCTTCCTAAAGCCTGAACTGAAATTTCAGCTTGTATTTAGTAGTAAGGTTCAATATATATGCTCAGTACTTTAAACATGATTAAAGGTTAACATGGTATATTTAAAAATGAACCTGTGCTTTTCCCATACATGCCTGCATTACTTCAGTGTTCTCCTTGCCCACATATTATTATCATACTGTAACCACAAGCAAAGTTCTTTATGCTTTTTTTATATAATTGTTCGTTAGTGTTTGTCTAGTCAGCCTTTGGGAAGAAGAGCTGATTGTGATATTGTTATTTTTGGCTTCATATCAATGATAATTATGGTCATTGCATAATTTGACTATGTGAATATCACCCTCATCACTGTTCATTATAAGAATGCAGAGGATACTTATTATCTGTGATGGTTTTTCTTTGATTACTTTTTTTGTATAGAGCAGCATTGCTCAAACTTTTTACCCCAGAGGAGCCCCTACCATAATTCTCAGGTCTTGGGAACCCTTACTGAAACCAATTCATTGGGGGGGTCAATGGGAAAAATGCCTCTTCCATTGGTAGTGTCAAAACCTGGATCTGAACCTGTGACCCCGGCAGTGTCTGTCTGTGGCTCTTCTCGCTGTGCCACCTGAGATGCCGGAGAGCTCCCTGTCTGATCTCTTGCCTTGTCTCTGGTTTCTGGTGAACTGGCTGATATAAAGAAAAAATAAAAAATAAAAAAATAAAAGACCAAGGCACACCAAACAGAGTAAACTACAAAAAAGTTTTATTAGCTATACAAAGCTGAACACAGAAAAATGTGTACACAACCACCCCTAAAAGGCAGATATGGAGGGAATACCTGGTACCTGAATAACTGACTGACGGACTGCTGATACCATGGCTAGCCATTGAGCTGTTTGTGTCTGGGAACAGCGTGAACACTTAGTGCATTTGCATTATCACGCTGTCCCATCAGGAACTGTATGGTTGAGCCTGTAATCTCAGGTAGTAGGGGGTTTCATAGGTGCTATAGGGGTGTGCTACTTATTGGGGTAGGGAGGAACCTCCCCCGCTTCCGGGCTTCCTCTCTTTTCTATGAGGGATCATATACTGTTTACAGGGAGGGTTTAGACCATATCTGCCTTTTAGGGGTGGTTGTGTACACATTTTTCTGTGTTCAGCTTTGTATAACTGATAAAACTTTTTTGTAGTTTACTTTGTTTGGTGTGCCTTGGTCTTTTAGTTTTTAATTTTTTCTTTTTTCTTTATATATACCCTGTTTCCCCGAAAATAAGACCTAGCGTGATTGTCGGTAATGGCTGCAATATAAGCCCTACCCCCAAATAAGCCCTAGTTAAAGTCCTTGTAGGTCTTATTTTCAGGGTAGGGCTTATTTTCAGGGAAACAGGGTAGGGCTTATTTGGGGGGTAGGGCTTATATTGCAGCCATCACCGACACTCATACTAGGTCTTATTTTCAGGGAAACAGGGTAGTTCTTTGATCACACCCCCTTTAATATATGTGGTGAGTACTACTAAATTTCTATCCTGATGGGATTCCCATTTTTTCCTATTTTTTGGAACTGGCTGATATCTTGCTCCTTTGTGTACCCGCCACTGTCCTCATCTCCACTACCACTCTTTGCCAACCGTTGGCTTGTTCCTCGACTATGCTTCTGCTTGATCCCAACCTGCAACCACCTCTTACTGACCTTTGGCTTGTTTACTGATTATGCTTCTGCTTGATCCCTACCCGCTACTGAACTCCAGCTTGCTCACCTCCTGGTGGAGTGATCCTGAAGACCGTGACCTGGTACTAACGCGCAGCAAAACCCATTGCCACCATCAGGAGCTCTGGCGAATAGTTCGGTTGGTGCTTAGACCCTGAAACCTCGGATAGGCCTATGTCATTCGCCAGGGTGACCTGCTTGTGTACTTATCCAGCTGATCGGTGGGAGCCTCTCTACTGCTATAGCTACTGGTCTCCGAGCCTGACTCCTGACCGCAACAGGTAGTCTGTAGGAAGAATTAAACCCTTACAGTGGAGGTCACAATGCCACCCTTACAGACAGCTAAAAAAAAAAATTTCTCATGCTATTGGCCAAGTGGTGTTGGTCCTGAAACTATGCAGACCATCAATCAGACACAGGGCAAGAAACCCCTAGCCACCTCTGGAGTAACCCTGGAGTGGCTGATATAGAGTGTCTTTTTGAAAAAGTATGTCTTTTTTGGGGTATTGATCTTCAGATTATCACTATGTATTAGGGAATGTTTTTGTTAATGAATTGTATGGGTAGGAGGTCCAAAAGCCATTGTACTTCTTAGAGCCTTAAAAAAAGACAAGGGTGGTATGGTGAACCTAATAGATGATGCCATCAAAAAGTTCTAGAAAGGCCACAATGACACCAGCACACCAGTAAGATAGAAATGGCACATTCATTAGTTACCACTGAAGTATGAAGTGCATGATGCTCCAGCTGACCTCATAGGATTGGGAGGATTTTGAAGAGAAATATACAGTTAGGTCCATATATATTTGGACACAGGCAGAATTTTAGTTTTTTTCAGGTATTTACCAAAACATATTCAAGCTATAGTTATATAATGGATATGGGTGTAAAGTGCACACTCTCAGGTTAAATTTGAGGGTATGTACATCTGAATCAGAGAAAGGGTTTAGAATTACAGTTCTAAAAAACAGCCATCCCCCCTTTTTCAAGGGACCAAAAGTAATTGGACAGTAGAATCAAAAGCTGTTTCATGGCCAGGTGTGGGCTACTCCTTCAGTATTTCTTCATCAATTAGGCAGGTAAAAGGTCTGGAGTTAAATCTAAGTGTGGTATTTGCCTTTGGAATCTATTGCTGTGAACCTACATCTTGCGTTCAAAGAAGCTGTCCATGCAAGTGAAACAGGCCATTGTAAGGCTTCAAAAACTAAACAAATCCATCAGAGAGATAGCAGCAACATTAGGAGTGGCCAAATCAACAGTTTGGTACATTCTGAGGAAAGAAGAACACGCTGGTAAGCTCATCAACATAAAAAGGCCTGGACGACCATGGAAGACAACAGTGGTGGATGATCACAGGATCCCCTCTATGGTAAAGAATAACCCATTCACAACATCCAGACAAGTGAAGGACACTCTCCAGGAGGTGGGCGTATCATTGTCAAAGTCTACAATCAAGAGAAGACTTCACGAGAGCAAATACCGAGGGTTCACCACGAGGTGCAAACCATTCATAAGCCTGAAGAATAGAAAAGCCACATTAGACTTTGCCTAAAAAAAATCTAAAAAGCCAAACCAGTTCTGGAAAAGCATTCTTTGAATGGATGAAACTAAGGAATAAAAAAGTGTGGAGAAGTCTTGGAACCATTCATGATCCAAAGCACACGTCATCTGTGGTCACATGGTGGAGCTTGCAGTGTGATGGCATGGGCATGCATGGCTTCCAGTGGCACTGGGTGGTGTTTATTGCTCATGTGACAGAAGACAGAAGCAGCCGGATGATTTCTGCAATGTTCAGAGATATACTGTCATCCCAGATTCAGCCAAATGCAAAGTTGATTGGTTGGCGCTTCACAGTACAGATGGACAACGATCCAAAACACACTGCAAAAGCAACCCAGGAGCTTTTGAAGGAAAAGAAGTGGAATATTCTGCAATGGCCGAGTCAATCACCTGATCTCAACCCAATTGAGCATGCATTTTACTTGCTGAAGGCAAAACTAAAGGCAAAAAGACCCACAAACATAGAGCAACTGAAGACAGCTGCAGTTAGAGTCTGGCAAAGCATCAGAAAGGAGGAAACCCAGTCTTTGGTAATGTCCATGGGTTCCAGACTTCAGGCAGTCATTGCCAGTAAAGGATTCTCAACAAAATATTAAAAATTAACATTTTATTTATGATTAGATTAATTTGTCCAATTACATTTGAGCCCCTGAAAATGGAGGGACGGTGTATAAAAATGCAGTTGCAGTTCGTAAAACTTGTACAGTACTTGAAATTTATGCTCAACCCCTTGAATTAAAGCAGAAAATCATCTGCACTTCAAATTCATTTGGATTGTTTTGTTTTTTATTTTATTCTGGTGGCATACAGAGCCAAAAGTATGAAAATTGTGCCTGTGTCCAAATATATATGAACCTAACTGTATGTTTTTTGTCATCAAATCCAAGGACGGACCAATACAACTCAAATTGTATTACCATATGTACTACACCCTTCTGAGACTTTAGAACTCAAAGCTCCATTACCCGCCCCCCCTCACTGTTTCTGTGCAGTCAAGAAGCATGTCTACTCCATGTGCTGTGGGTCTGTCCTTACATACACCAATAATGCATTCAAATAAATAGTTTTGTTGAATCTGTGTTGGGGCTTCCTAGATCTGCACGATTCTGGCCAAAATGAGAATCACGATTTTTTGGTTTCGAATAAAAAGATCGCGATTCTCGCTGTGCAAAATCTTTCACATTATACAAAAAAAATTGGGCTAACTTTACTGGTTAGTTTTTTTTTTATTCGTTAAAGTGTATTTTTTTCCCAAAAAATTGCATTGGAACGACTTCTGCGCAAATATAGTGTGACATAAAATATTGCAACAACCATCATTTTATTCTCTAGGGTCTCTACTAAACTATATATATATATATATATATATATATATATATATATATATATATACATATATGTTTCTAGCAAAAAAAAATAAAAAAAAACATTTTAACTTGAAACTAACAAATGTCGGAAAAAGGTTTAGTGTTTAACCGCAATAAATGTATATTGATTGGTTTGCGCAAAAGTTATAGCGTCTACAAAATAGGGGATAGATTTATAGCATTTTAATTATTTATTTATTTTTTTTTACTAGTAATGGCGGCGATCTGCGATTTTTATCATGACTGTGACATTAGGGCAGACACATTGGTCAATTTTGACACATTTTTGGGACCATTGGCATTAATACAGCGATCAATGCTATAAAAATGGATTGATTACTGTAAAAATGTCACTGGCAGTGTAGGGGTTAACACTAGGGGCCTATCAAGGGGTTAATTGTGTTCCCTAGTGTGTTCTAACTGAAGGGGGGAGGGGACTAACTAGGGGAGAAGACAGATCGCTGTTCATACTTTGTATGAACAGACGATCTGTCACTTCTCCCTACAGAGACCCAAGATGTGAATACAGAGATCTCGGTTTTAGCCGCGTTACGAGCGATCGCAGTAGCCCGGTGGTCATTGAGACCGTCGGGCACTCGCATCGGCTTCGGGGGGCGCACGCGTGCCCCTAGTGGCCACCAGAGGGAGCGACGTAACATAACAGCGATTCGCGCAGCCATGTTGCCGCAGTACAGCTGCGGCGGCTGGTCGGAAAGCAGTTAAGTAGTTAAACTTCCCTCATTTACACACCAATGTGTATTCCTTTGATCTAAAGGAGAAATTGTTACAATGTTTATACTTCAGTTCCACTGTCAAAGAATGTTGTGATTCTTGGCAGACTGCCCGTTTTTTGTTTTTTGTTTTTCCTTTCTTTTGATGGCTGTAGGCTTTAGCAGAGAGTTCTCTGCATAGAAAGAATGGGGAAATAATTTTTCAGGATCGCAACAGGAAAAAAACGCAATAACGATTCTTAACGATTAATTGTGCAGCTCTAGGTCTTCCATAAATCTATGCAGGTCAACAAATAGGAGGTCAATCAGATACAGCTCAGGGAAATGCTGCATGCACAGCTAAGCTTACAGTGCCCGGCTGAACTTCAAGTGCCAGGATGACGGCCTCCTGCACATGTGCAGTGGAGTGATGTCATCCCCTGTCCACCAATAAAGAGGCCTGAAGACCTGCACTCAGAAGAAAATGCTGGCAGAGGACTATTGGACAGGTAATTATGGAGACTTTACTTCCGCTTTGATAGTGTGCTGCAGCTCAATTTCCCTGAGGATGGAGTGCCCATATGGACTCCAGTCTCAGAGCACCCCCACACACGGTGCATGCACCCAAATTCGTGTACCTGTTTGCAGCAGGTGCAGAGGCATGATGAGTTCTAAAGAGTCTCATAGGCGGTCTTTATGAATTCCCCTGTGCATGTTGTAGACTTTTATTTCCTGTACAATTCAATCAGGTCTGTTATAAAATTAACAGATAATCTGTTCGCATCTGGGAACTCAATATCATGTTTTAACCTGTAGATGTGTGCAATTAGTTTGTTCTGTATTAGTTTTTTAATGAATTTTGACAAATTTGTTAATTCCGAATTAGTTTTTTAACGAATTTTGACAAATCCGTTAATTCCGAAATTTCCAAATTTCCAAATTTTTCAATTTCCGAATTTTCGAAATTTCCAAACATCCGAATTTCCGAAAATTTGAAATTTCGAATTTCTGAATTCCGAATTTTCCGAAAATTCAAAATTTCGGAAATTCGACATTTAGGAAATTCGCAAGTTCGGAAATTCTGAAATTCCGAAAAAAGCAAAAAAACGAATGAAACAAAAACGAACACATTTTTTGTCAGTGCACATGTCTATTGACCTGCAAATACTGTCCTTTCAATCGTCTGCCACATCCTGTTGTCTGCTGTAGCTGCTGCATTCAATAAAGATCTTCGTGGATGAGAAAAGGTGTTTGGTGAGTTCAGCTATCTAATAAAGATAATCTGCTCACATCTGGGAACACATTACCATGTTTTGACCGGTAGACATGTGCAATTCGTTTAGTTCCGAATTCATTTTTTTACAGAATTTTGACAATTTTGACAAGAATTCCGAAATTTCCGAATTATCTGTATTTACGAAATTTCCGAATTTCCAAAAATTCGAATTTCTGAATTCCGAATTTCCGAATCTGGAACTTCGGAAATTTGAAATTTTGGAAATTGGAAAATACGGAAGTTCGGAAGTTCTGAAATTTGAAATTTCGGAAGTTCGGAAATTCGGAAGTTGGGAAATTCGAAATTTCGGAAATTCGCAAGTTCGGAAATTTGGAAATTCAGAATTTTAGAATTTCCGAAGAAAGCAAAAAAACTAAAGAAATGAAGACAAACAAGTTTTTTGTCAGTGCCCATGTCTATTGACCTGCAAATACCGCCCTTTCAATCGTCTACCACATCCTGTTGTCTGCTGTACCTGCTGCATTCAATAAAGATCTTCGTGGATGAGAAAGGGTGTTTGGTGAGTTCAGCTATCTAATAAAGACTGTCCGTGGTGATTGTATCTGCTTATACAGGCCAGGCATAGAGGTCTCAGCAAGGGATAAGTCACTAATACAGTCTGAGTCTGAATATAAGTTGCGGTGGAGGTTGACAGTGTGGCTGCGCTGTCTGGCTGGTTTCTCTGCATCACAAGACTGGCTAAACGCAGTTATAAAAGCCATTGGCAGCTAAACCAGTTCCCCTTTCAATCTCAGATTTGTATTTTGCTACTTGTCTAGACTTTAGATAAAATTGCAATCCCGTTCCCCGTCCTCTCTTCTTCTTGTCTGCTCTCTGATTTATGCTCTGTGGATCTGTCTAAGGAATCCAGAGATCTTACACAGTCCAGCAGCAACATGCCCTTGTACTGCCCCCCACAGCCAGTAACCTGCCATAACACCAGAGGGCTTACCGGTGACGGTATCCACCGTACTGAACGAGATGATGGATGGCGTGGGCTCCTTTGCAGCAGGCATTGGGAGAGGGAAAGTTGGTGCGGCCCCCGGAGGAGGGAAGTAGGAAATCTGGAGGGTCAGTGTTGCCTGTAACAATGCAAAAAAAAAAAGTCATCTTAATATATTACTGGCTGTCATTTCATCTGTTAAAACACTGTTCAACATAAACCTATCACAATACAAACAGACTTCAATCTAGAGAAAATTGGTATCAACGTACAGGTACCTACAAACAATTATGTTAAAGGATAACATACATACATATCTCCTTAGGCCCAGTCTGTTTAGAGAGTATGATCACTTGCTGACTCGGCACAATCCACGGGCAGCGTAACTCTTAAAGAAGAAGTAAATCCTGATGGGTTTTACTTCCTCTTTGTTCCCTGCAAAGTAAAAGCATAATGGGCTAGTATGCATTAGCCCTTTATGTGCCACTTACCTGCAAGCGAAGCCAGTGATGTCCCCGAGGTCCCTGCTGGTGGAAGCATCCATCTTCACCCCTCTTCCTTCCGGGGCTGTGGACTCCGGCTCTGTTACTGGCCAGAGTCGTGTGACGTCACTCCCGCACATTGGCGCGGGAGCCGACGATCACGGCACGGACACTGTAGAAACGGCATGATCGGACCCTTTCTCCAGTGCGCATGTGCCGATGACGTCAGCGCAAGCGTATATGGATAATGTCTACTAAACCGTACAGGTTTAAGAGATATTTCCAGTACCTACAGGTAAGCTTTAGTATAGGCTTATCTGTAGGTACAAGTGGTCTGTAAGGGTTGACAACCACTTTAAGAAAGACGCAGATGTTGATTCCAACACAATTTTACTTCAGCTAATTGCAGTGCAGAGGATGTCTTTGTGTTAGAAATATAAGAAGATAATAACTTTCCTAAACCCCATCTCCATAAATACCTAACACCGACTGAGGAAACATAGAAGAAGTGGCGAGGGTCTAGCTAGGACTAAACTAACTAGCACTAATCAGGAGGGGAGTGCAGACGGAGATACCGTTAAACACTGTAAACAAGTTGCAGTTGCCCCGAAAACCCTGCTAGCTGTCAGCAAACCACAATACAATAATCTAATCAAGTTATTAAAGGATAGAACAATAAACCCACCCAAAGCAAGGAAAGATTTTTTCATGTTTGAATCAAAGGGTGAAAGTATAACTCCAATGAAAGGAGCATCCTTCCCACTGATCACCAATGTATAGTATATTCTTCCCGCTGACCACCAATGTAAGGAGCATCCTTCCCACTGACCACCAATGTAAGGAGCATTCTTCTCACTGATCACCAATGTAAGGGACATTCTTCCCACTGATCACCAATGTAAGGAACATTCTTCCCACTGATCACCAATGTAAGGAACATTCTTTCCACTGATCACCAATGTAAGGAACATTCTTCCCACTGATCACCAATGTAAGGAACATTCTTCCCACTGATCACCAATGTAAGGAACATTCTTCTCACTGATCACCAATGTAAGGAACATTCTTCCCACTGATCACCAATGTAAGGAACATTCTTTCCTCTGATCACCAATGTAAAGGACATTCTTCCCACGGATCACCAATGTAAGGAACATTCTTCCCACTGATCACCAATGTAAGGAACATTCTTCTCACTGATCACCAATGTAAGGAACATTCTTCTCACTGATCACCAATGTAAGGGACGTTCTTCTCACTGATCACCAATGTAAGGAACATTCTTCTCACTGATCACCAATGTAAGGAACATTCTTCCCACTGATCACCAATGTAAGGAACATTCTTCTCACTGATCACCAATGTAAGGAACATTCTTCCCACTGATCACCAATGTAAGGAACATTCTTCCCACTGATCACCAATGTAAGGAACATTCTTCCCACTGATCACCAATGTAAGGTGTATTCTTCTCACTGATCACCAATGTAAGGAACATTCTTCTCACTGATCACCAATGTAAGGATCATTCTTCTCACTGATCACCAATGTAAGGAACATTCTTCCCACTGATCACCAATGTAAGGGGCATTCTTCTCACTGATCACCAATGTAAGGAGCATTCTTCTCACTGATCACCAATGTAAGGAACATTCTTCCCACTGATCACCAATGTAAGGGACATTCTTCTCACTGATCACCAATGTAAGGGACATTCTTCCCACTGATCACCAATGTAAGGAACATTCTTCCCACTGATCACCAATGTAAGGAACATTCTTCTCACTGATCACCAATGTAAGGAACATTCTTCCCACTGATAACCAATGTAAGGAACATTCTTCTCACTGATCACCAATGTAAGGAACATTCTTCTCACTGATCACCAATGTAAGGGACGTTCTTCTCACTGATCACCAATGTAAGGAACATTCTTCTCACTGATCACCAATGTAAGGAACATTCTTCCCACTGATCACCAATGTAAGGAACATTCTTCTCACTGATCACCAATGTAAGGAACATTCTTCCCACTGATCACCAATGTAAGGAACATTCTTCCCACTGATCACCAATGTAAGGAACATTCTTCCCACTGATCACCAATGTAAGGAGCATTCTTCTCACTGATCACCAATGTAAGGAACATTCTTCTCACTGATCACCAATGTAAGGAACATTCTTCTCACTGATCACCAATGTAAGGATCATTCTTCTCACTGATCACCAATGTAAGGAACATTCTTCCCACTGATCACCAATGTAAGGGGCATTCTTCTCACTGATCACCAATGTAAGGAGCATTCTTCCCACTGATCACCAATGTAAGGAACATTCTTCCCACTGATAGTGAAGTTTTTATTAAAGAAGAACTTTGTAAAGAATACCCAATCGCATACGAGAAAAATAAAAAAACTGAATTTTTCTTGCACATTATTGGATGATGGAAATCAGCAGAGCTTCACCACATTTACTAAGCTCTGGGGAAAATGAGTGCAACTACACTTGCAAAGTACACAGTCTACTTGCCTTTAGTAAATTCACCCCATTATCTCCAAATCTGCTATGTCCAAGCCCTGGACGTGGCCCTGTATTGTTTACGGTTGTTTTTTTCATTAACCAACTGTTTACTGTGTAACCAATTCACCACCACTATTGACATTCTTTAAAACTCTTCAAGCATGCAAGGATTACAGAAAGTCTATGTGCCTTAAGGCCTCGAAGGTGAGCGGTCTAAGCGACTGACTACGGAATTACTGTTGGTGTCAGATGTGGTGTTGTCAGTAAACATCTGACTATCTGAGTAGCACTCCATACGGGGCCCAGCCCCCCTAATCCATGCGCCCGCCCCCTAATCTACATGCGGGGCACCGGACGCATGGATTTCTAGGGTTTTTCTTTTTTTTGACGCACGTGATTAGAGCCTGAGGCTCTAATTGGCTTCAAAAAAGGGTGGGCTCGGGGCGCAGAGCCATGCGCCTCAAGCTCATCCACTTGTGTGACAATAGTGAATTAATATTCACTATTGTCTTCCTGCTTCTCCTCCCGGCCAATCAGGAAGTGGGTCTTAAGACCCGATTGGCCGGGTGGAGAAGCGACCGTATTGGCTGGGAGCAGGGGGGGAGTTGCCGAGGAGGAGACGTAGGGGGAAGCCACCAAGCTGCCTGGATGGGGTAAGTGCAGGGCCGATGGACGGACGGACGATCGACCGAGTGACGGGGGGTGTGTGATTTTACAGAACGACCAAGCAACGGGGGAATTTTGACCGCCTGACTACCTGAACGAACGAACGGGGGGGGGGGTGGTTTGTTTGACGCCCCTCCCAAATTAGAGCACCAGCTGCCACTGCATCTGAGATCTCAATATGAACAGGTTTCCCCGACCGCCCTGAGACACAGAAAACGTCACATCCTGGAGGAGGGCCGCACACACTGTGACAACATCTATAGAAACGCCTACTGCTGAATTATCTTCTGGATGATGAAATTACAGCCTCTCGGCTCATATAAAAAAACAGAAATATGGGACACCCCTGAGACGCAAAGCTGGAGTGTATTTTGTAGTTTTAACAATGTAGACCCTCCCCCCTCCCAAAAACCGCGGCCCCAGTGCTGCAACAATATCAGAAACTGCCCCTCAATGTCATCACCTCTCTACAGTATATGTTAGCCCCATCCCGTCACTTGCCTACTGCACACTTGCACTCCCTTTCTGCCCAGGCCAATGTTCAGCTTTCAGTGCTCTCACACTTTGAATGACAATTGCGCGGTCGTGCAACACTGTACCCAAATGACGTTTTTATCATTTTTTTCACACAAATAGAGCTTTCTTTTGGTGGTATGTAATCACCACTGGGTTTTAAAATTTTTGCTAAACAGACAAAAAAAAATACGTTTGTTTTACGTTTGTCTGATTTTTGAAAGAATTTACTTGCAAATTATGGTGGAAAATAAGTATTTGGTCAATATCAAAAGTTTATCTCAATAATTTGTTATATATCCTTTTTTAGCAATGAAAGAGGTCAAACGTTTTCTGTAAGTCTTCACAAGGTTGTCACACACTGTTGCTGGTATGTTGGCCCATTCCTCCATGCAGATCTCCTCTAGAGCAGTGATGTTTTGGGGCTGTCGCTGGGCAACACGGACTTTCAACTCCCTCCAAAGGTTTTCAATCGGGGTTGAGATCTGGAGACTGGCTAGGCCACTCCAGGACCTTGAAATGCTTCTTACGAAGCCACTCCTTCGTTGCCCGGGCGGTGTGTTTGGGATCATTGTCATGCTGAAAGACCCAGCCACGTTTCATCTTCAATGCCCTTGCTGATGGGAGGAGGTTTGCACTCAAAATCTCATGATACATGGCCCCATTCATTCTTTCATGTACACGGATCAGTCGTCCTGTTCCCTTTGCAGAGAAACAGCCCCAAAGCATGATGTTGCCACCCCCATGCTTCACAGTAGGTATGGTGTTCTTTGGTTGCAACTCAGCATTCTCTCTCCTCCAAACACGACGAGTTGTGTTTCTACCAAACAGTTCTACTTTGGTTTCATCTGACCATATGCATTCTCCCAATCCTCTTCTGGATCATCCAAATGCTCTCTAGCAAACCTCAGACGGGCCGGGACATGTACTGGCTTAGGCAGGGGGACACGTCTGGCACTGCAGGATCTCAGTCCCTGGCGGCGTAGTGTGTTACTGATGGTAGCCTTTGTTACGTTGGTCCCAGCTCTCTGCAGGTCATTCACTAGGTCCCCCCGTGTGGTTCTGGGATTTTTGCTCACCGTTCTTGTAATCATTTTGACCCCACGGGGTGAGATCTTGCGTGGAGCCCCAGATCGAGGGAGATTATCAGTGGTCTTGTATGTATTACATTTTCTAATTATTGCTCCCACAGTTGATTTCTTCACACCAAGCTGCTTGCCTATTGCAGATTCAGTCTTCCCAGCCTGGTGCAGGTCTACAATTTTGTTTCTGGTGTCCTTCGACAGCTCTTTGGTCTTCACCATAGTGGAGTTTGGAGTGTGACTGTTTGAGGTTGTGGACAGGTGTCTTTTATACTGATAACAAGTTCAAACAGGTGCCATTAATACAGGTAATGAGTGGAGGACAGAGGAGACTCTTAAAGAAGATACAGGTCTGTGAGAGCCAGAAATCTTGCTTGTTTGTAGGTGACCAAATACTTATTTTCCACCATAATTTGCAAATAAATTCTTTCAAAAACAATGTGATTGTCTGGATTTGTTTCCACATTTTGATGACAATTACAGGCCTCTCTCATCTTTCTAAGTGGGAGAACTTGCACAATTTTTTTACAGGTTACATGTTTAGAGTTACAGAGGAGGTCGAGTGCTAGAATTATTGCTCTCGCTCTAACGATCGCGGCGTATGTAACCTGTGTGTATCTGGCTCTGATACTAGCCAGATCCTCACCAGCCGCTGACATCACCGCACGTCCCACTGGGTAATCAGTGTTGATGTCCCTTTAACACAAGCCATTGTTGGCTCTCTTCTCCCATCCTCATGTCAGCATGAGGAATGTGATCAGCTGTGATTGGACACAGCTGATCGCGTGGTAAAGGCCCGCTGTGATTGGTCCTCTACCCCGATCTGTGATTAGCTGAGTCCAAAGTACTCGGCTAATGCAGCAGGCAGCGTGATCACGGGATGACGCCCATGTACGCCCTCCCGGTAAAGTAAGCCTGCGCTGTAGCCGTCTTTCGGCTATAGAGCGGGCATAAAATGGTTGATGTATCCAGTGCACCATTACCAAGCTCCATGTTTTAACCCCATTCAATCCCAGCATGATTCTTCATTTCCCCAAAAAATGTGGCAAAAAAAAAAATCAGATCACCCTGGGGCTGGGCTGTCATTTAGGATCTGTATACACGCCCACATGTGTGATGTCAATACCATGTGACCTGGCTAGCTCGGATCAACAAGGAAATGCTCTCTCCAGCAATAGAGATCAAACTGAGCATGTGCAGCAGTACTACCCTCACTGTGTCTTATCTGGCCTTGCCAAGAGTGACCCTGCAGGAGGGGGAGGATCTGTCCATACAGGATCAAACAGCCTTTCTACACAATGCAGAGGATTAACCCCTTAAGCTCCACAGTGAGTTTAAAAAGCATGCTTTACTGCTTATACAGACTGATTTTACTGTTGTGGGTTTAGTAACACTTTGGGGTTGATTTACTAAAGGCAAATAGACTGTGCACTTTGCAAAGTGCAATTGCACTTTAAATACACAGAGCAAACCGAGACCCAAGAAGAATACACATGATAAATGGATTTAGATGATATTTCCTTATTCCGGAGTTCGGCTTTAAGCAGAACTATGTATTAAATGTACAAGGGGGGCAACTGTACAGGAAAGAGGACTCCTTATACTAGATAGTTGGTGAATCTAGAGGAGATTGTACAATCAGATTGTATAGTGTATGCCCCCTTTATAGGTAGGACTGTCTGGTTTACAGCATGTATGTATAAACGTTCATCCCCCTCTTCTTCTACTCACCCCGGTGCTCTGCTTCTTGTTGTCCATTAGGGGGGAATTATAGGTGGCGCTCAGGTTGGCAGAATTGAATAAGTCCCGGAGCTGCACCCTGGTGTCACCCAGGAATCTAGAAGGAAATCAAATGATAACATTTAACATGTAGAAATATTAAAGCCTACTTCCAGCCAAACAATCTTTATTGTGTAAACTACTAGTCCCATCAATCCCCCATGGAATGAACTCTCAAACATCACAAAAGTTCGGACCCAAACCCAAATGAAGTCTATGAAACCTGAATTTGAAAAATAAAAAGTCCCAATTTTGAAGACCTATATGCAAGTCATTGGCCATAAAAAGGGTATGGTGGCCCGGGTACCGCCCTGGGGGATATGTATCAATGCAATTTTTTTTTTAACAGATTGTTTTTACAGGATTTGCAGTGATTTTAATTATGCTTAAAGTGCAACAATAACAATTTAAAATTCTTTTAAATAAAGTGCCTGCGGGGATCCCCTTAGTCTGTCTGTCAAGTGGCGAATCGGTACCATGTATAGAACCTGCTGCAGCAAAACTGACATTTCTAAAGAACAAAAATGGCATTTAAATTTCCAGCAATACAATACCATTGCCGACAATACAAAAATGTACAAAAATAACAGCGTGCTCACCCAATCCATATCAGGCCCTTCCGGGACAAGGGCCTCCTCCCAACAACCCTGGGCTGTGGTTGTTGGGGTCTGCGGGCAGGGGGATTATTGGAATCTGGACGCCCCCTTTAACAAGATCCTGGCCCCCTCACTATGTGAATGAGTAGTACCCCTACCCATTCACCCAAAAAAAAGTGACCCCCAAAACATTTTTACCTTTTTTCTATTGCTGGCAATGTTTTTTTTTCATTCAGCTGTCAGCGGGGGAAGCCCGTTGACAGCTGATGACTCATCCGTAAGGATGAGTTAAGGATGAGTAGCTTCCCGGCCTGCTCTTTAAAAAAATAGCTATTCACTGTGCCATGACTGGGCAAAGCTTTGCCCAATCAGGGGCTTAGAATGCACTGTGCAGCGCGCAGTGCATTGTGGGGCGCTTGGCAGGCGAACATCCTGCCGAGCGCCCCGCAAATTCAGGTGTTCGCTGAACGGGTGAACAGGCGATGTTCAAGACGAATTTATGCTTGGCTTGAACTGTTCACCCAACTCTAGTGACAGCCATGGCTCTCTTCGCAGATACAGTGGAGGGATGAGCGTTAGACATATGCACTGCCAAAAAAGTTGTTGGTTTTCGTTTCATTTGTTTGTTTTTTTCGTTTTTCAGTTCATTTGTTAAGATCGAAATTCGTAAATTTGTAAATTCCAAAATTAGAAAATTCCTATATTCGAAAATTCGGAAATTTGTACATTAGAAAAATTCAGAAATTTGAAAATCCCAACATTTTCAAATCCGAAAAAAAGGAAGAAAATCCGGAAATTCAAAATAACGAAAATCTGAAAATTCGAAATAATAACGAACTAACTAATAATAACTAACTATTAAATTATAGGTATTGGAATTCCCTTTCAAATTCGACTGTTAGTGAACATAACGAATACGAATTTATCCAAAGTTACAAATTATTCGAAATAACAAATGCTGCATCTAAACAAATGGAACGGAAATAATTATTATTAATAATAATAATAATAATAATAAAAAGTTTTTATTATTATTATTATTGTTATTTATTATTATTAATTTGTTACGTTCCATTTGTTCCATTCGTTTAGATACGGCATTCGTTATTTCAGATAATTCGTAGCTTCGGAAAAATTCGTATTTATTATGTTCACTAACAACCGAATTTGAAAGGAAATTCCAATACCTATAATTTAATAGTTAGTAATAGTTAAGTTATTATTATTAGTTATTATTTCAGATTTTCGAATTTTCGGGTTTTCGAATTTTCCGATTTTCATTCTTATTTTTGGATTTTAGTTCTTTTGAATTTTAGTTCCTATTTTCAGATTTCCGAAATTTTGGGTTTTTGAATTTAGAATTTCCGAATTTTTATCGAATATTCGAATTTATGAATTTTCCAATTTACAAATTTTTGAATATTCGAAAAGTTTGCTAAACGGGTTCTCGGTAATTCGTATATTTCCGAATGGACGAATTTGTCAAAATTAGTTAAAAAACAAATTCGGAACGAACCGAATTGCACATATCTAATGGGCGTTGTCATCCTAGGACAGGAAGTTTGGTATTTGCAGGATCACCAGGTGAAAGTACAGAAGGGGGAAGCCTGCTAAAAGAAAACAAATGCAGTCACCTTATCTAAGGACAGGTAAGCTGCAATACATTACACTCTTGGCTTTGGGTTTAAACACATTTAGGGCCCATTCACACTGATCTGCAGCTCAAAACCCTGCCACCCACACAGCGCTTTGAGTTGCAGAACAGTGCAGCAGGGGGCGGTGTGATGCAAATTTTATCACATCACACAACTCCCTTTTTTTGTTCAACAAACTTTATTTGACGTGTACATTGGGACACTGGATTCATATCGATGGACAGATGTGTGGTGCACTGCGCTTTTGTGCAGTTCTATGCGGGACCGAGCAGAGCAGTGCAATCAGTGGCGGCCCATCCACGCGGGGGACGCAGGGGCGCCGCCCCCCTAATCCATGCGCCCGGCCCCTCATCTACATGCAGGGCTCCGGATGCATGGGTTTTTTTTTAAGCACATGATTAGACATGGAGGCTCTAATTGGCTTCAAAAAAGGGTGGGCTCGGGGCGCAGAGCACTGCATTGGGGGGTTTGACCTACTGACCGATCATCCGACCGACTGAGCAACGGGGTGGTTTGTTTGCCGCCGCCACCCCCCCTTCAAAATTAGAGCACCAGCCACCAGTGGGTGCAATATTATGTAAATCGCACTGCTCCACAATGCAGTGTAGCACTGCTATCTGATCTGAACATGACACACACACTGTGTGTCTTAGTGTGAATGGGCCCTTAAACTTTATTATGTACAGGAGCATATGTCGTTTTCAAATCTGACCTCCTGCCTTCCCTTCAGTCTTACACAGTTGTACCGGCTTCTCTCCTGGACTAAATTGGCTTACTCTGATTTCACTGCACACTGTGAGCTTCTCGCAGTGTGCAGCTATAATCTTGGGATTTAAAAAAAAACACAGATTTTTACATATTGTCCCTGGTTTTATTGAGGCTGGCAACCCTGACGGGGCCCATAAGGGGATGGGGCCCTCGGGCAGTGCCCGAGTGCCCGAATGGTCAGTCCGCCCCTGGAGCCCACCTTATTTCATGGCTGAAGGACATCCAGCATCATCTAGCCTTTCTTCCCAAAACTGGCTGTCCATGGCCCACCCCTTTTATTCATTGGATTTCAGTTCTTTCAACCATGAAGGTGCAGCATCACATATGGGTGTTACCTATGAAAATGCAGCCTGTGTAGGAATGCCCACTCCTTCAGACTGACACCCATTCATCAATGGAATATGATATTTGCATAAGTCCTCCCAGCCATAACCCTGGTATTTTTTATTTTTTTTATCAAGCTGGCGATTCTGTTTCTCATAAAAGTGATCCGAGCAGCCGATTAGCCGCTGGATTGCTTTTAGAAGCAGCAGGAGGGCTCACCAGTGTTTCTCAGTCTTACCATTCTTACCGGGGAGCCCGGGAAACGATCCGACGGTTCGTCTGGCTGGCCATAGAGGTAAACAGAGACCATATCATCTTTCCCTACCCCTGTGATTTATAACAAAGAAGGTATTTCACCGTGTCAGACTAGTGTGTTGTTGCCACATCCCTAATGTATTTAGAAAAGAAAAACCCCCTTTGTTGGGACTTTGTAGGCAACAACCACACATAAATAGATTAGAAAATATATGTATTGTGTATACATAAAATCGTTCGATCAAAAAATGATCATTTGTTTAAAAAGACATACCAAAACATATTACAAAATTGAAAAAGAAACACGAAAAAGACAAAAAACACACAACAGGTTACATGGTTTGCATGACATAAAAAAGTGTTATTCTCCGGTACAAAGTGGTCTCCGGTATCCCTACCCCTGTGATCTAGGAGGACCGGAGCGACATCATTACATCACTTCCAGTCTAGGGCAGAAGTAAACAATTTTTTTTTCTTTAGTGCAAGTCACTACCATTAGTGAAAAAATGCAAAATCATACATGATACAAGATGGATAAAAATGACATAAAAAGTAATATCAACATTTGAAAATCCCACTCACGTGCCCAATACCATAAACAATACATAAAAAATACATGTAAATGGGCCAAATAAACATCTGTAATCTTTCTGATATAAATGGTCAGACTAGAAAGATCAGAAAGATTACAGATGTTTATTTGGCCCATTTACATGTATTTTTTATGTTTTGTTTATGGTATTGGGCACGTGAGTGGGATTTTCAAATGTCGATATTACTTTTTATGTCATTTTTATCCATCTTGTATCATGTATGATTTTGCATATACGTAATGGATTAACCTACAGGATTTTAGTCAGATTCTCTCACATAGTTTGTTGTGGACTTTAGTGCACACTGCACATTTATTGTTCATTATTTTTCACATTTTTTCATTCACATTTTTTGGTGGGTTTTGTTTTGTGGTTTTTTGATCTTTCCATTGTCTGTGAACAGCGCCATTCCCCTATTAGAACACTTTGTATTATGTGGATTTCACTTCGGTGTTTCCAGTTTGCTTGGGGGGCTGCAGTTCCTTGTTAATACTGATCCTTAGCGCGGAATATTCGATTTCTATATATGTAAATGGTGTTTGCACGACACATGTGAGATATTGGCGCTGATGATAGAGCGAGGGCAATAATTCTAGTTCTAGATCTCCTCTGTAACTCTAAACTGGTAACCTGTAAAAAAAATGGAAAGTGTATATGGATATTTTTAAGTATCTTAGTTTGTCCCCATTACACAAGTGTGCGCAATTTTAAAGTGTGACATGTTAGGTATCTATTTACTCGATGTAACAACATATTTTATAATTTACAAAACAATTGGGTTATATATTGTTTTTTTTGCATTAAAATTCATTAAAGTGTATTTTTTTTATAATTGCGTTTGAAAAACCACTGCACAAATACCGTGCGACATTGCAACGGTTGCTATTTTATCCTTTAGGGCCTATGCTATATATATATATATATATATATATATATATATATATATATAGTGGGGACGGAAAGTATTCAGACCCCCTTAAATTTTTCACTCTTTGTTATATTGCAGCCATTTGCTAAAATCATTTAAGTTCATTTGTTTCCTCATTAATGTACACACAGCACCCCATATTGACAGAAAAACACAGAATTGTTGATATTTTTGCAAATTTATTAAAAAAGAAAAACTGAAATATCACATGGTCCTAAGTATTCAGACCCTTTGCTGTGACACTCATATATTTAACTCAGGTGTTGTCTATTTCTTCTGATCATCCTTGAGATGGTTTTACACCTTCACTTGAGTCCAGCTGTGTTTGAGTATACTGCTTGGACTTGATTAGGAAAGCCACACACCTGTCTATATAAGACCTTACAGCTCACAGTGCATGTCAGAGCAAATGAGATTCATGAGGTCAAAGGAACTGCCTGAAGAGCTCAGAGACAGAATTGTGGCAAGGCACAGATCTGGCCAAGGTTACAAAAAATTTTCTGCTGCACTTAAGGTTCATAGGAGCACAGTAGCCTCCATAATCCTTAAATGGAAGACGTTTGGGACGACCAGAACCCTTCGATGCAGTCGAGAGATGGGAGAAAGTTGTAGAAAGTCAACCATCACTGCAGCCCTCCACCAGTCGGGGCTTTATGGCAGAGTGGCCCAATGGAAGCCTCTCCTCAGTGCAAGACACATGAAAGCCCGCATGGAGTTTGCTAAAAAACACCCAGGACTCCAAGATGGTAAGAAATAAGATTCTCTGGTCTGAGACCAAGATAGAACATTTTGGGCTTAATTCTGAGCGGTATGTGTGGAAAAAAACAGGCACTGCTCATCACCTATCCAATACAGTCTCAACAGTGAAGCATGGTGGTGGCAGCATCATGCTGTGGGGGTGTTTTTCAGCTGCAGGGACAGGATGACTGGTTGCAATCGAGGGAAAGATGAATGCGGCCAAGTACAGGGATATCCTGGATGAAAACCTTCTCCAGAGTGCTCAGGACCTCAGACTGGGCCAAAGGTTTACCTTCCAACAAGACAATGACCCTAAGCACACAGCTCAAATAACGGAGGAGTGGCTTCACAACAACTCCGTGACTGTTCTTGAATGACCCAGCCAGAGCCCTGACCTAAACCCAATTGAGCATCTCTGGAGAGACCTAAAAATGGCTGTCCACCAACGTTTACCATCCAACCTGACAGAACTGGAGAGAATCTGCAAGGAGGAATGGCAGAGGATCCCCAAATCCAGGTGTGAAAAACATGTTGCATCTTTCCCAAAAAGACTCATGGCTGTATTAGATCAAAAGGGTGCTTCTACTATGATAAAAGGAGGACACATATAGAAGAGATGGAAAGAGCTGCACACCCCGAAATCACCGTATCTAAATAAAGAATTGGAAAAAAAAAAGTCATGGAGGGGGGACCGGGAAGGTGGAAATATAACAAGCTCAGTTTTAGAAAGATTGAGTTTGAGAAAGTGGTGTGACATCCATACCGATATGTCATTCAGTAAGTTTGAGATCCGTGAGGAGTTTGAGGGGGTGAGTTGAGGAGTGGAGAGATAGATCTGGGTGTCATTGGCGTAGAGGTGGTATTGGAAGCCATGGGAGGTTATCAACTGGCCCAGGGAAGAGGTATAGAGCGAGAATAGGAGGGGCCCAAGGACGGAGCCTTGGGGTACCCCAAACGAAAGTGGAAGAGGAGCGGAGGAGATGGAGTTGTAAGTGACACTGAAAGTGCGCTGAAATAGGTAGGAGAACCAGGATAAAGCAGAATCAAGGGAGTGTGGTTTGCTGAGGAGGAGCAGGTGGTCAATTGTGTCGAAGACAGCAGAGAGGTCTAAGAGTATGAGTATGGAGTAATGGCCATTGGTTTTAGCAGTTAGTAGGTCATTGGTGAGTTTTAGTAGGGCAGTTTCAGTGGAATGTTGTGAATAATGTTGTGAATAATATTGTGAATGTTGTGGATAACCCTAGATTGTAAGATCTAAGGAGCAGGGCCCTCTGGTTCCTACTGTATTAAAGTGTATTGTATTTGTACTGTCTGCCCTCAAGTTGTAAAGCGCTGCGTAAACTGTTGGCGCTTTATAAATCCTGTATAAAAATAATAATAATAACAATAATAACACTACCTCATAAAGAGTTGACTTTAATCTGATTATATTTTCCCTGGTTCCTCCCTTCCCCTTCATAAATACGGTATGTTAATGGCAGTTTCTTACAAGCTTTTTGTTTACAAGCAAAAATCTGTATTTTTTTGCTAGGAAATTACTTAGAACCCCCTAACAATTATATATATATATATATATATATATATATATATATATATATATATATATATATATATATACATATATATATATATGTAAATAGATAAATATAAATATATATATATATATATATATATATATATATATATATATATATATATATATATATATATATATGTAAATAGATAAATATAAATATATATATATATATATATATATATATATATATATATATATATATATATATATATATATATATAATAAAGTTCAAAGGTTGCTGCACTTTGCACTTGTTTTATTTCATCCAAATCTTCAGAAAAAAGTTACATGGCAAACGAAGTCATACAAGACCAAAAATTTCAAGCATCATTTAGACAAAAGATTTCCGTTTCGGGCTGGTTTGTTCATGCCCTTCCTCAGATCAGTCAGAACGTATCTAATGGTTTCTCCACAATCATGTGTTTTATATATGCTCACAAATCATCATATGTGAAATCAATTACATGGTTTTAATTACTTCTCACTTTATCAAATACTCATTTTAAAGAATAATTTCACACCATAGAAACAAAAAATGATTAATCACAGCACACAATCTCATTGTTCACTTATTGATCTTCCCATTGTCAATCTGAAAGACATATATAATATTTATACATATTATATATATATATATATATATATATATATATATATATATATATATATATATATATATATATATATATATATATATATATATATATATATATATATATATATATATATATATAAAGTAAATACTAAATATATATAGAAAAAAAATCTTTTTGTTAATATTTATAAAGTATGAGTCTGAAGTAATGAAACAACTTGGGGATGTTAGCACCCATAGGAAATTAGACACATGTCCGGTGTTTAAGGTAAAAAAAAGGAATTAAGGATGTTTTAACTACTGCAAAAAGAAATCATTGATGACGAAACAGCTGACTTTTTAACCTCTACACCTCTAACTTCTCAACCATTACACCAGTGATATACGTTCTACCAAAGATCCATAAAGATCCTATTAACCCTCCGGGACCTCCCATCGTGTCTGGGATGGGATCGGTGACAGCTCCGCTAGCGCAGTATTTGGATAGGTGTTTAACACCGTTACTGTTTAACACTAAATCATATATAAGAGATACTTTTGATTTTCTTGCTAAGATACAGAATATTAAACTGACGGCCGACTCCATCCTAGTTTTGTGAGACGTCTCAAGTTTATATACAATAATCCTTCATGAATTAGGGATTCAGTCATGTCGATGGTTGTTAACTCATTCTGGTATTTATGAAAAACAACATATTGGATTTTTTCTTGATTTACTCAGAATTGTGCTTGATGAAAATTATTTCCTTTTCAAAGATACCCATTTTCTACAACTGAGAGGGGCAGCGATGGGTTCTAAAGTTGCACCCCCCATATGTGAATGCGTTCATGAATATGATAGAAACATCATTTATTTTTGTCAATTACATGTTTTTTAAACATTGCCAGGGATGGTACAGATTTGTGGACGATATTTTTGTAGTTTGGGGGGGCGACCTTGATAGCCAGATTTGTGGACGATATTTTCATAGTTGGGGGGGCGACCTTGATAGCCTTTTATTATTTGATAGATATCTTAATTATCTTATCCCCGGTCTGAAATTTAATATTGAAATTGGCTAAACCAAAATTTTTTTCCTTGACACCACGTTAACGATCGAAAATATGAAGATCATGAGTGATCTATATGTTAAAATCACCGATCGAAACCAATTGTTACACTTTTATAGTTTTCATCCATCCAATGTATTTAATTCAATTCCAAAAAGTCAGCTGAGAGTTCAGCGGATAGTTAGCGATCCGCTGCGCTGTCGTCAGAGATTTGAAGAAATGGAAGCGAAACTCACAATCCTTTTTTCACATATTATTTCCAAAATAATCAAAAAACACTGGAATCTACTTACTGTCCGTGTGGTTTCATTTATATTGGTAAAACTACACAGAAGGTAAAAGATCGAATCGCAAGACACAAATATTCAATTAGAGACAAACTAGTACAGCTGCCACTTTGTGGAACATGGACACACTGGGGTTGATTTACTAAAGGCAAATTGACTGTGCACTTTGCAAAGTGCAGTTGCACTCTACAAGAGCAGTTGCTCCAGAGCTTAGTAAATGAGCAGAAGCTCTGCTGACTTCCACCTTCCAATCACATGCAAGCAAACATGCTGTTTTTTTATTTTCCTTTGCATGTGATTGGGTGTTCTTTGCAAAGTGAAGCTTTACCTCATTTACTAAGCTCTGGAGCAATTGCACCTGCAAAGTGCACAGTCTTTAGTAAATCAACCCCATTGTTTCACAACTAAAGTATATGGTATTGCAGGGCATTGAGAGAAATAGGAAAAGGGGGGATCGCAAACTTACTCTTAGGAAAAGAGAGGTACATTGGATTAATTTTCTCAATATGATTGCTCCATGTGGCTTAAATGTAGATTTGGATCTGTATTTATTTATATGAATTTGCGGTATCGATCACGATTCACAGAATTTTTCTCTATATGTGTGTGTGTTCATACATATGGAGTGAAATCTTTTCATGTATGTGCATTAGATCCATAAATAACGGTACATATGTCTTTATAAATATTAATATTAACAAAAAAATTTTTTTATATATATATTTAGTATTTACTTTATATATATATATATATATATATATATATATATATAAAATTATATATATATGTCTTTCAGATTGACAATAGGAAGATCAATAAGGGAACAATGAGATTGTGTGCTGTGATTAATCATTTTTGTTTCTATGGTGTGAAATTATTCTTTAAAATGAGTATTTGATAAAGTAAGAAGTAATTAAAACCATGTAATTGATTTCACATGTGATGAATTTGTGAGCATATATAAAACACATGATTGTGGAGAAACCATTAGATACGTTCTGACTGATCTGAGGAAGGGCATGAACAAACCAGCCCGAAACGGAAATCTTTTGTCTGAACGATGCTTGAAATTTTTGGTCTTGTATGACTTTGTTTGCAATGTAACTTTTTTCTGAAGAATTTGATGAAATAAAACAACGTTTTTAAGTGCAGCAACCTTTGAACTTTATTATATATATATATATAAAATTGTTTGGGGGTTCTAAGTAATTTCCTAGCAAAAAATACAGATTTTTGCTTGTAAACAAAAAGCTTGTAAGAAACTGCCATTAACATATTTATGAAGGGGAACGGAGGAACCAGGGAAAATATAATCAGATTAAAGTCAGCTCTTTATGGGGTAGTGTTATTATTGTTATTATTATACAGGATTTATATAGCGTCAACAATTTACGCGGCGCTTTACAACTTGAGGGCAGACAGTACAAATACAATACACTTTAATACAGTAGGAATCAGAGGGCCCTGCTCCTCAGATCTTACAATCTAGGGTTATCCACAACATTCACAACATTATTCACAACATTCCACTGAAACTGCCCTACTAAAACTCACCAATGACCTACTAACTGCTAAAACCAATGGCCATTACTCCATACTCATACTCTTAGACCTCTCTGCTGTCTTCGACAGAGTTGACCACCTGCTCCTCCTCAGCAAACCACACTCCCTTGGCCTCCGTGATTCTGCTTTATCCTGGTTCTCCTCCTACCTATTTCAGTGCACTTTCAGTGTCACTTACAACTCCATCTCCTCCGCTCCTCTTCCTCTTTCTTTTGGGGTACCCCAAGGCTCCGTCCTTGGGCCCCTCCTATACCTCTTCCCTGGGCCAGTTGATAACCTCCCACGGCTTCCAATACCACCTCTACGCCGATGACACCCAGATCTATCTCTCCACTCCTCAACTCACCCCCTCAAACTCCTCACGGATCTCAAACTTACTGAATGACATATCGGTATGGATGTCACACCACTTTCTCAAACTCAATCTTTCTAAAACTGAGCTTGTTATATTTCCTCCTTCCCGGTCCCCCCTCCATGACTTTTTTTTTCCCAATTCTTTATTTAGATACGGTGATACAGAAACCACAAAAATATTGAATCCACATTGGATATTGTCCACATTCAAGATCCCGTGCCCATACAGCCCTTGGCATCAATGGTCTAAACACATGAAATGTAGCTCACGCCCTTGGCTTTGAGGGCAAGGAAGTCCCCGTATCCTGTACAGTTTTTCCTTTTTCTTTTTGGATACCTTTCTCTTAATAATGATATCAAGAGAATAGGGAGATCAAGTATACCCCGAGGGGCCAAAAAACAAGAGAAATCAGAGTCAAGAGTACAGTAGCAGAGGGGAGAGAAAAAGAGGGGGGGGAGGACCACCACAGGCCCCCCTCCATGACTTTACCATTAAGATCAACAGCACAACCATTGGTCCCGCCACACATGCCAGGATGCTGGGTGTAATCCTTGACTCTGACCTCTCCTTCAGCCCCCACATCCAATCACTGGCTAAATCCTGCCACCTTAACCTCCGCAACATCTCCAGAATTCGACCCTTCCTGACTAATGACACCACAAAGCAACTTATTCACTCCTTGGTTATTTCCCACCTCAACTACTGCAACTCTCTCTTTAATGGTCCACCCTTAAGCAGGCTATCCCCCCTTCAGTCTATTATGAATGCTGCTGCTAGACTAATACACCTCACTAACCGATTCGTGACTGCTTCCACTCTCTGCCAATCCCTTTACTGGCTTCCCCTCCCCCACCGTATAAATGAGCAGGGCCCTCCTGTCCCTTCTGTATTGAACTGTACTGTAATTGTGCTGTCCCCCCTCTACATTGTAAAGCGCTGTGTAAACTGTTGGCGCTATATAAATCGTGTATACAGTGGGGACGGAAAGTATTCAGACCCCCTTAAATTTTTCACTCTTTGTTATATTGCAGCCATTTGCTAAAATCATTTAAGTTCATTTTTTTCCTCATTAATGTACAGAATTAATACAAAAATGTGTTGTTGTCTATGTCTGTGTCCCCACTAGAGAGGATTCCCGTTACTTCCTGTCCTCACAGGAATATAACTTTATACTGGAAATATCACCATCCATGTGTTTAGGAGAATCAGGATTTGCAGATTCAGCAACCAGGACAGTCTGTACAATGCTGTATGAGGATCCTAGGAGGATGGAAGAAAAGACTGGATGGAGATGGAAGAACCCAACACTTCATCTGGCAGACAAACGCCATAAGGAGGATTATATTTATAGAAGGGGTGTAAATGGAGAAACTGTCCGCACCATACAAGGATTGTCCCTTTCTTCCCGAGGAACAAACACAGGAAATGGATGGAGGAAACCTTGCTGACGGCTGTGAGTGATGGAGGAAAGAGACTCCCCAACGCCAGTAAACACCAAGCCGGGGAATGAAAACATCTTATCTCTAACAGGATTATTATAGGACGGCAACAACAAGAACTTCTCCACAACACAAAGGAGTCCCGCAGTGCTCCACTCACCGGAGAAATTCCAGATACATGGACAGACAGCGAGACAGAGGGAGAGATAGATACATAGATAGAGAGACCCTTTGGCCACTCGGCAGGACATCACTCCCACCCACAGCTCATTGCTAGATAAATGGATAAAGATTAAATTGCTGGCATTAGGGATTAATCTCTGTTTAAAAAACTACCCGTGTGTCATCAGCCATAGAAAATAGATAGATAGATAGATAGATAGATAGATAGATAGATAGATAGATAGATAGATAGATAGATAGATAGATAGATAGATAGATAGATAGAAAATAGATAGATAGATAGATAGATAGATAGATAGATAGATAGATAGATAGATAGATAGATAGATAGATAGATAGATAGATAGATAGATAGATAGATAGACCCTTTAATCTGCTCAGCAGGACATCATCTCCACCCACAACTCAGTGCTAGATAAATGGCTATAGATTAAATTAGCGATTTGTAGTAGAGATGGTTCTCTCTAAAAAAAAATGCCTGTGTCATAGAAAAAGATAGACAGACAGATAGATAGATAGATAGATAGATAGATAGATAGATAGATAGATAGATAGATAGATAGATAGATAGATAGATAGATAGATAGATAGATAGATAGATAGATAGCCCCCTGATATCCCTAACTAAAATCTAGTGGAACCAATTGCCTTCAGAAGTCACCTAATTAGTAAACAGAGACCTCCTGTGTGTAATTGAATCTTAGTATGAATACAGCTGTTCTGTGAAGCCCTCAGAGGTTTGTTAGCGAACCTTTGTGAACAAACATGGAACACACCAGACAGGTCAGGGATAAATTTGTGGAGAAGTTTAAAGCAGGGTTAGGTTATAAAAAAATATCCCAAGCTTTGAACATCTCACAGAGCACTATTCAATCCATCATTGGAAAATGGAAAGAGTATGGCACAACTACAAACCTACCAAGACATGACCGTCCACCTAAACTGACAGGCCGGGCAAGGAGAGCATTCATCAGAGAAGAGCCAAGAGGTCCATGGTAACTCTGGAGGAGCTGCAGAGATCCACAGTTTCCACAGGACAACTATTAGTCGAGCTCTCCACAAATCTGACCCTTATGGAAGAGTGACAAGAAGAAAGCTATTGTTAAAAGAAAGCCATAAGAAGTCCTGTTTGCAGTTTGTGAGAAGCCATGTAGGGGACACAGCAGACATCGGAAAAAGCGGCAAAAAAAACCCCAAACAGCTGAAAACGAATGCCCCGTACACACGGTCGGACTTTGTTCGGACACTCCGACAACAAAATCCTAGGATTTTTTTCCGACGGATGTTGGCTCAAACTTGTCTTGCATACACACGGTCACACAAAGTTGTCGGAAAATCCGATCGTTTTAAACGCGGTGACGTAAAACATGTACGTCGGGACTATAAACGGGGCAGTGGCCAATAGCTTTCATCTCTTTATTTATTCTGAGCATGCGTGGCACTTTGTCCGTCGGATTTGTTTACACACGATCGGAATTTCCGACAACGGATTTTGTTGTCGGAAAATTTTATCTCCTGCTCTCCAACTTTGTGTGTCGGAAAATCCGATGGAAAATTTCCGATGGAGCCTACACACGGTCGGAATTTCCGACAACACGCTCCGATCGGACATTTTCCATCGGAAAATCCGACCGTGTGTACGGGGCATAACACTGCACATCACCCTGAACACACCATCCCCACCGTGAAACATGGTGGTGGCAGCATCATGTGGTGGAGATGCTTTTCTTCAGCAGGGACAGGGAAGCTGGTCAGAGTTGATTGGAAGATGGATGGAACTAAATACAGGGCAATCTTAGAAGAAAACCAGTCCGGTGTGAATTCCAGCTACATTTTCTCTGCGAAGAGAAAAGGCCGCTATTCAGCGGTGCCTCTCCGTTCGATCTGTGCATCAGCTGAGCAGGGAGAGAGGGGAGGTGTAGTGAGGAGAAGGAGAGAATGCCCGTTCACAACGGGATGCATCTGCGAATCAGATGCATTCCCATAGAAGATAATGTGCTTGTAATTCGCACTGCAATGCCCAGAAAACGCACACATTTTTTGGGCAATGCGCAGTGTGAATGCAACGCACATATGTGAACGAAATGCATTCAAATAAAGGTATTTTAAAATGTCCTGTGAATTGGATGCGGTGGAATTCCGCATCTAATTCGCATAGGTGTGAACGGGGCCTGAGAGTCTGCAAAAGACTTGAGACTGGGGCGGAGGTTCACCTTCCAGCAGGACAACGACCCTAAACATACAGCCAGAGCTACAATGGAATGGTTTAGAACAAAGCATATTCATGTGTTAGAATGGTCCAGTCAAAGTCCAGACCTAAATCCAATTGGGAATCTGTGGCAATACTTGAAAATTGCTGTCCACAGACTCTCTCCATCCAATCTGACAGAGCTTGAGCTATTTTGCAAAGAAGAATGGGCAAAAATATCACTCTCTAGATGTGCAAAGCTGGTAGAGACATCCCCAAAGAGACTTGCAGCTGTAATTGAAATGAAAGGAGGTTCTACAAAGTATTGACTCAGGGGGCGCTATACAAATGTACCCCACACTTTTCACATATTTATTTGTAAAAAAATTTGAAAACCATTTATCATTTTCCTTTCACTTCACAATTATGTGCCACTTTGTGTTGGTCCATAACATAAAATCCCAATAAAATACATTTACGTTTTTGGTTGTAAGATGACAATATGTGGAAAATGTCAAGGGGTATGAATACTTTTTCAAGGCACTGTAGACAGATAGACAGAGAGATAGATAAAAACACAAGGCTGTGTTCTAGATATTGATCTTTTCCCTCTCTTAGGATGAAATCTATTTCAGATAGATGAACTGTACATTGTGCGCATGGTGTGGTTACAGCGGAGTCTCTGGTATATCGGATATAAAGAGGTTCAGTTTTCTGGCTCATGTTTCTGGAGAGAAAATGCAGAGAGGTCCACACAAGATGTGCATTTACAGCACATACTGAAAGGTATTGTGTGCTATGTCTATGACTCCTTATCCATTACACCTCCCCACATCAGGAGTCTCCAATCTTCAGTATAAGTATTACATCCATGTGATACCCAGCAGAGTCCTTACATCCATGTGTGCCCAGCAGAGTCCTTACATCCATGTGTGCCCAGCAGAGTCCTTACATCCATGTGTGCCCAGCAGAGTACCCCCTTACATCCATGTGTGCCCAGCAGAGTACCCCCTTACATCCATGTGTGCCCAGCAGAGTAGCCCCTTACATCCATGTGTCCCCAGCAGAGTACCCCCTTACATCCATATGTGCCCAGCAGAGTACCCCCTTACATCCATGTGTGCCCAGCAGAGTTCCCCCTTACATCCATGTGTACCCAGCAGAGTACTCCTTACATCCATGTGTGCCCAGCAAAGTCCCCCCTTACATACATGTGTGCCCAGCAGAGTACCCCCTTACATCCATGTGTACCCAGAGGAGTACCCCCTTACATCCACGTGTACCCAGAGGAGTTCCCCCCTTACATCCATGTGTGCCCAGCAGAGTCCTTACATCCATGTGTGCCCAGCAGAGTACCCCCTTACATCCATGTGTGCTCAGCAGAGTACCCCCTTACATCCATGTGTGCCCAGCAGAGTACCCCCTTACATCCATGTGTACCCAGCAGAGTAGCCCCTTACATCCATATGTGCCCAGCAGAGTACCCCCCTACATCCATGTGTGCCCAGCAGAGTACTTCTTACATCCATGTGTGCCCAGCAAATGACCCCCTTACATCCATGTGTGCCCAGCAGAGTACCCCCTTACATCCATGTGTACCCAGAGGAGTTCCCCCTTACATCCATGTGTGCCCAGCAGAGGACAGAGGAGTTCCCCCTTACATCCATGTGTGCCCAGCAGAGTACCCCCTTACATCCATGTGTACCCAGAGGAGTACCCCCCTACATCCATGTGTGCCCAGCAGAGTACCCCCTTAAATCCATGTGTACCCAGCAGAGTACTTCTTACATCCATGTGTGCCCAGCAAATGACCCCCTTACATCCATGTGTGCCCAGCAGAGTACCCCCTTACATCCATGTGTACCCAGAGAAGTACCCCCTTACATCCATGTGTGCCCAGCAGAGTACCCCCTTACATCCATGTGTACCCAGAGGAGTTCCCCCTTACATCCATGTGTGTCCAGCAGAGGACAGAGGAGTTCCCCCTTACATCCATGGGTGCCCAGCAGAGTACCCCCTTACATCCATGTGTGCCCAGCAGAGTACCCCCTTACATCAATGTGTGCCCAGCAGAGTACCCCTTACATCCATGTGTGCCCAGCAGAGTACCCCCTTAGATCAATGTGTGCCCAACAGAGTACCCCTTACATTCACGTGTGCCCAGCAGAGTACCCCCTTACATCCACATGTGCCCAGCAGAGCACCCCCTTAGATCCATGTGAACCCAGAGGAGTTCCCCCTTACATGGGGAGGGACAGCACAAGATGGGGCACATAAAAGATGGGGTTAAAGCTGGAACTTTCCATTAAGAAAACATTTACTGTATTCCTCAGAAAGGATTCCCTGAATTCCGAGCTAACAGGAAGTCAGGAAGCTGAGAGTTTATATTAAACCCTGCAGAGGCATGATATCAATCTTGTTCCTGCTTAGAATAGAAGGCAATTAGAAAAACACCAGGACAATGGAGGAAGTCAATCAGCTGTGGGATCTGACAGTTCAGAATCAACAAAACTTCAAGAAAAAAATGTCTCTGTACAATGGGGGGGGGGGGGGGGGCAATGGCTGCGCTGCAAGATTGGAGAAACTGTCTCTGGAGGAGAGAGAGAGAAAGCCTTACTGAACAGTAAAGACCAGTCCAAGCCGTGTGGCCTGCAACAACTCATCAACACCTTCCCAAACTCTCAACAATGCCACCTGACAAAATCTCAAATGAAAAACATAATCAATGACTCCAAAGAAAAACATGTCGGAGAATGGAGAAATGAGCTAACAAACCCCAAAAAACTAACTGTTTACCAGTCATTGCAGAGAGACTACAAACTGGCCCCGTACCTGGAGGTGCTACAAGACCCCAAAGACAGACCCTGAGCCTGTACAGACCGAGCGCCCACAGCCTGGAAATCAAATCAGGACGGCACAGTACTCATCAGTGAGGGACACTCGTTTCCAGAGACTCTCCACTCTCATCCCGGACTTCAATTCTATAGAAGAGAAGAGGAAACTCCAATTTCTACTGGGAGAAGAGGAGCCAACGGTGAAAATTGCTGCCCAATATGTGACAGCGTGTCACCGACTGAGAGGAACATGAAAGACTGAGGACTTAAAAATCCTTTACATGGACTTATACCCATTCCCCTCTATATTACCCCCCTAACATGTATGTGGTCCTGCCAATAAAGCTTATTTGAATTTGAATTTGAAGGGGAGAGAAAAGGGGAGAGAGAGGGGGAGAGAGAGAGGAGAGAGAGAAGGGGAGAGAGAGAGGAGAGAGAGAGAGAGAGAGGAGAGAGAGAGAAGGGGAGAGAGAGATGTGAGAGAGAAGGGGAGAGAGAGATGTGAGAGAGAAGGGGAGAGAGAGATGTGAGAGAGAAGGGGAGAGAGAGATGTGAGAGAGAAGGGGAGAGAGAGATGTGAGAGAGAAGGGGAGAGAGAGAGGAGAGAGAGAATGAAGGGGGAGAGAGAGGAGAGAGAGGGAGAAGAGAGAGAGAGGGAGAGAAGGGGAGAGAGAGGAGAGAGAGGGGAGGGAGAGAAAAGAGTGAAGAGAGAGAGAAAAGAGAGAAGGGGAGAGAGAGAAGAGAGGGAAGGGAGAGAGAGATAGAAAGGGGAGAGAAAGAGAGAGAGAGAGAGAGAGAGAGAGAGAGAGAGAGAGAGAGAGAGAGGTGCTACAAGACCACAAAGAGAGAGGAGAGAGATAGAAGGGGGGAGAGAGAGAGAGAAAAGGAGAGAGAGAAGTGTGAGAGAGAGGGGGAGGGAGAGAGGAGAGAGAGAGAAAAAGGAGAGAGAGAAGGGGGAGAGAGAAGGGAGAGAGAGAGGGAGGAGAGAGAGAGGGGGGAGAGAGAAGGGGGAGAGGGGGGAGAGGGAGAAGAGAAGGGAGAGAGAGAGAAAGAAGGGGGAGAAAGAGGAGAGAGAGAGAGATAAGGAGAGAGAGAGAGAGAGAGAGAGAGAGAGAGAGAGAGAGAGGGGAGAGAGAGGGGGGGAGAGAGAGAGAAGGTTGAGAGAGAGAGAGGGGAAAGAGAAGGAGAGAGAGGGGGGAGAGGGAGAAGAGGAGAGAGAGAAGGGTGAGAGAGAGAAGAGAGAGGAGAGAGAGAGAAGGGGGAGAGAGAAAGAAGGGGGAGAGAGAGAGAAGGACGGAGAAAGAGAGAGAGAGAGAGAGAGAGAGAAGGAGAGGGAGAGAAGGGGGAGAGAGAAAGAAGGGGGAGAGAGAGAGAGAAGGAGAGAGAAGGGAGAGGGAGAGAGAAGGAGAGAGAGAGGGGGGAGAGAGAGAGGAGAGAGAAGGAGACAGAGAGGGGGG